>VDFB02379711.1:109307787-109431288 GCA_007258455.2 Sequoia sempervirens
ATTGAGTGTGAACATTAGGAAGCGCAAGAGCAAGAGGAAGAGGAAGTGCAAGTGCCAAGTCTTCATGGATCACTAGAAAGTTGTGTAGCTCTCATCATTTAGAGTGATTAGATTCTTTAGCTTCACTATTCTTTTTCTAAAGAATGAAGACTTTGTTAGAGATAGTAAGGACTTGGTGCTACACAAAACATAAATTTTTGAAAATGGCGTGTACCATGAAGATTTGTGTGGTTTCAAAGGCCTTAATTTGGGCTTGTTAGCGAGGGCTCTACCCCTTGACCCCACCCTGTATATGACAAAGAATGTGCCTAGGGCATTGCCCCTAGACCCTAGAAGGGGCATTGCCCTTGGACCCTATTGGGGGTACCACCCCCAAACCCCTACCCATTACCATCCCACTACCATATTGACATCATCCCATCATGCCCAAATCTAGGCCCTTGGTCCGCGCACCCCAACATCCCCCCCTCTCAAGACTCCATGGAACATAGGTAAAACATTTTAGAGTTGAGTATGGTGAACAACATAACAATTGGGAGTGTCATATAGACCAATGTTACCAAACTTGTGATTTATCTAGCTAGCCTCTTGAGTCCCAAGTCAGGCAAGCCTAAACAAGGCCTGCTGGTTTATTTCAGACTCGGTGAGCTTGACCAATTTTAATGGACTCTGGCTGAGTCTAGCTGAGTATAGGCCAATTTTTTTTTTTAATCAAGTTTTTTGTGAAATATTTTTGTATCGTTATTTTATAAAAAGAATGGTTCAAAAACTCACAACAAAACAAATTAAAAAATACTTAAATTCATTAACTTGGCAAAACTTGACAAATCTCACCAAGACTCACCAAAAATCAGCAAGGTGAGTTAATACGTGATTTCCTCAGCTACAAAATTAACTCAAGTACCTGCAAGTTTCCCAGGTACTCTACAATAATTTGAAATACGATACAAAGTGCTGAGTTTTTGTGCCAAATCCAACTCTCAGCCAAAAATCAGCTTGCCAAGTCCATTCCTAGTCCAAGTCTAGTAACTTATACAAGCAAACAACAAACAGATGCTATACTAGATATGGAACAATTTGTCATAATGGAATCAGGCTAGTTGAAATAAATAAGTTCATCATTGGTCAGGTGTCTGGACCTACACAAACAATAAAAAGAATGAGAACTACTAAACTTGGACAACTCTTTAGAGTTGGCATGGCATGTTGCATAACACAAAGACTTGATATGTCATTCAAATAGATAGCCATCAATAGCCTGGAGCTACAAATATTGTAGCTTAAGTTCCTTATTGGAAGGTACACTGAATGAGACTGCTGCAGGTTCAGTATCATATTATGAATTTGTAAAATATCAACTGTACTGCATCCTGATCCAGCCAGATCTTAGGATTTTGATTCATTGTACATGATATCAATTCAACTCTTTGAGCGAATATTTCAGGGGTTATCAATGTAGACTGAAATTTTACAGAAAATTAAAGGAAAAAGAATTTGGTTGTCATGAACCAAGCAGTAATGCAAAGTGCTATTTAGTTTTTTAAGTCAGTAATAGAGTGGTCCAAATGAACAAGGTTGGCCAAGTGCCATCATTATCTTTTACAACATCAAGGTTGCAGTCTCTTAAGAAAACTGCCTTGGCAATGTCAGTTGTGGTGTATGTTAGACTATAAGGCTTACCTTTTGTACTTATGTCACCATAGTGACTTAGTGGTGTGTAATAATGTTAGCTATTATTAGTATTTAGAATCTTGGACAAGTGTCACATTTTTTTTTATTGGTTACATGTCTCAAACTCTATATAAGGAGATGCACCTCTTCATAATTGTCACTCCAATATCTAATAATATTATATTGTGTTATGAGCTCTTTCTCTCAATATGGTATCAAAGTGAGGGTTTTAGCCCAGCATGTCAAACAAGGAAAAGAATGCGATTGCAGACAGATTTGCAAATTTGTGGCTGGCAGAATTGAAGACACAAGTTGTGGGTTTTTTGCCAATGCTAAAGCAAGGTGACAAAAATTCAGTCGCCAAAATTCTAAATCACAAATCATGAGATTGCAGACAGATTTGCAAATTTGCAGCTGGTAGAATTGAAGACACAAGTTGTGGGTTTTTTGCCAATGCTAAAGCAAGGTGACAAAAATTCAGTCACCAAAATTCTAAATCACGAGTTTTCTTTTTTTTTGTGAGTTGCAAGATTCAGTCTTATCACAAAGTTTGCAATATTGTGGTTCACAATCTCAGTTAATTCTTACATTGTATGTGCACAAGAAAGAGGTAATGAATCACAAAAGATCGTGAGTTTTTTTGCAATTGCAAGGGCAAACAAAACCAAAAAAAATGGAAGTCTACAGGTCATGTGGGACTCCTCTAGGATGCAACATACTTTTACAATGACCAGTCATGGAATAATCGCAGCTAGGGCACAGGCTGAATCCCTAAGCAAGAGATTTTGAGGCTTCTTTTTTTTGTTGGTATTTATAATATTATATATACCAAACCATAGCCATGAGACTCACGTATTTATCTACATTCAGAAATTTGTTTTAGGCATGTGGATCATAATCCAAAAAAAACTGAGGGTGTGAAAATTTTGAGAATTTTTTTTTTTGGAAAGGTTATTTTTAAATTGAAATTCCATTAGAAAAATATTCTAGCCTCAACTTCCACACCTAAAAAGTAAAAATCCAAGTGCAATTGATGAAAAAGAACTTGGGATAATAGTAAACAAGAATGAGAAACCACCTATAACAAATAAGTTACTGGATTGGTAGATTAGAGATGATAAAGCCAAAGTCATTATTCGTCTTGCTCTCTGATTCTAAGTTAACTAGTATATCTGGAAAAATTCATCCAAAGAAATTGGTAAAACCTAAATAAATAGTTCAATGTAACAACAATATATGTGCAGTTTTCTTTAAAGCTTCAACTATTTAAATTCAAGATGGTTGATACAATCACCATCTCTAGCTACATAAGCAACCTGAGATCTCTCATCAGACAGCTAGCAAAAGTTAATGCTATGGTAGATGATAAGGATGTTAAAGCCATTTTATTAAACAGCCTACCTACTAAATTCAACAATGTCATTTTAACTCTCAGTCAGATGCCTTCTCAAACTTTGGAAGATCCAATTTCAGCTCTCTTAGCTAAAGTTAAAGATAACCATAGGAGAAACAGAAGATGATCAACAACCTGAGATGGCATTTTACTCAAGAAACAATCATAGAAGATCAAATAGAGATAAACAGGAGGTTGAATGTTATTATTGCAAAAAAAGAGGTCACACAGCATAGAATTGTAGAACTCGAGCTAATGATGGTTCTCAGGGAAAAAGCTCAATGACAAACCAAATGAAGCTAATATAACCACTGTTGAAGATCCACTGAATGCTGACAATGGTGAAGAATTAATTGATGAAAAATACATATTTTAAGAAGCGCACACTTTGAAGACAGGGAGGGATCTAGTGAGATGAAGCTTAGCATGGATGGCTGCCCAGTTAGTTCAAGAGTTTGTGAATCTTGGGAATCATGCCTCACAAGGGTCATGAGACAACTTGATGAAGCACTGTGGATGTAGCTCAACATTAATGGTTGTCTAACAATTCAGTAGATTTGTAATCTAGGAGTTTGAGTAAGTGGAATCCATGAACTCAAGAATTCAGAATAGGAGCTATGCCTTTATGAGAGTCACAAAGGAGCTTGATGGAGTTCTATCTAGTCAAAAAATTTCAAAGAGAAGCTTTTGAAGAATATATGGTTCTATTTTGTTCTGATGTTTTTAGTTTTCAGTCAATGTGTTAGTATGTTTTGCTTTTAATATAGTAAGCCTTAAGAGGGTTTGTTAAAATATAAAAAATCACTGTGGTTACTTGATGGTGTGTAATGATGTTGGCTATTAATTAGCATTTAGAATCTTGGACAAGTGTCACATTTATTTTTTGTTGGTTACATCTCCCAAACTCTATATAAGAAGATAAACCTCTTTGTAGTCATCACTCCAAAATCTAATATTTTATTGTGTTATTAGCTCTCTCTCAATTGTGTATGCCTCAACATCTAACAAATGAAAACAGAATAACATTACGACTAATTGCTCCATGTCATCTAATCTGACATCTTCTGATCATGAGCAGATGACAAGTCTGGGTTTAGCAAACTAAGCAGCAGTATGGACAAATGCTTCTGTGGTAATCAAACCACAAATTTCTTTTCCATTATTCTAAGTCTAGTGGGATTCGATAAGCAGGAAAACCAGCTTGCCTGGAGGATCTATTGAACTAAAAATTCTTTTAGGAAACAAAACCCATAGGACTAAAAAGAAGAGGGAAAAAAGATGTGCTGCTTGTATTGATACAAGAAAATGTCTGCATTTCTGCTCAGCTTGCCACACCCACCAGCAACCTGTAGGCTCAAGGTTAGTATATATCTGACTAGGATATATTATACCAGATGACATGAACAAATTTATTTTCTGGTCAGATGTTCAGGCCTACAAACTGATGGTGCCAGGGAAATCTTCTCAATTCAGACAGAATAATGTGACATTACAGACAATAGGGGGAAGAACTAATCTTATCCAGTTAACTATGGAGTACTCTGCTACCAACTTACACAATTAATGATTAGTTTTAAGGTTTTACCATAAGTATATAAAATAACAACAAATGAGAGTCACAGCATCTAGTTGCTCCTCTTTCTATTTGTTATTGAAACATAACAGAAAGACTTAACGTGTCATACAGCCAGACCACCACAGATAGCCTGGAATTACAAACATTATAGTCTTGGTTCCCTGCAGGCATGTCCATTACACGGGAAGTGTACAGGTTTAATATCATATTATGGATTTGTAAAATAGCAACCTGTATTCCATCCTGATTCAACCAGGCCTTGAGATTTTAATTCTATATGGTTAATATAATCTCATTTACTTTGCTCTATTAGTTCAATGATTGTTGATATAGATGAAATTTTTATTTCAGATTACAGGCATCTTCATCATAATGTGAAAAGTAGTTTCCAATTCATGTATCTTAACAGGTACAGAGAAATTGGTTTTGCAACAACTGCCCCCAACCAACCCCATTTTACCGCCAAAGCTAAATAGAGTGAAATATAGATAATACTAAAATATTCCTAAATTAGATAAAGGGTAAAATTTACATGATAAAATTATATTCAATAATGAAAAAAGTCACCATGGTAGTTGCTTTCAGCTGAATGAATGTTCAGATGTATATTGCACATAGCATAGAGACTTCTCTTTATTGCCAAAAAAGTCTGCTTATTTAATAATGTGTTCATCTCTTATTATGTTTCTCTTATTACGAGTATTATCTTACTCTTCTCACTGTTACATACATATCAATTATTTGATTCTCAGCAACAAGGACACAATGTCCAAGCTTTGAAACATGGGAGAGAGCACCATGAATTCTATCACACCAGATGAGTCGTAATCCAGTGAATGATGTATGATTGGAATCATTGTTCATTATTACTATAATCTGGTTGTGACTTCTATGCAATCAGTTTTAACATTAGAAATAAAAATGACATTTTAAGTGTTCCAATGGTATTATAAGAAAAATTGAAGCCTGCTATTTCACTAGTCTTATTGTTTGTGTAATCAGCTTTAAAATAATCAGGTTTCTAACAAATTAATCAGCAACTATATTCCAGTATCATAACTTCCTCCATGTGTGATACTTCCCACTTTCTGCTATTCCAAGCCTTCCCATAACTGAAAAGAAAATTATTTTATCTACACAAAGATAATTATCATTACTATAGAGTGCTGAAAATTAAGAGTCAAAGAAGCAGATCAATCATTCTGGACACTGCCGAATGTTCACAGTCCCTCATCCATATAACTTTGGGGAAAAAGCCAATAGAGAGCCAATTCACCATTCAATGAACAGGTATAATGTGAATAAAAGAAATTTCAAAACTCCTAATCACTGGATTTAAGTATTATTCAACAAATTTTAAATAGCATCTTACCATGTCTCGGCTTGTTCTCTATTTTCTATCATTCTTTGGTCAGAAGCCTTGATGACTACCTGTCAAAAAAAATGTCATCATAAGAAAATTCAAAACCTCAAACTCAGAGAAACTCCCTTACCCTTGCTGCGTAAGATACAAGCTTTTCTATTGTCAAGCACCAAAGAAGTGGCAGTCTAGTGCTGCTGAGAAATGCTCAAAAGGTTAACCAGATCATTGATGTTGAAGAAATGAAGTTGAAAATGTCCAACCATGGAATTCCAGAAGCGTAATTCACGAAAACATAGATGACCTTGTACATTCTTCAGAATTCCTAGTTGAGATCATGTATAGTCTGCATCTGTCAAAACATACATTTACACCTACAGCTTTATCCATGTTTACAATCATTGGTTTGGAGACGTTATTGTGTAGGCAATTAGCCTAACAGACCTCCTATGAATTCCCAGTTTTATGCTTCCGCCTGTTGGTCTTATGGCATCCAAATAGGAAAAAAGTCATGTAGCCATAATAGCACAATTAAATACAAAAGGACCAACAGATCCTCCAACCCTAGTCAGAAATCGCCAATCTGCTTCTGCTGCACTTGGATCAGGTCTGGCAGTGTAGATAGATATGCCATAAGCATACATACTTTGAGATGCATCTCTGTCTCCTCCTATTAGAAGCAGCTCATTGCCTAAAGACTTGAAGGCCACACCCCATCCACTGTTAAAATCAGCTCTGACAGGCACTTCTCCAAGCACTCTCCATTTATTTGTTTTCTTAATGTAAACCTTTAGTTGGTTCATTGAGGCCTCCAGGGCATAGAGTTCATTGTTGGCAACAGCTACAAGAGGCGGTGCCTGAGAAATGGGATTCCTAGCTCCTGAGGGTTTCATGTTTTCAATCAGCTCCCAGGATTTCTTCTCAGAATCATACACTTCACCGCAGGCAAGATCACCATGCTCTCCTGTCCCTCCAATAACATAAAATTTGCCATCCATGTAGCATCCAGAGCAGAGCTTCCTCTTTTTATTCATGTTTGGCAGAGGCTCCCATCTCTGATTATCAGGATCATACCTCTCTGCACAATTCAAAAGTTCTCCTGTTGCACTGATTCCCCCAGCAACAAAGGCAAAATTGCCACAGCTTGCAGATGCATATAGACATCTAGGAGTGAGCATTGCCGGTCCCTTGTACCACTTGTTGGTTACAAGATCATACCTCCAGATCACAAGCCCTTCAATCTCTCGGCCCAAGACAAGGAGCTGAGTGCCTGCACAGAGTGATTCCTTGTCGCTTGAAGCAAAACAGGAATCAGAGGGCAGATCAGGCAATCTCCTCCATCTTCTTGAAAATGGATCGAATGCACGCCACTCAAATTGGCCACTAGCAAGCATGTAAACCCACTGCTCAGCTATCTCCTCTTTTCTCCTAATCTTGTATAGTTCTCCACTCCTAGCTAAAGCCAAATATTTTTTATTAATGGAGAAAAGCTTACCATACTCTGCTCTAGATGTGTGAGCAAGACAAAGAAGCGCAAGTTCATCATTAAGCCCGGGCATGTACGAATAATCTGCATCCTGAGATTGATCATTAGAACTACCAGATTCAGCATCTTCTTTAGGATCTGCTGCAAGCTCTTTGATTAGACTTGTATGATCAGCCTCTTCGATCAAGCTTGTGACGGCCACCACCTTTGCCTCTCCATTGATTTGGCAACTGGGTGTTGTGCAATCACCACCGATCTCCGACTTCCTGATATGCCCTCCATTCTCGCAAATACCGTTCACTCTATTCCTATGCTTTTTCCTTGAAGATCCAAAAGATGCGCAATCAAGGGATTTGCATTCAACAGAATCATTGGATACAGTACTGCTAGCCTTCCCATTAGGGGTGCACCTTAATTTACCGTTGGCTTGATCATGTGATTTGAATCCGTTCCTGTGCCTCAGATCATATCTTCTTCCATTAACCTGGGCGGAGGAGGATTTGGAAGTTTCCTTTGCTAGATCGTGCTCCACATCCTGATCTTGGCATTCCATGGCTGAGAACAATCTGCCAGATTTCTCCACCATCGGAGGGCCACTCAATGTACTCAGACAATCTGAACTTGGAATGTCCCAGTACCACAAAGACCGCCAAGGGAACAAGCCAAATTAGATAAGTGGGTACTGGAGAAATACTCCGCGCGGCAAAGCAAAAAGTACTGGGAATTGAAAAGGACCTGCAAAACGAGAATTTTTTGCCAGAAGATGATGAAGCAGGAGCATAGTATGATGTCAGACGATTCGCTGAGCAGAATGAATTTTTATAAATTTATGCAAGCCTGCAATGAGCAATAGGCACTGCAAGTACCTGAGTGGTGGAGGCCTGGATTAAAAGATCAGATTCGCGAACAAGAGCTCTGAGCCATTAGTCAGACAGGATTCGTACCCTCATCCAGCCATTGATCACAACTGCGAGGGGAAGGACAACACACCCATCGATCCAAGCGCACAATACAATAAAATAACACCCCACAAAACTAGATGCACGCCAGATGTCTGCTAAAATGGTTGCACAAGCTCAAAAGAGGACGCACGCTAACTGTTTGCGAAAAGTCCTTACCCAGCCCAGAAAAATTCCACCTCCATCTCTTCTCCCGACCACATTTCTGACTGAACTCCCAATACCCACTGGGCCCTGATACATTATAAAACCTACTGTTTATTTAATGTACCATAAACTTTTTGGACTCCAATCCACCTGAATTCTATAGGCAACCAAACAAACAGACTCCTTCCTTAGTCCCAGCTATTGTACATCTGCACAACATAAAAATATTGTATAAAACGAGACAAGCCAGAGTAAGTTTACCAGTGCACTAAAAAAAAAAACAAAAAAAAAACAAACATGTACCTGATGATGGAAACAACAAACGAACCAACACATGCCGCAAAATCCACAGCCTGTGTGCTTTTCACCTTTACTTTTTCCGAATATTTGTAAATCCCGGGCGTGCGCCGGCGGGGATTCTCAGGCGGATGCGACCAATTGTGTGCTCGTAAATTCGTAATCCATGCCCAAATCCAAGTGCCTTCTAATCTCTAGATTGGATTAACGTGTGATGCTCGCTCTCTATTGGCCTAAAACCAGCGCCTAAAGTCTTAACCGAGGAGCGCTAAATTTAACGGCGCATCGGCGTCGCCAATTTAGCAGGATCGGCAGTGGCGGACAGGCTGGCCAGTGGGCGCTCTCCCACAAAGGAGGGCGCGAGGACGAGTTAGTTATCTCGGGGTTACATGTGGGGTTAGGGTTACAAGTTAGGGCGACAGAGGCTCGTGGGGTCGCCGAAAGCCGGCGCCATTAGCGTGACAGTTGCCGGCCAAACCGCTATCTGCTTTCACTTTCCGATAATTTTATTAAACCCTCGGCTGCTCGATCGGTCTCTGTAACCTTGGTTAACTTTAGTCCTGGCCGTTGGGACTCCACCGCCGCGCACGTGAATTCGGCTCTAACTAAATATTCTGACAGTTTTTTCGTCCTCCACGCACTATAACTTATCTAAGCCGCCGCCTCTGGTCACATGTAAAATTTGTAACTCGTGTTCGGACATCAACTCTTGCAAAGTGTCGTTGAATCACCCCGCTTATCTCTCTTGCTAATTATGGAGTTTTCTCTAGAGTCAAATCCACTTCAACTCCTGATTTAAGTTAACAAAGTATTATTATAATTAAGATGTCATTCTCCTCCTTTCAATGGGTCTTTAGAGTTTTTTTTTTTTAAAAAAAAAAAATCTTAAAATTGGAGTCAAATGAAATTTGTTATTGAATGAATGAAATAAGTTCAATTTTGATAGAGCATTCAAAGGTAATCCGAGTTTTTCTAATGTTAACTACTTGATTAACGATTATGTGGGAGCAACATAAAAAAATTATGGAAGTGTAATGTCTCGGCTAAATTATTTTAGAATTAAAAATTATTTCTTCTAAAATTAACCACTGCTAATGTTAGACGGTAGCAAGCAATCCCTTTAATAGGCGAGCCAACCCACCCAATGCAGTTGACCCTCTATATAATGTGGTGTATTTACCCTTAACACATGGGTTTCCTTCAAACAAAGAATAAATAATGATTAACTAAAAGTCAAGGGGCATCCAAAGGGTTATGACTATTAAGAGGTGTAGACATGTAAAAATGTTCTAGCGTATATCACATATCCTAAACTGCATTTTTCATCATCGACATCACTTTCATTATCACTATTGCATTTTAACATCATTTACATCATTAACCCTATTTTCCTCTATTAATTGAATAATCTTTAATTATTTGATTAATTCACTATTCCATCATTAATCTAACTCTATTCCTCTTGATTAATTAAATAAACACAAGTTATTTAATTATGTCACTAATATATCTTATTCATCTAAATCAATTAAATTGTTATCATTAATAATTTAATTAAATCAATTATTCAAAATCATTCAACATGGTCAACAAATAAATATATCTTTATTTGTTAAAGTCAAAAACAACTTGCACAATCATCTCCAATATTAATTAATTATCTTCACCCCTTTTTGATTGAGTAAATCATGACCACTAATTTCTCACTCTAATTGATTAACTAACCCATCTATTTCCTAACTCAACCTAACTTTCTCAATCCCACTAAACACTCAATTTGATTTCTTCAATCCCATGAATCATTCCAATTTAATCCCATTGTTTATCCAATTAAAATCCTTAATTGGATCAATCAGAGGAGTTAAATGACCAATCTATTTCCTCTCAACGATTCTTAACCGTTGATCATGATCTTTCACTACTGAATTTCAATCATTTTTTTGAAACCTAAAAATCTATAAAATAACCTTCTTCTTTCTCAAAAACGATCGGAGAATCTAGAGAATTTGTGTGAAGAGGTCATGTTGAATTAACTATCAAATTCTTAAGAGCAAACACTTACATCTTTGATCACCATTAACATACATTTTGAAGTGGGGTTGACCCCACAGTGCAACGATTAAGTTGCAATGGCAGCAGTTGGGTTGTCTAATGTTCGAATCCCATGCCTTGCTTTGGTGGAGCGAAAGCTTAAAATTGGTTTCGACACCATCGGGCTCGATGGAGCGACAACTTAAAGTCAGTTTCGACACCATCGGGTCGCAAGGCTGTGGTTGATTTCTGGGTGCTGCCCCTTATCAGCAATTTACCAAACAAACAAAAAAACTTTTGAAGCTTTTTCACAACAATGGAGGCTTCGTATTGATCCAAGCAATCTGACATCGATATGAATACACTTCGACATGAGATGGTAATGTTGTAATTTGTGAATTCAATTTATGTTATCTTTCATGATTGTATTGCTTGATTCATTTCTTTATAATTTCATTTCGTGAGTAGGTTGGGATTTGTCTTTGCTTTGATCTCTTTTATTTGATTCATTATTGTTTCCTTATGCTTATTTTCCCACTTACATTAATTGGCATGCCCGGTGGGACCTAGGTTTTTAACACTAATATTTTTCTTAAGGTTTTGTGAGCAGTTTCAGGTTTTGGAATGCTGACGTCTTTTGTGGGAAACACTATTGCTTTTTGGCATGCGGAAGTCCTAGAATTTGAACGCAACTATAGTTACAATTTTACCACGGTCATACTAAACTTGACCGCTATCATCCTAAAGTCAATCGCTATTGTCAAAAACGCTACTATTGTTTGTTCTATGTTGCAAGTTTCTGAGGGAGCTAACAGTTACAAAGTCGCTTTCATCCTAAATAGGTCTGTTACTGTTCTGAGTTCTATTTTTGCTTCAATTTGCAAAGGTTTTTTTGGATTTTTGGTACACCTAACCCTAATCACTGGTTGTTTGTTGTGCTTGTGATATTTTCTAACATTGTTGGTGTAGTCCTTGTAGGAATATGGTGTGTTTTCATGTGAACAACTAATAGTTTGCTTGCAGAGTTGATGAACGGTCCAAGGCCTTTCAAATTTTTAAAGCATTTTTTAGTAAAACATTTCATTTTAGTGTACCTAAAATGAACCTACAAATCTCACACTTCATTTTGGTGCATTTAAAATTAAACAATCAACTTTCACACTTCATTTTTGTTGTACTTAAAATTGATTTCACGATTTCATTTTGGTGCTCCTAAAAAAGAACCTACAAATCTCACATTTCGTTTTGGTACAATAAAAATGAACAACACAAATCGAATATTCATTTTGGTGCTATTAAAAAGAACTCATTTTTAGTTGGTGTTATTAAAACGAACCCATTTTCTATTGGTGCAATAAAAATGAACACAACTTGAATCATTTACTTTGGTGCATTAGAAATTTGGTTACAAATCTTCATGTTTCAATTTAGTGCCTAAAATTGAATAAATCGTCTTTTCTAGATGCAAATGGTATTGCTTTCTTGAAGTCTCAAATGTTTTGAACTTGGTGCACCTAAAAAATGAATTGCTATCTTTACACACTTCACTTTGGGGCTTAAAATCAAACTACTATGAATTGTATATTGTGTCCACCGTGATTGGCAACCTTAGTGTGTATCCTCTCCCGCTGTGTCTTTTGATGATCCTGGGTGACAAGAAACACTTTGGCCTCTTTGCACTTTTTTTGTGGTCACCCAATTTGTAGGATAAGGGCCTACTAATGAGATACATCCTGCAATAGAGAACTCATATAAGTGACTCTAAAAGCACATTTACTGGTGGGCTATATAAAGTTTATGAAATCGAAAGAAAGTAGAATATATCTGGGCAGGAATAGCATACTGCGCCTCATCCTCTTCCGAACGTAATGAGTTGGGCAAGAACGACTAAAGTCTTAAGTGGCGTATGTTTGATCTATACATCATAGTGTTCATAGTTGTCATTAAAAACCTTATTTTAGAAGCCTATCCAGTTTCTTGAAATGTCCTTGAAAGTATTGCATGGGAATAGCACCGTTCCCATAAGTTACTTACCAAGTCAGATCTATAGTTGAGACATAAAGCATTAAGGGAAGGGATTTTTTTTGCTTGGAGTATCATGAAGACGGTACATTTCCTTGATATATCCTATTTGTTCCCTCTATAGATTCGATTCAATCACTCCTTCAGGGGTGAGGTAAGCCTACAGAGAAGAGTGTACCTTTTATTCCTTAGGATGTGTTGACCAATAATCTACAAGTTATATCATTGGAGCTCAAAGATTGTTTGTTGTATGCATCACTTTCCATCAAAAACATCAAATCAAACAAGCATCTCAAAATTGCAAACTTATCCAACAAACTACTATCAAGAAACTGGAAAATTTGGAAACAGAGTCGCTACTATCATTTTTGTCACTTTTGTTCCAAAAAATTATCATAGTCATCCTAAGTTTTCACCACTTATGTGAAAACTTCACTATTTTCCTCTATGTTTCACCAATCACAAACTTAAATAGAGACTTCTCTTGCTAAAATTGTCACAGTCATTCTAAAAAAGCAACCATTATTGTCCAGAAAATTGTCACTATTGTACTGAATAGAAACCGCTATTGTCCTACATTCTGGTGCATATCATAATTAGTCCAAAATTGGTTATTCCATCATCCTTTGAAACACAAACAATCAGACCTGCAACAATCATATCAACATCTTTTCATAACCATCAAGAAATTAAAACATCAACCTAGTTTTAAGACACAAATCAAACACAACTTGGATTATCCTCTTGCTATCATTTTCAAGGATATTAACATCAACCTTTTCTCGCAACCTCAAAGCTAGTTCAAGTAGAGTATCAACATATCCTTTAAAAATAGAGCAAAATATCATTCCAAGTCTTATACACCTTGTGTCCTAAGATTAGCGTCATACCAAAACATCTAAAAAAATCACTCATACTCTTATCCTAGAGTCTTGGGCATCAAACATACAATCCATAGCAAACCATCAACAATCTTTGACCAAAAGTTTTTCACACATCATCTTCATACGTCATTTTAGCAAAAATATCTTAAAAACAAAACACCATCCCATTTCATTATTAGTTACCACAAAATTCACCAAGGTCTTGAACTTGTTTATGACTACAATGATATCTCAACACAAAAAGAGGATGGAAGCCAACAAAAATCGTTCTAGTGCACTGAAGACAAACACCACTACTGAGGGACCTCAATCATGGGGTTATGATCCAAATGAACTTTCAACTCGTCAAAGAGAACCCACGTTTAAAGCTACACAAAATCAACCAACTTGTGATGAGGAAACATTGCTTGAACATCAAAACATGATTTATAGACAAAACCAACCTCCTAGTGTCATCATAGAAGAATATGATAATGATGAGGAACTTATCGACAAAAAAATCTTAAAGTACTCCCAGGATCCTAAGATGCTGAAACTTATGGACACAATGCTTGGGAAGAACACAAACTCATATTTCCTTACACTAGCACAAAGTGGTGCCAAACTACCCATAGTCTTTAATGTGGACATGCTTAAGGATCCGAATATCATTCCATTAGGAGATCAAATAGTGGTAAGACAGATACCAAAACCAATGATGGATCCCAAGATACCACCCAAGTGTTCTCACAAAACAACGATCAATCTAAACCACAAGCTATGGATAACCCATTGTATAGGCAACCATCCCAAAGTGAGCAAGCAGTGGTAGCTCAACAATATCAAGGAAATTCAACTCAAAGCATACCACCATACAACACCATGCAGAACATGGGAAGCCTTCCAACATGACCATCACAACATGTAATGGACCCACAAAATAACATCCCCACACAAGGACAATACATGCCACAACAAACATCATATTATGACCCTTAAAATAATGCACAATATCAATAAGGGAAATCACAACAAAATTCACAACAACAAGGTGTACCCCAAATGAACTACCAAGGTACTCCTCAAAATCCACAACAACAAGGGGTACCCCAAACAAACTACCAAGGTACTCCTCAAAATCCACAACAACAAGGGGTATCCCAAACCAACTACCAAGGTACTCCTCAAAATCCACAACAACAAGGTGTACCCCAAACGAACTACCAAGGTACTCCTCAAATTCCACAACAACAAGGTGTACCCCAAATGAACTACCAAGGTACTCCTCAAAATTCACAAAACTTGATAATCATATTAGGATGTGTATGGAATTTCATGATTTGAATAAAGCATCCCTTAAAGATGATTTTCCCCTTCCTAATATTGACATGATAGTAGATTCGATTGCAAAACATGCTTTGTTGTTGTTCATGGACAGATTTTTCGGATACAATCAAATCTTTATCAATCCTCAAGATCAATACAAGACAACATTTACTATAGCTTGGGGAACATTTTGTTGGGTGGCTTTGCCTTTTGGATTAAATAACACATGCACAACATATTAAAGAGCTATGACATTGATATTTCATGATTACATACACAAGATCTTGGAAGATTATGTTGATCATATTCTGGCTAAATCTTTAACTCAACAAGACAATGTGAATATTATTCAGAAAATCTTTGAAAGAATGTGAAAATATAATATGAGATTGAATCCAAAAAAGTGTGTCTTTGGTGTGGATAGTGGAAATTTTTTAGGTTTTATAGTATCTCACAGAGGCATTGAGGTGGACATGAAGAAAATTGATGTTATCATTAACATGCCACCTCCTAAAGACATTTCTCAATTGCATACTTTACAAGGAAGAATTCAAACTATCTATCATTTTGTAGCATCCTTTGTAGACCGAACATTACCCTTTATGCAAATCCTTAAGAAAGAGATTAAGTTTAAGTGGAATGAGGATTGTAAACATGCCTTTGAGAGTTTGAAATATTATCTTGCTACTCCACCTTTTTTACAACCCACAATGCAAGACAAACCATTTATCCTTTATACAACAACATCAACCCATGCTCTCGCAACATTGTTGTCTCAACAAGATGACAATAGTAGAGAACATCCCATTTATTACATTAGCCGAACCCTATTTGATTATGAGACACGATATACAACGATAGAAAAATGATGTTTGGCTCTCGTATTTGCTACTAGTAAATTGAGACACTACTTATTAAACGTAGAAATTTATGTGATGACGAGATTCAATCCTTTCAAACACCTTTTTGCTAAAACAGATTTATCAGGATGCTTAGCTAAGTGGGTTATGTTGTTAACTAAGTTTGATCTTAAATTTTTCTCTCAAAAGGAAATCAAAGGACAAGCCTTGACTGACCAATTAGTTGACACTCCCTCTCCCTTAGTGTTACCTAATATGGACTTGTTCCCTGATGAGAATGTGTTGACTATTCAAAAACAAAAAGAAACATGGGAATTATACTTTGACGGTTCTAAGTGTTGAACTGGGTCTAGAGCAGGGGTTATACTAATTCCTCCTTCAGGTAAGCCTATTCCCTTATCTTTCCATTTAAACTTCCTATGAACAAATAACATTATAGAGTATGAAGCTTTAATAGTTGGTATACATGCAGTGTTAGCATTAGTTGTCCAACACATCTCTATATTTGGTGATTCCCTATTAGTCATTAAATAAATAAATGGTTCATATCAAGCAAAACATGATAAGCCCATTCGATATAAAGACCTCACGATGACATTATTAGATAAATTTGAATCACATACAGTTGAAAATATACCACAAAAGGATGATCAACATGCATACGCAATGGAAAGTGTCGCTTCTCTTATGTCTCCTGAAGATCCTTTTGCTGATTTCTCATTTACAGTCCAAATGATTCCCAAACCATCAATAGATGACAAAGGAAAAGAAGTGTTATTAACCGATACCAAACACTCTAGTGAATGGTACATGATGATATTTAACTATTAAAAAAGAAGGTACTTTTCTTGAGCCTGCAACTAAGAACACTCGAGCTCGTCTTCAAAAACTTGCATCTAAGTATATAATCCTTGCAGATGTTTTATACAAAAGATCACTTAATGGTATTTTACTTAGATGTCTTAAACAATATGAAATCCCTATAGCACTTGATGAAGCTCATCAGGTTCTTGTGGAGGACATTTTGGAGGAAGATCGTTAGTTCAAAAATTAGTTCGTATAGGATACTATTGGAGACATATGGAACAAGATTGTTTTTCCTACATTAAGAAATGTCATAAATGTCAAGAGCACAACAATTTGATTCATGCTCCTGCTTTTGAGCTCCGTGCCCAAGTTCCTATTTGGCCATTCTCAATTTGGGGTTTGGATCTTATTGGAAAAATATCACCACCTTCTTCCACTAGACATACATCTATTATTACTGCAACTGATTATTTTACAAAATGGGTAGAAGATATTCCTCTTCATTCCACCACTGTTGATGCAATATGTCATTTTTATATTGGAATACATTATTGCTCACTTTGGACTTCCTTCCACATTGATTTCAAATAATGGAACACCATTTAAGAACAATGGCATGAAGAAATTCTTGGAAACCTTTCATATTCAACATCACTTTTCGACACCATATTACCCACAATCAAATGGTCAAGCAGAATCAACAAGACTCTTGAGTAAATTTTGCGAAAAATAGTAAGTAAACATAACAAAGATTGGAATACTCAACTAACTTATGTGTTGTGGGCCTACCATACAAGTATTAGAACATCTATAGGAAACACTCCCTATAAACTTGTTTATGGTGCTGAAACAATAATGCCCTTGGAGTTAGAGATTCCTTCATTGCAAATTGCTTTTAGAGGGATTATTGACGATACTACATATAAAGAGCAATGATTGTATCAGCTTAAATGCTTGATGAACGACGTATTAATGCTCTCAAGCTTCTCCAAGCTTATTCTAGGCGAATGCAACATAGTTATAATGATCATGTCATCCCTTGCACGTTTAACAAAGGTGACTTGGTGTTGTATGAAAATCAACGTAATGTAAATGCTCTTATGAATGAAAAAGGAAAATTCAGACCTAATTGGTTAGGACCTTATGTAATCAAAGAGAACTATGGGTCTGTTGCCTACACATTAACGAAAAATGGATGGTACGCCTCTAAAAGAACCTATTAATACCACACATTTGCGTCGGTATTATGCATAACATCCTCTCTTTTGAATAGTGTGTTAAAGTAGTGTCGTTAGATTAGATAGATGGTGTTCTATTTTATCTCGCATTGCTTCATTCTTTGAAAAATGGTATTAGTGTGTCTTAGAGTCTAAAGTGATTGTTCAATTGGTTTGAATTATTGCTTTAGTTTCAATACTATTCAAAATAAAATTTTGTTTGTTATGTTTATTTAGATCCTTATATGCATTTAATGTTATTAGATCATAGGTGCATTCAATTTAACATAACATACTTCATCACAATGTAGTATCTAATATAAACTAAAAAATGTTTTAATTAGATCACATAAACATTAAATCATGGAGATATTTATTAAACATTCTTACAAAGGGTATTTAATAAATCATCAACATTTAGTTCAACATAAGATCATAAAACATAAACATCAATGCTCATATATATCATATATATCATTAAAGGTTCAAGTACATATATCAATGAATACAATGCTAATAGGGCCTATGACTGCTAGACCCCTCAATGCCTGATGGTGGCATCCGTCGTGAGATGATGGAATGTGATCATGTCCTTCTTAGGGACCTCATGGCTGCATGTAGGCCCCATAGCTCTCCTCTCATATATGTCTCTCGTATGAGTGCCTCAATGCGTTCCTGCTCTATGATATCCCTCTCTGCCTGTAGCCTAGCCATATCTCTCGTTAGCCTCAAGATTTTCGCTCAGAGGGCAGACTCTGTCCCACTATCTGATGGACCTCGAGAGGCTCGGAGCTCATCCAATGCTATTTGTAGTGCGGAAAGCTATCATGTAGCTTGGTCAACACATCTGGTCACACTCTCATATGTTGTCCTCAATCTAGAAAATGACTCGAACAAATCTGTATGTTGACTTGCGAAAGGTTGGGGCACGTACTTTGAGGGAATATCATCATCCATGCGCAATGAAGGAATCATCTCTACAGTCACACATTGATAGAGCTCACACCACTCTCACGTGGACCCTGCAAGATGGAAAACATAAAAGATATCAACACACATCATGACACATATAAATCATATACACAAAGTTAAAGAGTGTAATGAAAAACATAAATATCAAATCATCACCTGGATCTCCAATCCGCCAGTCAGGGTATAACCATACAATAGTGGTCCCCCTCTGTGTAGGAAGTGTGGATGGCCCACTATTGTTGGCCTCTCCACACTCGTGAGTGGATCTCTGATGTGGTTGTTGCATGTGCTCTAGTGACCCTAATAGGAGGTGCATCTCTCCTCTTAGGGGCAATTGGATCCTCCTCTATCTCATCGGTATCATCACTCATTAACTAGGTATCCTCCTCCTCCTCATCCTCATCTGAACCCAGAAATATGTCAGGCACAATGTCATCATCATTTATATCTCCATCAACTTGCTCACCATCCCTATCCTCTCTATGATGTGGAAGAGGTTTGACATGGGCTGCAGGGTAGTGCATGGGAAAGACATGGGTTGGTCGTGCTCCAACTCACCATTGATCGTAGGTTCGTGTGGTGCCTACATCTTCAGCATTAGAGATTGGGGGCATGCCATGATCTTCATCCTCTGAACCACTAATGTAAATGTCCTCAATCATAAGATGATGAGTATCCCCAAGTCTAGGAGCACTTCATGTTGATCGTAGGTATCTAGGTCGATCCCGTGGTGGTGCCTGAATATGTCTAAGCTGGCGCATGACACAATCATAATAGAATGGTCTCACTATGTAATCGTGTCTCCCTACAAAAAACCGGTCTCGCTTTTTCCTGACTAGCTCATGTCTATCATCTGTCCACTGTGGTATTCTGAGATACGGTCTCCATGAGATATCACCCTCATCTAATCAATCAAATCTTATCTGCTAGTGAAGCAAATCTCCCTCCTACCATACCTGCCTCAGTGCATAGTTGTAGGCCCGTGGGTAACCCATGGTCTCTATAGTAGGAAATCCAGTGGGTTTAGTACATGTGATGTGCTCGAAGCACCATCCCTGTAAGAGCGTATAATGTACTATGTCATCTAGCTCATGGTATACAAATTGTCCTAGATCATAGTATAAATGAGCCAACATATTGTGACCCCAAGCATAAAAGGTCCTATGCTCCTCCATGTCTCAAATAATGTGAACTATTCTACCATCTAAGTGGGCACCTCGTTTGTTTGGTACTAGTGCAAGTGTTGTAGTGATGATCATGATCCACCGAAGTATTGGTGTATGTGCATGTCGTATCCATCTAAGCTCAATGCGAGGATCGATGGATGACCATCGTATATGCCATTGTAAACAATATAGAATGTCATCTCACATCTCACTATATGACTGCTTGTCTGTCGAGTGTACAACCTTGCCCCAAATAGGTAACCACAAGGTGCGGTGGATGTCCTTGAGGGTAACAGTCATCTCACTTGTAGGAAGGTGAAAGGTACACGAATCTGCGTCCCACCTCTCTACTAGGGCCATCAACGTAGCATCATGATACCTCATAGGTGGCATGAGGTATACCTAAAATAATCTTGTGTCTTGTAAAATGCTAACCTCCTCCTCTGAAATCCATGTGATGGACTCTTGAAGGAAACATAATTATCTCCCTCTGAGATGTTGTCGGGCTTGAGGAGGAACCTAAATTAATAAAATGCAAAAATAAATCATAAATTCATCAATTAAATAACACTAACATTCCTCTAGGATGCTTTATGACCAATTTGGACGCTTATGCCATTTTTAGACGAGGGGTCTTGGACACTTTAGACAATTTTGGACACTTTGCACCAACAATTGATGCTTTGTGAAAAAGATGGGCACTTTGCAACAATCTTTTCCAGGGTCCTAAAAATACTAAAATTACATGAAAATTTACTATAAATGCATGAAAATGAAGAAAAAGCATAACAAAATCCACTCACCGTGTGCTGAAGTGTGCCTCGTGCCACCTCGTCGCAAACAACATCTAGTCTAGGAGGCTTGTAAGCTCATCTACTCGACATCCTAGATCACTCTGCACAAAGGTAATTTGTAAAAAGGTAAATGTCAAATGATAGTAAAAAGTGCCATTTCATTTGTATATACTAAACCCTAGTAAAATAATGCTTATTTCATTTTAAGGGAATTTTTAGTCAAATTAGCATATTGGGGGCTAGAGGACTCCGTTTTTTATGCCGTTTGTTGCATCAGATTCATAATTTTGCTCCCAATCTCATCAAATGTCTATCACTATGCAGTATGGTACTTGTAAATACCCTATGATATGAATTATGTAATTCGATGTGGTTTCATATTCACCTTGATTCCACCTCCATAAAGCAAGGGGAATCAAGGGGCATACATTTACCCTCAAATTTTATTCTTCGTAGAAGTTTGATAAGAGGATTTTTTAATGACTAACAAACCTGTGTTGTAGGATGCAGTTCTTAATATTGCGGTTTTTCCGATAACTATAGTGGGGGATTCATTCTCCCTAATGAATCCATATGAGTATCCTTTTTATAAAGTTTATTGATTCGAATTCCTTTAGCTTGCATATGCACGTAGTGTCATATGGCCGCTAAAGTGGGGGCTAAATGTAGTGTAGAAAATTGTACCCCTTTCTAGGAGAAAGTATAATTTCACACTTATTTGGACCTATTTGGTGGCCTATTCACTAATGCATTTTAAAATCCCATTAAATGGCCCCTAATACCCCTTTATCATGCATCCCAAGGCCTATTTAACTTAATTTTATTTAATTCTCGATACCACAACCTACATTGAACAAATGTTGGGGATTAAATTAATTCCTCAAAATTTTAAGTCCTGATGATTTAGGTTAGGACCCATTCGCCATAGAGAAAATGGGTCCCCATTAAGTTCCCTAAACTCAACTTTTCATATGTTTTGGGAAGAATTTTAAGGTTTAAAATTCAAATTTCACACATCATCTTTCGTGATCTGATAATTAGAAAATTAGGAAGCCTATAAATCCAAGTTTTGCATTCATTTTTCACTAGAAAAGCATTATCAAGTAAGAATGAAAAGAGTTTTACATGAGATCAAGCATTCAAGAGCAAGGAGAAAGCAAAAGTGAAGTCTTGGATTATCATTCTATTGTTTTTGCAGGTCTTCAAGCTCATTTTGTCATTAAAGATAAAGCATTGTTGAAGAATTGATGATAGATGCCTATGGAGAATCATGATGGATTCTAGGTTTTGGAAGAAGCACTATGAGATTCAACCTAACCTAATGACTTGTTTATTAAGTTATTCCATCTTCTATGATCATTCTATTTTCATCCTAAAGAGAGTATATTCAGATATGTGACTTATTAAGGGGATTTGAGGTCTTCTAAAGTAAGTCTTATTCATTGTTCGTGTTCATTTAGGGTCTTATTCTAACACACTTGAGTAGGGTTTCTTGGCATTATTTGAAATCATAATCTTAGACACACTTAAGGTTAGGATTGAATACACATTTCATGTTTCATATTTCTATTTATCATCAAGGTTTAATTACCAAACTTGGGGTTTGACCAAGGAAAACCCCTATCCACCAACAAACAACAAATTTGTTTTGTATATTTTTGACAGATCTGGATCTGGGAGCATGAATTTCAAGTTACAGGAAGGAATTGTAGGTCTTAAGCTTCAATCTTAGATTCAGAGTTTTTTAGAATAGCTTACCAAGACCCATTCACCATAGGGCAAATAAGTCCCTATTAGGGTTACAAAAGTAATAACTTTTGATAGGTGCATAGTATTTATTACCTTCAGATTCTCCAAAAAGTTTGTTGGTTCCTTTTTTTTTATGTTAAATCTCCTAAATGTACTTTGTAGATCTAAATTTGGAGTTGTTTTTCTATTTTTAATCTTTCTCCCCAAAAGTGTTGTTTGACCTAGACCCTCATCCTAGAAAAAAAGGGAAATTTGTAGATTCACACCTTGATTTGATTCACCTAAGGGTTGATTGTCATTTCATTGTGTGGATCTCATTTCCTAATGAATTGAGGAAAGATAGGACCCCTTTATCTCTCTTTGGATCTACTTTTCTATTTTGGGACACCCCTATATTGCCACCTATTTTTCTTTCATTTCAAAAACATCTATAAAAATTATAGTTTAAGCATAAATTAATATTTTTAATTAATTATGCAAGCCTTATTGTGAGCGTGAGATATTTATTTAAAGCAAAAATAAGGAATTTCTAGAAGGGTACATTACAATTGGTATTAGAGCTTTGATCATGCCAACTTGTGAATCTATAAATTAGTTTATGCAGTTGAGCCAAAGAGATCAACATACCTTGGAAAGAGAAAGGAAAAGACTAGAGGAAACTAACAACCAAACTAAAAGTAGAGGAAAGAATAAAATGGGTGATCATGAGGTAGAACAAGAGAATGAATTGAAGGCTTATATGCAATAGCAAGAACAAACAACAAAATTGCTCCTTCAAAATATGAATAATATAATCAATCTGCTTAATCCTACACAAACCAATGGAGGAGATGGTAGTAACTCAAATCATTCAAAATATAATAATAGAACTTCATTTGGATCCCCTCTTAAAATAACATAGCCTAGATTCTTACTTAGAGATGAGCAGCCACGAGAAGAAGAACCAAACATGGCAACAAATGACTTTGATGAATGCATAGATGCATACTTAAGACTTGATCTAGACCTTAGAAGATAAATTCCATTTATACAATATTATAATGCAAGATCAAGAAATATCTCAAGAGGAGAAAAAAGACAACCCAACAAAGATTTGTAGCAAAGATTAAGTAAGTTGACTCTCCCCACTTTTGATGGTTCAAGGAAGGTCATTACATGAGTGTGGGTCCAAAAATTAGATACCTATCTTTCTCTTATCCCCATGATAGAAGATGAAGTCATTAAATTTTCCAATATTCACTTAGAAGGAACATCATATGAATGGTGACATCATAGGCTAGTCACACAAGAGCATCAAAAAATTGTAGCATACGTTGACTTCACATAAAGGATTATAGAAAGGTTTGATAAAAAAGACTCAGAGATTCATTTTAAGGAGTTGAAATAATTAAGGTAACAAGGTACAATAAAAGAATATGTGGAAAAATTTCAAAGGATCTTAGTCATGGTGCTAGATATTACTAAGAAAAGACAAGTTTTTTTATTTATTGAAGGGATTTCAAAATCACTTGGGGGATTGGTCTAATATTTTGAACCATCATCTCTACAAGATGTTATTTGAAGGGCTTTAAAATTGGAAGAAACAACATCTAAAAGCAAGACCTACCTCAAGAATGTACCATTAGGGTTGCATAAGCAACAATTTCATAAGGATATTTCACAACCAAAGGCATTACCTCCTCAATCCAACAAAGTAGAAGAGTCCAAGAACAAGCTTCAAAGGAAAAAATGTGCTTTACTTGTAGAGAGCTATGGGAGCCAGGGCATAGATGCTCAAGTAAAGGACAAGTTTGATACATAGAGGTGTTAATTGAGGAGAGTTCAAAAGAGGAAGAGTTTGAACCTAAGAGTATTTTGAAGGTGGTTGAGCATAAGGATCAAGAAGTAGAGAAGTCTTCTAGAGGTACACTTGTCATAATTTCAGGAGCACCTAGATAGTACCCCTTCTAAGTGCGAGGAGTACTTCAAGGACATAAGGTAAAAAAAATTGATTGATAATGGGGCTACTCATAATTTCATTGATGAGGGCTTAGTGACTAAGATAAAATTGAAGACATATAACTATCAAGGATTCAATGTGGTTATGTCTAATGAATTTACTCTTCCATGCACACAAATGATAGATCAACTTAATAACACTTTGGGTAGGCACAAGGTTTGTGATAATTTTATGTGGTAAGCATCAACAAGGCAGATGTGGTTTTGAGGGTATAATGGTTACACTCACTTGGGGATTTCATGCAAAATTATCAAACTATGGAACTTAAATTCAAAATTGAGGATAAAGAAGTGGTTCTTCAAGGCTTGTCTAATGGAGAGCTTGTTACTACAAAAAAAATGGAGAGAGATTTTTTAGGGGACAAGCATATTGGGAAACACAATGTCTAATTATGGGAGCAATAGGATGAGCAGGAGTACCAAGAGTGGATTTTCAAATTCAACTAAGGGCAGGAGAAGGAGAAGCAGATGATGATGACAATGATATCTGTGTTGTAGTGGGGGATCCTTCTTTCTCTTGGGAACTGCTTGTTTTGGTTGGGTTGGTCTGCGTGGATTTTTTTGTGTTCATGGGCCTTGCTCTGGTCGAGTTTTGGCGTTGGTGGGGTTTTTTCGACCCCTATTTTTTTTTCTGGCCGATAGCCTCCTAGCATTTCTAATGGTTGATGTTGGTTGGTGTGTTGGTGTGGGAGGGTTTTCTCCTCCTCTCTGTGGTAGTTTGGCTTTGGTATGGTCCATTTTCGGGTGTGTGACCCTTCTGCTTGGTGTTCTATTCTTGCTACTTTCCTTTCAGCTAGAGAGCTTTTTTGTTGCATGCTTTGGGTGCTTTAAGGAGGATTTGTTCGAGAAACAACTTATTTTTGGACCTGATTGGTATATTGGGGCAGTTGGGGTGCTCTTCGTGTTGGCCTGCTCTCTGACTTGTTTCTTCTTGGTCTCCCATTGCCCCTTTGGGATTTCTCTGTTATTTGTTTAATGACACCCTTCTAGTGGATCTTTCTCTTGGTGTTTTTTGGTGGCTCCTGGTTTCCCTCTTGTGGAATGGTAGTGCTTCCCATTGGTTGGTTCTGTGGAGTTTTGTCCTATCTTTGGCTCTAACTAATGTGTTGGGGTAGCAGGGGTATTTTATGGTTTGGCCTCCTCTCATTTTCCTTCTTGTGTGGGCTCCTCTTTCCTTCTTGGGTCCTATATGCTTCTGCTCACTTTGGGCTCAAGTCTTTGCTCATTGTGGTCTTTTAGCCTAGATTGTTTGGTTTCTATTGAAGCCTGGTGTTTTATGGTCCTCAATGTTGAGGATATTGTTTGTTATCCTAGTGCGAAGGGTTTGGACCACTGCCTTTGTTGTGCTTTGAGGACGTGTGTTTTGGGTCTTCTCTTGGTTTCGCTCTTCTTTGAGCTTCCTTTTGGTCGCTTTTGGAGCTTGGTGTTTATTGCCTCGTGGTTGTCCTTCTTTTTGGGGGATATTTATTTGGTGTCGCTTGGCGTTCCTATTGGTACTTGGTGAAGTAGTTTTCACCTTAGCTTTTTCTTTATAGTGTCCCATTCTACTAAGATGGGAGCTTTTTACTTTTTCTTACTGAGTTTTTTGGTTGAGGCATTGATCCCCATCTGGTTTTTTGAAGGTTTTTGGCCCCTTTTTTTATTGGGAAGAGGTTTATCTTTTGGTCCTCTTGTTGATGTTCTTGTTGGGAGAGTTATTTTCCCTTCTCTCTATTTGTGTGTTGTTTGGGAGGAGTTGAAGGTTGTTCTTGCAAACCTAGTTGTTTCTGCTTCTTAGGGAAGCTATTGACGTTGTTGCTGAGCTGTTACAAAGGTTTAATTTGAAAGCTTAACAATGGTTGTGTTTTTTTCTAATGGTTGTCTCATCTCTCAAGCTCTAGTATCTTACCATACCAAAGGAGGTTGTGAGTACCCTTTCTACCATTTTTCTTCATTTCTTCCAGGTTATACAATGGGGGTCTTCTATGGAGGTGAATGATTCTCCTTTTGAGGTGGAGCCCTCTCCTTTAGAGGCAGAGTTGGTTGTTGTCAACTTGGCATGAAGTTATCTTCTTTACTGCTTGTTTCTATTGAGGTGGAACTTGTGTGTGTAGGAGAGTGTTGAAGTTGATGGCAAGGGTTCTATTTCTTCTTCTCCATTAGAGGAGAGCCCTCTCATATTGAGGAGTAGATTGGGTTGGCGTTTCAGGCGAGATGGAGCTACAAGGAGGTGGATGGTTATCATTCTTTTGATGCTCTCGCTAACTTCCCTATTGAGGTGGGGAGTTTGGATTTGCTAGTTTTGGTGCAACATAGGGGTTTAATGGTTTTTTATTTTAATATGTTGTTTGTTTTTCTTGGCTTAGTTTTATTTTTCTTGAAAAGATGGTTTGTTGTAGCCTAGCTGATGCAGGTGATCTCTTTGACCATCTAAGTAGGGTTCTTGGTCCTTGTCAAATCCTAGTTGTTAAGGGTTGAAAGTCCCTTCTAATCCTATTTGATGCAACTTGATTTGATTTGAATATCTGTGTATGGTTGTTGTTGATGGGCTGCGATTAATTTGATGTTTATTTTCCTTGAAACTTCTTGCCTTGTAAAGGGTTTTAGGTCCTTGCAAAAAATTCTTGTAATGGATTTCAAGTCCCATCAAAACTTGTTTTACGATATTCAAAAAAACAATGAGTAATTATGAATGGAAATTCAACCACAAATGGACAAGCCATTCAAGCGGATATTCAACCTATTATGGATAAGAATAACATGGTATTTGGTGATATTCTACTTGGAATACCACTTGATAGGGGGTTTCAATATGTCATTGTATTAGAGGAAGGTTCCAAACTAGTCATCACTATGTCATATAGTCATCACTATGTCATATTGTCATCCAAGAAGTTATAAGGAATACATTGAGAAAACAATTAAATAACTACTTGATATGGGACATATATAATCAAGATCTAGTCCTTTTACTTCTTTCATAGTATTGGTAAAAAATAAAGATGGTTCTATGAGAATGTGTGTCAATTATAGGGTAATCAATAAAAATACTATCAAGAATCACTATATCTTACCCCACAATTGATGAATTGATTGATAAATTCCATAGGGCAGTATATTTCTCTTAGACTGATTTATGTTTCAAGTAGATATATTGATACAATTCCACTCACCATATGCCAATTGGAATGACTCCCTTTAAAGCACTATATGGTTACAAGGCATTATCATTTGTGGATTGATTCTTATAGATAGTAGAGTTCCTGAAGCTAGGGACTTGGTGTAGTGAAGTATGGATATTTTAAACACTCTCAAAGAAAACTTACAACAAGCTCAAAATTAGCAAAAGGTATATGTTGATTGCCACAGGTTGGAGGGAACATATGAATTTGGAGACTTGGTTTCCTAACGTTATAGTCTTATAAGAAATATCCTCTCAAGAGAAGTGGTGCAAAGAAGATCAAGTCATGATTCTATGGACCCTATAAGATTACATGAAGAATATAAGAGGTAGCTTATGAGTTGGAGCTACCAAAAAATGGTAGAATTCATAATGTATTTCATGTATCCAGCCTTGAATAGGTACTAGGATAACATACCACACCCTATCTAGAATTATCCCCACTTGATTATGAGGGTCAATTGATTTTGGACCCAAAAGTGATCATTGAAATGAGAGAAAGAAGGTTAAAAATAAATTTATTTCAGAATATTTGGTTAAATTAAAAAAAACTACCTATGGAGGATGCCACATGGGAAGGAACACATATCTTTGATCATCTCAATTTAAAATTTCTTGAGGACAATAAATCTTGGGAAGAGTGGACTATAATGCCCCCACTTAATTTATTTCAAAATTAAAAAACTATTTCTGCTAAAATTAACCACTATTAATATTAAGCAATAATAGGTATCATAGGGGAAATATGATTGATGGTTAGAAAACATAATTCAAGCCATTAGAGTCTGAAAAAACTAATAACATGCAAGATTAAGATCAAACAAACCCATATAGTTCAATGCAATCAGTTTGCTAAAGCTTCAAATATTTAATCTAAAGGTAAATAAAATGCAATTCAAACAATTAAACCAAAGATACAATGCAAACCTTCAAACCCGATGTGGATTGATGACAATTTGTGATATGGATTACTCAAATTGTGCATAATCCATGATTGCAAAAGCTTTAATTGATGTGATTCACAAAAGGGGTTCTCAAATGCTCAAGATTAGCTCAAGAATTCAAGAGAGTGCCTATGCTCATGAAGATTGTGAATGATTTTCATGAAAGAATGAGTTTTTTTTATAGATTTTAAGATTTTTGATCAATAGTGGAGACTGAAAATGAAGTTCAATGGATGAGAGGAAATCAAGGAGATGAAGGAAGATCAAGAGATGATAATTGATGAGAGCCCAAAATATCCCTTTTTTAATGGAAAATTGGTTGAAGATATTTTGAATTGGAGGGAAGAAGATATTTGAATTTGAATTGGGAATATTCTCTTTTTTGAAAAGAGAATATTCTTTGTGCAAGTTGGAGAGTTGAAGAAAAATCAGGGAATTAAATAATTGTGAGGATAGGAAAGAATTAAGATCTTTAATTAAATAATTGGAAATTATTTAATCAAGTGGGATTAGAAGAAATTTTAGAATTAATTAAATAGTTGAAATTATTTAATCATGATATAAAGAGGGAAAATTGATTAATTAAATAATTGAAAATTATTTAATAAAGTGGAATAAGGTGAGAAATGATGAATTAATCAAAAAATGTTAATTATTCAAGTAATAAAGGAATAAAGTGAATTTAGTCAAATAATTGGAAATTATTTAATTAAATAGGAGAAATAAGGGATAATGAAGAAAATGACGTTAATAAGTGAAATCAAGATGTGTGATATGCTCAAACGATTTTAGATGTCTACAATAGGCAATCCCTTTAATAGGCCAACCGACTCACCCAAGGTAACCAACCCACTAATAAATGATCATTTCTTTCAAAGCAACCAACCCTCTATATAATGTGGCATATTTACCCTTAACATCTACGATTCCTTCAAACAAAGAACAAATAATGATTAACTAAAATTCAAAGGACAATCAAAGGGTTATGACTATTAAGAGGAAAGGGGTATATAATAATATTTATCAAAATCAAGGAAGGTAATTTAGCAAGATAATTATTTATTTTTCCATCATGGAATATAACTAATGATTCAACAATCTTGAGAATGAAACCCCCTATAGACTAGAAATTCAAGGACAAAACCCCTTAATTTCTTCATCAAGTTAGTGAACGAAAACCTCTAAATTTAGTAAGTATATTTCAAAACGTTTGTACAAATAAAATTGCTACAAATTTCAAGAATATTACAAGAGATTCAAAAATAAGTTTGTGTTTTTTAGAATTATATTGTTAAATTTTAAATCTAAAATATATGTTAAAATTATAGTTTAAGCATAAATTAATATTTGTAATTAATTGTGCAATCCTTATTGTGAGTGTGGGATATTTATTTAAAGCAAAAATAAGGAAATTCTAAAATGGGATATTACAAGAAGGAACTAGCATTGAAGTCAAAGCAATGTGTTTATTTCTCAATCTATAGGTGTGTGCCCATTATGTCAAGAAGGTGCAAGTTGAAGGGGATTCAATGGTAATAACTAATGCCATAAGAGATAAGGGCTCACTTACATTGAAAATGATCAATATTTTGTTACAAATTTGGCCATCATTAGACACCTTCAAAAATGATTTCATAATAAATCATACCTATAAAAAAAACCTACATGGCTACAAAATCTCCTTACCAACCAAATATTTAATAGAAATGTGAGAGGATTAAATAATAAGTGGTTCACTTGGCTCATGGGATACCCTTGAAAAGTTGACATAACATAACTTCCATCCTAAAGGTGATTTCACCAACCACATACTTGTTTGATGGAAACACACAAATTATTCATTTGGTTATGCAAACCATAATATTGGAGATGGGTTAGGGACCCCCAAGTGTGTAAATTAAATCAAACCAAACACAACCAAGTATAAAGATTACCAATTCATAATTTTGGAAATGACTTCTAGATTTATCAAAGGATGTACATTGAAGTTCCTTGACTTTCAAATCATTCATCCCCAATTCTTATTTCCAACTTCAACTATGGATACAAATGTTTGACTATTGACAAAGAAAAGGAAAGTAGCCTTCACAAGTGACATATATTATATGCAACTTGAGAATGTGTTTAAAATCAACTCCATAATCATTCTACATGCCATCAAGTTGGTTCTAGGTGAACCATTTATGCTCATAGACCATAAATACAAAGTCAATACTAACATTTATTATATGTTCATGACAATTCTCATGGGTGTGAGGGAGAAAAAGGATACCATCAAGTCCATGTCTTTGAAAATTATCAAACTAAAATGGTGTGAAGGGATAAAAATGATCTTGGATTTGGTAGTAATAGAGGTAGGGATTCCTTTTAAGGGAGGCACTTTGTAGGTGCATGGAAATATCATTGCAAGATTTTATCTACCCTTCACCATCTATTTAGTAGAATACAATGAGGACCTTTGCAAGAACCAAGCTAAGTATGGGATTAATTTCCTCAAATGTATCACAAATTTTACTTCCATCAAAATGGGTTGACTAGTCCTTTACATTTTTAGAGGATGGTGATAAGGTAAATTGTGAAATAAACCAATGAATTTAAAGTTAATAAATCCAATGATGGGGTTGAAGGAGGTTTTTTCTTGTGTTCATTGGACATTTTACACAAGCCTATCCAAATCTCTCTTTTTGGGTTATTTTATTATGGTCTATGGTCAATTGTGACTCCTTGTGGGATATTGTTATAAAAATATCAATTGTTGGCATCTAGTCAATATACTGTGAACTCAAACTAGAAAACTATGTAATAGTTTATTCTTATTTTCTATTCACAGGACCTCCCTTTAGGTGTAGCCTTTCTGAAACATGTTATCCTTTTAGGCCCTCTATTGGAGAAATGTCTATTTATATTTCTATTATAAAGGGTCTTACCCCCTAGGCCATTTTCATCAATATCAATAAGAAAAAGATGTTGCCCTTTTAATATTATGCCTTAGTAGAGAATTTACTAATTTAAGGTAAAGTTACCTTCTCATAAATGTAAACAATTTCAAGGGTTATGGATTTTAGTGTAATCATTAAAATGTTTAATGGTGGAAATTGTATAGTTGTATTCATTTTCCTTATACTTTGAGTTTATTTTTATTAATATTTTTTATATGATATAAATTTATAAGTAGTATATTTTTTCATTAATTTGGTTTATGATGCTACTTTATATTGATCTTATTATTTTTTCATCTCTAGAAATTGATTATGGTTCTTAGATCCATTATTTGTCACCCTCAATTAGACCCTTGGTGTATGTTTGACCTACACTATTTATGTGGTCATCGATCTAAATCTTGAACTTTAAAAATTCAAAATTAAAATTTTATAATTTTTCAACCTTCTCACTAATCATTGTGAGTTAATATAACACATGTTTGTGTTGATTTGTATGTGCAGATTCTTAAAATTCCCTTCCAAATTTTAAACTAACATTTTTTATGCTTCCATCAATCCCAATCATTATTCCTACATCACATCTTCATTAATTAATTAAACAAAATTAGACCCATCCTTTATCTAATGGTTAATTAAATAAATCATATGTAATTAATTACACCAACCCCTTTCACCAATATTTAATTATTATCTTAAACTTCCTCCAACACTAATTAATTAGATAAATTCTTATCTAATTAATTAGGTTATTGCACATTCATCTTTTCATTTAAAAATTAAATAATAAATCATTTCCACTAAAATTTAAAAATCAACCCTTTGCATCTCCACCCTTTATTTAGGTGCAATCTTGACCATTTGCTTACATTTCCCTCAAGAATCCATATGTTTGAATCATATCCCTCTATTTAATTTCAATCTTGACTATTCATTTGCTTTCTCCTCAAGCCTTCACTTGTTTGCTTCTCATCTCCACATGCAAACTAAAGAGGTCCTAGTTATTCATCCACTTGATTTAATCACATCCCTTAACTTTCATCCTTCTTATTCCTCACATACAAATAAACCATGGTCATCCAATCTAAGATCTAATCTCATTCATCCATATCAAGAGCTAAAAATTTATATAAACCCTCATTTCAAAGACACTTAACAATCTATGGAGGTGCTTCAAAGATCATAGGTACATGCCAAATTGGGAATCTCTTCATGAGCAACCTACATTCCATAATATCAATTATTTATCCACATCAAAGAGCTCATCCATGCATCAAGAAGGCATAATTCTTATTTTTATTAAGCATTTGTGCATTGTTTGCCTTATTTTCTCTATTTGAGGTGTAATGCCAAGTTTAGAGTAGGAGTTATTTTGCATGCATCTTATTTCTTTATCCTCTATATTTTTGTGTTCACATTCTAGCATGTCTAGTGGGCATAGGTACCCTTAAAAATTTTTCTTGGAGGTACATTTTAGTATATTTTTGAAAGTTTTTCATATTTTTGACACATTTTTTCAATAGTGGAATATCCACTCTGCATTTCAACATTTGCATCATTATTTATGATTTTTTCTAAAAATTGATGCTCACTTTTCTAAGCTGTTGGGTTCTATTTTGGCATATCTACCCTAGTCCAAGGAATTTCCTCTTTGGATTCAATGTTTCTATTCATCTTTCAACATTTTTGTTGTATGTGTTTACAAGGGGCTCTAACTCACTTTCTAGTAGAGTTCTTCCATCAAGTTATCTATTCCAAGGGTCTATGTGTTGAATCTAATTAAGAAAGTTTTTATGTGTGCTTTGCTAGCTAAGATTTTAAAGTATTTTGACTTCTATATAGTTTTTTTACATGTGGGATTATATTAAATAGCTTTATTTTCTATTAACCAATGTTTTATAGGTCTCTATTCTATGAAATAGAAGTTTTTGTAGGGAATTTTTATGCTAATTATGATTTTGTAGAACTGTTGTCAATGTTGAGTGTACCCTAGAGGGAGTGATATTCGGACTCTCTCCCTAATTGATAAGAATGTAAGCATCCTAAGGTCTATGGGTTGTCTATAGATTAGGATGAATCTCCAAAGGGGGTTGGTTCCCTTGATCTCTCACCTAAACTAATCTATCCTACTACTTCACAAGGAAAAAATAGAAAAATAACATAAAATTAAAATTTTAAAGCCTAAAAGAGGTGATACACCAAATATTTAGAGTCATTCTTCCTGCTTTAGAGCACGAAGAAGCAATAAAAGATTAAATAAACTAACATAATCTTTAATTATACTAACCCTTATGAGCTTATGTGAAGATTAGAGTTTGAAAAATGCTAGGAGGGAAGAAATTTTCATAGCTAATCTTGCAAACAAATATTAACACAACATACAAGCCCACAAAATGAAGAAAAATACACCCATAAATGAAGGAAATGCATTTGTACAACAAAGGTAGAGTTAAAGAGAAGTTAAAATAAAAAAAAAATCATTGATTAGAGGCTTGAATCCTTTTTTATAGTTATAGAGATGCAAAATAATATATAAGTTTGTTAGAGAAACATAAGAGGAATCCTTATGTAAAAAAAAAGGTGCTTTTATACTAAAACATAATAGAAAAATATTGCAAACCCTAACCCTAACCACCTGAAGAGAATTTGTGAGAAATAGATGCCCAACAAACCAAATCAGATTTGCAAAGCATGGAGGGACATTCCTAATAGTACACTTGGATGGCTAGGAATTTATGATGTGAGGGATTTAGTGTGAAATCTCTCATAAAATTTGTTACATAAGTGCCCATGAATGCTTGAGATGATAGAAAGCATTTTCAAGATGTCATAGAAGTATGGTTCCATGGGTTTTTTATCTGTATAACATTGAAGAGCATTTGTAGGTGCTGCTTTTATCCATAAGAAACCATGGAAATATGATTTGCAACCTCATTTGATCAAATATAGTAGTTGGCGATCATTGGAATACATTAATGGTGAGCTTATGTGATTCTAGTCAATTTTGAGAAAATGACATCCATTTGCCCATCAAGCTATACTTAGTCAAATTCATGTCTTTCTTCTCCTAGAGAGGAAATAACCTTTTGGATATCTTGTTTGAACAACTTCCTTTGGAAACCTAGATAGTCATTGAATCAAGCAGGTGGCTAACTCGTTCTCATAGTGAATTGATGAAGTCACAATCTAGTAAACCTTGGAGTTTTCTTTCTTTAGTCAATTCTCCCTTCACCTGACTAAGATTTCAATGAACTAATACTTCGATGAACTAAAAATAAATAAAAACCAGCAACTAATCTTCAATTTATTTTCATTCTTTCCTTTATTGAATTATCTTCTTTGGATAACTCTATTTTGGAGAACTAAAGAGTTCATGAACTTAAAAATTCATTGATAACTAACTTCAATCTCTTTTAATTCTTTCCTTCAATGAACATATTATTTGGATAAACCCATTTTTGGTGAAATAAAGAGTTCATGAACTTAGAACTTCACTGATACAAGATGAACCTAGATAATCTTCCTTTCAACAAGGAAATAAGTTTTCAAAACAAGACATGTACCAAAAAATTGTGAAGGGAACTTTTGTGAACTAAAAATTTAGTCAAAAAACAAAAGAGAGAGAACAAGGAAAACTCACAAACCAAAATAAGTGTGTTTTAGTGGATCAAAAGGTTCACAAACTAGAGAACCTATCAAAAAGGTTTTTTGGAGAGAGAGCTCATCAAAAACCTTGGACTTAGACCAATTTTGGAAAATTTAGATAAAGGACCATGAAGGGTGTTGGTTTGTTTTTAGGATAATTTCCAATTGGTTCTTAAATCAATATAAAGGAATAACCAATTCTTATATTTAATTTCTTTACGGGGTTGGCCAACGAACACGAGAAAGCTTTTGCAATTTTATCCTCTACACTTCAAGCTCTGTAAGACCTAGGAGGGTAGTCTTATGCAATATCCACTAGGATTTCATATGGTTAATATTAGATATTGCTTCAAACATATATGTTCTCTCTATATGAACAAGAATTACAAATGAACACACTTAATGAGCTAGATTCTTGAAGTTCTTATGAATTTTGTGCCAAAGAACATGATAATAACATTATAGAATAAATACAATTGAAAGAGAAATTTTATTTTAAGATTTATGACCATGGAAACATAATCAAGACTTATGTTTAGATTGGTGCCTTAAACCTAGGCAACAAAGTCAAGGGAAATGCAATTTGAAAACTCATACAACAACATCAACCTAATTCTACGAATGCTTAGTAACAATGCATTACATTGCTACTCTTACAATTTACAATCAAGTCTACTTAGCAATTCCTGTATATATTCAAAAACATTTAACATTCCTTATATAACATATTGATCTACTCCATGAATAGAAGCCATAAAAGAAACATTCACATGAATAAAATTTGTACAAATGAATAGAAGTGATGCTTGATCAATTTGTATTCATAAATGATAAAAAATATACATTTTAGGAGATTGTTGATTGCAAAATTGGTACTATATATTTATGTATAGAGCTAGTATTGTCATACAAAATTAACAATTACATTGACATCCTTTCCTATGAATACCTAGAGCGGGCATGTATAGTTTAGAATACAAGTGCTTTGCTTAAACTAATTCCAAGATCCTAATAAAATGGCCCTAAATTCCCTTTTATAGAAAAAAGGGAGCAAACAAGATTTAGGCCATGGATAGATGTAACATTTTTATTAACAATCTTGTCCTAGGATTAGACAAAAAAATGTTACAACCACATGATGATAGACAAAAGAATATTCCACTTGAAGAAAAAGGTTGGAAAAAGCTCAAAAACACCCTCCTTTTATTGTTATGATGAAACAAAATGGGAAAGATTGTGCACTCAACTAATTGTACTTCTCCAACCATTTGGAAAAAAGCTCTTTTGAAGGCCAAGGATATGCCAAATTTTCTCTAATGTGAAGTACGTGATTTGAATATCCGCCCTCAATCCATTTCTTAATTTCTTTTGCAGATCTCTCTAAACCCTTCTCTAACTTTATCAATTTATCAATATCATCTTTCATCTTGTCAAGATTTAAAATTTCATCTTCAATAATAGGGTTGATGATAAGAGGAAGTATATTGTTAAATTTGTCTCTCCACTCCTTGTATTCCTTCATTTCACCCTCTTCATTCATTATGCTACGCATGGGATTGAATTTGAGGTTCTCAAAATCTTAAAGGAATTTCTCTATGCCTAGTTGGAAACTTTGATGATTAATCACATTTTCTTCAAGATATTCAAGGGCATTAGAAATGATCTCTAGCTCCTTTGGGGCATATACAAAAAATCTTGTTACTGAAAATATTTCTTGATCATGTCCTTTTTGGATCCCCAAGTATCAAGAATACTTTGCAACATGTTCTTCAAAATAATATGGGTTATACAGGTTGATGAGACCTCCTTATATGTGTTCCATATCTCATCAAGAAGACTCAAAATACATGATAATCTATGGCAAAAAATATTATCAATCATATCAAAGAGTTTTAAATGTCGGTCTCTTTTTTCCTTCATCTCTAACTCTTCCTTCTTATGAATCCCTCTCTTCAATTGTCTGATCTCAACATTCAATGCTACCTTCTCCTTATCATCCTTTCCATTAGCTATTATTGTAGGAGGTGGCCGTAGATCAAACACAAAATTTAGTTTCTCTTGCAACTTCAAATTTTCACTATTCACCTTTTCCAAACCAACTTCCAATTTCTTAACCCTAGTCCTTATTGACCTTATCCTAAAATTTAGCAATGATTTTATTTCTCTTTTTTGGAGTGAGAGTCTGATCATCTAAGGTTTATTTCTCACCTTTTCTCTTCAGGATGTAGTCTCTAAACTCCCTGGTGGTGATAAATTTGTCATCTCCCATAAACTTAGATCATACAAGTGCTTACACATCATCCACCAATTGGTCATTTGTATCAAAACTAATTAGTATATTTATTGAAGATTCTCTCTCTGAAACCACTCTCTTGGGAGGGCACATGAATTGATGCAAGTTAGAATCCTTTGGGAATTCACTTGGATCAATTGGAAAGTCAACCAATGACACAATAGGAGGAGCTATTTATTGTAGAGGAACAACATTCTTTGCAATTGGTTTATTGTCTACATGGGATGAGGATGGATCAGGCTCATCCTTTCTTGGCACCCTTAATGGAAAATTTTCTAGAAAGTTGGCTATATCATCCAACATCATCTTAATCCTTAAGAGAGCATCCTCAATATCAGTGTAGGCTCCTTTGTAAGAAGGATTTGCCCCCTTCCTTTTATCCTCTACAATATGAAATTTTACCCATTGCTCCCTAATTTTCATAGTTTTAGAAGCATAGGGGAAATTTCTTATTAGATCCTCAACAGGATCAAACTCATGAATAAATGCTACCAAATTATATCTTGTTATGGTTTCATGTATAAAATGCTTAGGATAAAACTTATTGACCTTATCATGCTTCATCTTGTATGGTAGTAATTTGTTGAGAATCAACTCCAACCCTTCTCTAGATGTAACCATGAAATCTAAGAAAATGGGGGTGGAGGGAAGAATTCCATGCTTTTTATAATTCTTGAAATGAGTTTTTTCTGCCTTATTCAGTTGCCAAATGATCTCCAGAAATTCAACTATCAGGAACTAATTTTGACAAGATTTGTGAAGCCAATGGAAGAACCAGTTTCTGTAGTTGTGGTTGAAACCTGCCTCAGGTTGGAACTAATTTTTCCTCAAAAATATTCCCACTCCCTCTGAAAGGCCCCAATCAATTGCATACCCTAAATTCCTAAGAACAAATCTAACAAAATACTACTAAAAAATGCAATAATTGGATGTTTCACAATTTTTTTTTTTTTTAGACTGAAGGAATCGGGTAGCACGACCCCATATAAACTACAGTGCGCTTGATAAACTTTTTAACGTGACCGGTGGCGCTGGCGCGACACGCCCTCCGGTACCACGGGGGTGGGGGAGACTAGACCTCGTGACCAACCTCCTGCAACAGGAAAGATTTAACCAACCGAGCTAGGGCCCCAACCCCTGGATGTTTCACAATTGTTATCCCACATGTACACCCATTCTTGCATAGGGAGCGTGTGGCCTTGTTCATTGAATGCCCTAACCTTCAACTTAGAATCCAAAATCATTCTCTTAGCATATAAAAAATATATGACACAAAAAAGAATACCATTTAAAATGAACAATGTTGTCATCCTTGTGAAGAGAAGAGTCTTATGAAGCTCTTCAACAATAAACCTTGCATAATCATATGGTTTGTTTACATCCGTGCTTTGAATATCAATAACCAAGACCATCAAATTTACTAAAATTTGGGTCTTGCAATCAATTACCATCACTTGACATAGGGAAAAGTATGTTTTCTGAAAATAGCCCTCAAAAATATCATAATTGAAGGGCTCTAATTCTCCTCTGGTAAACCTCTAAAATTATCTATTTTTCCCTCTTGGTCTAAAACTTGGTAGCCACTTTAATTTGTAATTGTCCTTCAATATATGATAATCTCTTGTCAATGCTCCCAAATCGATTGGAAGATGAGCACTCATATAAAGACCAGAGGCTTCACAAATGAATTCCTTATTTATGGTCACCAGGGTTCCACCATTTTTTATGATAATTCCCCTAGTGTTAGGGTTATATGCCCTAGCCACAACCTCGATCAAGTTAACATTAATGAGTACATTCGAGCAATACCAAGTTACCCAACCCTAATTTCCAAATGTTATAGACTGATCTATTAGTGAAGCACTTCTCAAAGCAATGTTTGAATAGGTCATAACCATGGATTGGAATAATGACATCCTTGCACTGATCATTTTTGTCTATAATTTTGTTGGATAGAATTCCAGATCCTTGCCCTACCCTTGACCATTTTGCAGACCCTTAAAACTGAGCCATAATCTCCTCATCCAAAGTTCTTTTAGTTCCCTTTGAAGTTTTAGCCATGATTTTGATTTAATTGGGAATTGGGGTTCTAGAGTAGGGTTTTAGGTTTTTTGAAAAGAACTCACAAAAATTCTACTCAAAAAACCTCAATTCAATGCCACCTAAACCCTCAATTACTTCTCTAAATCTAAATACAAGCTAAAGACTAGGAATAAGGTTGGATTCTAGAATCACAAACAACAACTACAAAACCATTAGATTCAAGCACAAAAATCCCTATCTAACAATGAATAACAAAATGACATAAGAAATAAAAAAAATGAAAATAACACAAGTATACCTTCTTACATCACCCTTGAATCACCTTCATTGCTCTTCTCCATCTTACTTTCTCAAGTTTGAAATGTAGCTCTTAGATTTTTAAGTGCACAATTAAGAAATGCTCAAGACGATTACAATGGTAAGATTTTGAAGAATGTGGTTGAATTGTGAAGAAATGACAACCAAATTTATAGGAGAGGTTGGCACAATCGATAGACAAGATTTGATAGATGATCGGAAAAATGAGATTGAATGAGAAGATGTGCATGGGAAAGTTCCTCATTTTCAAAAATGACAAATGAAAGAAATAAGTGGAGAGGGAAATGAAAATTAGTAAGAGTTAAGTGGAGAGAAAAGGGGAGAGTGGAAGAGTTAAGTGGAGAGAATCAGGGGAGATGTAAGAGTTGAGAAGAAAGTGAAATGGAAGAAACAAGAGTTAAGTGAAGAGTAAAATAGGGTAAGTTTAATTAAAATATATAAATAAAATTTATTTATTTCCACCTAATCATGAATAATTAATTTAATTAATTATAGAAGAACTTGGGGTTAGGATGATTAAATAAATAAAATATTTATTTAATCATAAGCGAGATTAGGTTAGGGATTAAATAATTTAAAATAATTATTTAATCTAAGGAGTATGATGATAAAGAATTAATTATAAAATTTAGTTAATCCCTAGAAGAAAGTTAAAATAATTAAATAATTATTTAATTATAAGGATGTGAAGGAAAATGAAATTAGGTTTAGACAAAGATAAAATAAAATTAGGGTTAGACGAAGATAAAACAAAATTAGGGTTAGACGAAGATTAGTAAGAGAATGTCATCAGAGGATTAGGACAATTTTGAGTGTCTACATTTGCCCCTCTTTGAGACAATGCAATTTTTAGCATTGTCTCAAAGAAAATTAAGAATTTTTTTTAATCAAGATCTGCCCTAGTATGTTCTAGTGAGATAATATGATGCCCCCTCGGGAAATTGGGCAAAAATTCCAAAAATTGAGCTAAATTTGTTGATAAGATAGAAGGAAAGTTTAGTAAGAAGTGAAGAATGGTTAGCTTGGTCAATATCAAATGTCGATAAGCTCATTGATCAGGATGGAATGGATAGCAAGAGATTGAATGGAATTGTTTAGGATTGGATATGGATTTATGAATTAGAGTTTGAGCTTTCATTAGTGCACAAGTATCATCATAGAGCATTTTTTATTTTGTAAATAAATAATTGACACCAAGGTATGGAAAGACCAAGGTGTGAAATGCTATCCCTTTTCATAGACAAACACATTGTAGACAAGGAGCACCATGACTCATACTAGTGACAATAGAACCTTGTCAAAATATGTGAGAGAGTAACCACCAAGCATGTTAATCCTGATGCAAGAAAGCGTTAGATGACCTTTAACTTGCAAAAGATGTTTTGATTATGCAAAATGGAACATCGATCACACACAAGGAACTTAGTTTCCCCAACCATATTTTTAAGACAAACCACAAACATAAACAAAAAAGAAAAATCATGATCCTCGCTCCTCTAATCACTTGTGGATATCCTCAAGTAGCATAGGAACATGAAAATAGAAATCAGATAAAAGACAAGACTTACTTGACCAAACAAGTCAATAGCCATTTAGATCTTCTTGGAAAAGATGAATGTTTCTTGATAGGATTCTAAGGATGGTGTCTTGTTTTAGGAATGGAACATTTCGTATAAGACACCTAGTCTAGTTTCAAGAATGCGACAACCTGTATAAGACAAATGATAGATGATGATGATTAGGTAATGGATTGGTTAGGATTGAGGGCTAGTTTGATAGTTTTTTCTATTATTTCATGATTTGTTAAGCTCAATGTCTGAAAGATGTTTTGTTAGTATTTGATCAAAGTGTCAGTCTCAACAAAGGATAATTTATTATGGAAATTGGATTTCTTATTATGAAGGTGAATTGTTTATTATGGATTGGTATGTAAGGTGAGATTTTACTATGGATGATATACTATAAGGACCATGACAAATGCATTTGAAAGATGCACACAAGCAAGAAAGCAAGCAAAAGGATATAAAGAAAAACATAATATTACCCATAGTCAAGCTAAAAACCAATTGATTGGTGATGATGATAATGATGACATTGTTGATATGGGAAGGATACATCCAAAAAATAACATGAGGACTGGGAAATACATATCCTAATGATGATAATGTTACTAAAGGATTAAGGTTTGTAGCAAGGCTAGGAACAAAACCAAGGAATGTTTTGGATGATATGCTATATTGCATAGAAAGTTTGTATGGATTAGGATTGTTGCATTTGGATGGACTAACCTAGAACTGGATAGGATATGGATGGATGTTGGCTACGTGGATTGGAATCTTAGAACCAATGAATAGGGAAAACCAAGTCCTATGATAGGTATGAAAGGTGAAGAGTAAGCTCTAAGAAATTTCCAACCCTTCCCCTAGAAATTCCACATTAGTCATTCTTTCATCTTGTTCTCTCTTTACTCTTATCTTCATATATAATCTAAATATTTTGAATGCTTGAATTTTGATGATTTTATCATCAACTAAGAAATCCTCATAGGATAACATCTTTTATGTCCTCTTATTTGTGTGAATAAGGTATATCACCTAATTAATTCTTATTAGCTCCTATTCACACTAACATACTTAAGATTACTTAGGTTATGTTAGTTTTTTGTCTCTAGTTATAGGATTAAGGCACATGCCATTTTATAATTTAATCCTCATCCAAGGTTTCATCCTTGTATTTATAACAAGGGTTTTTCATTGTATATTTTATAATAAATAATTATTCATTTTTATCTAGTGAAATATTAGGCTTCATAGCAAATCAATTATTTTTCTTTCTTATATGACTAGGTATTTTGATTGAAAGTGATCATTAGAAAGTTGCAGGTGTTAAGTCATCAACTCCAACATGGTATTAGAGCTCTAGATATGTAATTCAATTTACTTAATTTAATAGTTTTAGCCTTGATATTTCAACTGATGTATCTTAGAGTGAAACAAGCATCACTATTGTGTCCAAAAGTTGTAAAATTCCTAAGATCACCTATCTAGATGCTAAAATTGGAATATGGAAAATTTAAAGTGATTTTTTTGAGGTCCTATATTTTTCACCAAAATATTTTATATATTGTATGTAATCCATACATCTATGGAAAATCTATAGCAATAGCACAATACATTTTTGTAAATTATATGATTTTTGCATCTTCAACTCTACTTGTAAATTTTTTTAGCAATTTTTTGGGGTTACACAACATCAATAATAATAATTATTTTTGTAGTAGTCATTGATATTTTTGGTAAACATTTTTCTTAATAGTAATTTTTTTCTAGTTGATTACATAAATATCCATGGGGTATTGATAAGGGCTTTGGTGATGAAAGGTTAATCAACAATTATTATGGGGAGCTCTACTCCTTTTCATGAATAATCGAGTGGATTGACCCCAATATATTTACCACTAGGGAGCCTCCACCCTCAACTAGCTCACTTCCTACTCTCCACCCATTCACTAACCTAGCAACATTGGTGTTGCCCCACCAATTTCCAAGAGACCACTAGCTATCCCCAATCTTTCTAATAGGGAGTTACTTTTTTATTTTTGGCATAACTTGGGAATATGGCATAATTTTTTTAAATATTAATATCCATTATGCATTTTATTCCAAGAACTATACAATAGCTTTCGTATCTTTACTAGATGTTATTAGTGGTGAATTTATTTTTTTGAAGTTAATTTATCCATTTTGGGTTCCAAGCTCATATCTCTTTGCAAACCTACTTGATTTTTATGATTCTTGTGGTACTAGAAAGTTATTAAAAATATCTTCTCATTAAATATTTCCCTCTCTTGGTTCCACTTCTCTAGTTGGACATTCAATTCTTATTTTAGAGGAGACATATTTTTCTAGCATGATGATACTAGAGTTGCATTCAAATAAAATCATGAGAATCTCTTCTACAATCACCAAAGGATATATTATTATGGGAGAACTATTATTTGCAAGTAGTGGATCATTTTCTATCTTCAATCTCTCATCATTGGCACAAGAGCCACTTCTTTATGGGTGGAATTCATAGTCTCATATTTTCTCTCCTATGGGAAGATATTCATAGTACATTTTGGATATAAGTAGTACCTAGAGGGTCAAGTTGGTCCCTCCATTATTCTATCACATGTACATGATATTTTACATTTTTTCTCTCTTTTGGAAAGGGATTTTTCCCATGTGGTTTTCTCATTTTCTCTAGTTTTGAGAGATTTATTTGATTATATATGAGTAGCTAATTAAGTCTTTTATTTGGTACCCATCCATCACTCATCATTAGTGCATATTTTTATTTCATAATCCCTAAGTTACACTTAAGGGGGGTGATGGAGTGAAAATAATATATCACCTAATTAGTGATGGGGCAAAAAACAAATAAATGCAATATCTAAGAAATTTCACAAGAGAATACATGCTGAAAATTAAGAAAAAAAAATATAATGAAAATATATGAGAATATACAATGATATCCTTGTAAATGTAGGACAAGAAGGAAGTACAAAGGTGAAACTAAAATAATGTGTACCCTTATAAGAGGTGTGACACATGTATAACAATTAGGACAAGTGTGTGAGCATGTGTCACACCTTTTGGAATGGTAGTCAATGTTTCACTTTCACCTTCCTAATTCTTCCTTATCCTACATATATAGGGAGATAATTGTATATTCCCATACATTTTCATGAAAGTTTTTTTTTCTTATTTTAATATTTTTAATTTCCTTGTGGGGAATGCCATTCTTAATATAGTTAGAATAATTTATTAATTTAGCTCAAAAGGAGTATGCCATAGAACAAGACTGGAACATATAATTTTTTTTATCTCCCTTAGTTATGTATTCTTTCTTTCAATGACACCATTCTGCTTAGGAGTACATGGAATTGAATAATGATGACAAATACCATGCTTAATGAAATAATCCTAAAAGGCTTGACTCACATATTCCCTCATTATATATGTGTATCTATAAAATATAATAACCTAATTTATTCTCCATGAAATAACTAAAAGTCTTCAAAATGGTGAAGTCATCACTCTTTGAATTGAGAAAGTACAACCATCTGATTTGAGAGTAATCATAAATGAAGGTGAGAATATACTTGGCTCTTGAAAAAGGAGTTGGAAATGACATGAGGTCACTATGAATTGAATCATGTATGATAGTAGCATAATGAGCCTTATCCTTAGGAAATGGTTCCTAATGATGTTCACCAAGGACACAACCTCAAAAATTTTTGTTTATTTCTGAAACCTTAGGAAGACAAAATACCATCTCCTATGCACTCAACTATTGAAGATACCTATAAATGAGGTATCCAAACCTCTCATGCCAAATTATACTCAAAGAATTTTCATAGGACATATATAATGAACCAAAAGATGAATCAAAAAATAAAACTTGTATAATATAGATGTATGATCAACTTTATCTAGAGAAATAATCTTCTCTAGATGTTGTAGTTCTTGAATAATTACATCATGTGAAAAAAACTCAACTATCTTCCCATCCCTAGTATGGAAAATATGGTATTTAGATAGAATATTATAAAAAAATCATGAACATAGAGAAAATCCTCACTACAACCATTTGTCAACTCTATAGTACTTGAATCCAAAATTGGAATCTATGAAGAATGACCCACTACAATTTTAGAAGTAGTTCTTTCATAAAGAGTCTCAAGAAGATCATGTGAATGATCCATGTGATGTGAGGCTCCTAATTCAACTATCTTAAATTATTTTTGGATTATTCCAAACCTATAGATATAAGTGTTTGTACCTTACTTGGTTTATAAATATCAATGCCATGTTTATTTATGGCCTCTTCCAATGTTACAATCCTTTGATGATTGTTGGTTCTTTTCTTCTAGATGATTATTTGATTGTCTCTATAGATAATATACCTCTAATGCTTAAGACTTTTAGTTAAGTGACAAACTTAATAGAGAATTTAAAATAAATCCTCCCTATACTTTAGGCTTTGCAAAACCTAGGTGGGTTTCCCTTCTAAACATTATTTTAAGATGTTGCAAGACACAAATGATGCAATAATAGATAATTATTTCACACATTTAAGTGAGGATTATTAAAATGTATCTTATTACCTTTGAAATCCTTTGAAACTTTCTAAAATAGGTGTGAAATATAAAGAAACAAACAAATTACATAAAGTAAATTTTTCTTTTCAATTTGAGTTTGATTCCTTCTAGGTTTGAATAGGAAATAACCTAGATTGGTGCCTTATCCATTTAAAAATTCTTGCAATAATTGATTTCTACAATGATAGCCTAAGCATAAATTCAATGGTTACCAAAATATTATTTCCTTACAATAATAAAACCGCTTATTTTTCACACTGTTATTCTACTTCTAGATCCTTAATATAGCATCAATATTCTCAATATTTGATTGAAAGAATGTTTAATATAATAATTGAACAAAAGCTAACGATTAAACACTTGTCACAACAAATATACAACAAAGATCTCCATAATCCTTGATTTATATTGATCAAAATAATATTGATTTACATTCAAAGGAGACAACAACATAGCAAATCAATTATATGAGCCACATATCAAATTGTATGCTATTACACCAAGACAATTACAACTATCTTTTTCTAAACTTCAAAATAATACCCAAAATAGACTTACCTACCCGTCTAAAATTACAAAACCTAGATTCAAAACCCTTTTCTAAAAACAAGAGTTCCTTAAATAGAGAAGTGAGTATACAAGCTCTAGAATGAAGTCACATTACTCACATAGCTTGCTTACAATTACATTTCACTTTTCACTTTTACAAGTAGTTACAAGTGGAACTAAGCCCTTTACAAGATATGATTTCATGACACAACCTATGGAAGCAATTGAAATTGGTTAGAAGACGCCTTTGGAAATGCTAGAGATTGTTGAAGAAAATGTTAATTGCACCACAAAATCCAAAATAGGACCAAAATTATTAAACACCTGAGGCATTGTTTGATACTCCAAAAATATACTATCAATAAGATGAGTAGGATGCTACATTGGAAGCCTGATGATCAATGGAACTTCTAATTTACACTAAGAATTATACTTCTCATCCCATTCAACATAAGTTATATCTGATTGCCATAGGAATGAAAGTAGCTTTGGAACCCTACCAATATGCTCAATATATTTTGCATCTAAAACTTCCCTTGCCTCTCTACAAAAACTATCTAGACTTATCTCTAAAGCAAATAACTTATCTAAAGTATTATTTAATAGGTCTATATCAATCTCATCATTTGCACAAATAAATGTAGAAAGGATGGGAATTGTTGTACTGAATCTTTCCTTCCACTAGTCCAATAACTTTAACCCTCAATTTTCATCTAGTATGTACTAGGCATGATCTTTATTTCAATACATTCAAATGATTTGAACTTGGCCTTTATTTTTTGTTCAAGTTTCATCATGTATGCTTTGAAATCCACTACTAATGTTACCATTTCCCATGCTAGGACAAGGTTAGTTAGAATGTTGGGATCAACTCTTGCACATTTATATATCATTTCCAAAAATTGTAGCCCTAGGCACCTTCCTATCTATTAATTTCTTCAAATTATACCGGTCTTTCATGTATTTGGTATATGCATCCTTTAGAGTGGAATATGCCATCTAGGATTCTTCTATCTTACCAATAATTTTGGATAACATGTACCCAATTATATCATTCATCATTTTCTTTTTCTCCTCCTAGGACCCTTGCAATTTCTCCTCCAATTCTTATTTTAGAAGCCATTGATTCAATTTATTGCATTGAAAAATCTTGAAGAACTTGGAGTAGAGACAATTGGATTTGCAGTACTTGTTGGTGATGATGGTGTTGGTGTTAGTATTCAAATATTTATCTTATTGTATTCTTTTGTAATGTTAATAAGATCAGCTAGAAACTTGTCATAATATTCCTATAGTTTCTTTGTAGCTACTTCACTAAAAAAGTTGTGTGAATTTCCCATGATGCTACTTTTGGAGTTGTTGTATCTGATAGTATTTAAAAATTAGTATCCCTATCAATTATTGTATAGTCTATAACTTGTTTCTTGTTAGTATTTGGGGCCATTACCTAGATTGCTATGGTTTCCCATTTTAGATTTAAACTAGATCAAAAATATGTCTTCTTATCTTGCTCATTAGAAGAAAAAAATTCTTCATTGTGTCTTCTTATAGTATCCAAAACAATAGTTGATGCAATATACCACTCAAGAAGCAAGATAAAACTTCTTTCTCTCACCAATTTTCTTTCCTAATTTGGAGTGATATTCTTAACATAAAAATCTATCTCCTTCAACACACGCTGAGTGAAAGTCTCATATTGTGAAGGATGAATCTCTCCCTTAGATTTATTAAGCTTCTCTTGAAATTCTTCCCTCCTTATTCTAAACAAAAAATATTAGACTCCTGGGTCTTGAAAAAACATGATTAGAAATGAATTGTGTACAATTCAAGGCTCTAATATCATTAGCTTCATCCTTGCCCCCTCCTATATTTATGCCCATTTTTTTTTGTGGAATATCAACAATATTTACTCTTGGAGGTGAAGGAATTTCTTGGTTCACTTCCTCCTCTATCACAAAATTTTCCCTAATTACCTTGTCTCTTCTACTTCATTAATTCCTAGATAATAATCAACCAAAGGTGGTTGACTAGGTTTTCTCTTCTTTTGAGGATGTTCTTGGGCAGTAGCAGTTGAATGTGGGTGCCCTTTTTGAGTAGATTCTACCACTATGTACTCTTTCCCTTTTCATGTATAGGCATAGATTGATGGATTAGTTGGTGGCTGGTATGTTTCCCTTTCTTCAATTGTAAGGGCCTTTCTAGATAATGCATCAAAATTATCCAACATTTTACTTATTCTAGTAAAGGGGTCTTTTATCTTTATGAATGCCCTAGGGTATTTAGATTTCTACCTTGTTCTTTGTTCTTCCCCTTTTTGATAAAGACCCATTTTATTCTTATTTCATTGACCTCCTTTTTTGTTAAACAATTTCTTATCATATCTTCCTCAAAAATCACTTGATAGATGTATGCAAACCTTTTAATGCTCAATCTTGATTTATAAATCCCTCGAGACTAAAAATTCTTACAACTTCATGGCTTATCCTATAAAATTGGAGCATAGGGTATATATGTTCTAAACCCTCCCTATTAGTGGTAAAATCATAAAACTACACAATAAAAGGGAATAAATATCCCTTATTCTATCATTTCAATTGGATTTCATCTGTTTCATATAGCTACCATATAATATCCAAAAATACTAATCTCTTGGGGACATACTTTGGTAGTATGTGTGGACCTACAAGGTATTCATATACCCTGATTGCAGTTGTGTTTGAATGGAGATACCAATATCCCCAATTGTGTTGCAAGCCCAACTCAGGGACTCTTTCCTTTGGCCTCAAAAATTCTAAAATTTACTTGTGCAATTTCTCTCCATCTCCTTCAAGAACCCTAGAACCTTTATGATAAAATGCTCCTCAAAAATTACATAACTAGTGTTTTCACAATGCATGCCCCAAATTTATGCCCAACATTGGACAGGAAGAGACCTATCATTGTCATCAACCATCTTGAACTACATGGAATTATCCCAATTATTCCTTCCCTTATACAAGAACATGTGGCAGAGTAGATAATACCACCTAAATTTTACCATTTTATTATTTTCCTTAATTTCCACCAATTGCTTGTGGATTCCATTTGTAATATGGGTGGAAAATTCAAACTCATTATTCACCAAATGGTTTTGGATATATACATCCATATAAATGAAGGGCACATGGATCTTGGTTTCAACATCACCCCCAAGACTTGGCATAAATAATGATATGTATTGATGAAGTAATCCTCAAATTTGATAGTATTGAAAGGTTCAACTTCATCATGATAAATTCTGACTTATTTTTTGTCAAAACCCTTTAATCTAGTAGAACCCTATATTTTTGCTTATCATATTGGTATTTCTCCTTGAAAAAAATCAAAATCTATAATCTTATTTATGACTAAGTTAAGACCAAAATTTCAAAAATGGAGGCCTTGTTAATCTACACTAGCACTCCAAAATTTGTGGCCCTAAAAAATCTAACATGTTCATCATAATTCTCAGCAAAAAACCTAATAAAGTATTCATTCACAAAAAATAAATTACTAGTAATTTTCCCAAATCATATACCCAAAAAATTGAGATAGGGACATGGGAAACTCTCTTATTAAACCAATGGTTAAAAATGATCCATCTTGTGACAAGGATTTTAACATCTATACATTCCTACAATTATTCATCAAACAATTGAAAGAAGCACTTGCCCCCTGGGCACACATTTCCTTTCCTGATGACCCAAATTATCAAATCCTCATTGAGAGGCATTTTTTATGATGATGATTAGCCCTTAGATTGAATCATTTTTTAAAATTTTGAAGCTAGGGCTTAACAATTGTTACTAGGGTTTGGTACTTAAACAATTTTCCTACTTGCAACTACAATTGCATAAACCATAACTACAAGAGAGTAAAATTTTATGAAATAAATCTTAAGAAAATGAACTTACTTACATATACCCCACAAGGAACCCTAGTTCATCACTAAAGCTGCAAAATGACTAGAATGAACACTCTCTAATTTTTGTGTAATGTGAAATGACTCTTCTCAATGATCATATGAAAACATTTATTGAGAGAATTCCTCAAGTGATTAGGTTTAAAAAATTACTTCTTCCATTACCGCTCATTTTTGCAAACCAAGAGTTTTCCAGTAATCATTTCAAGCTTGAAAATAGACTACTAATATTAAAAAATGTGAGCAAAATCAATGATCATCAATTGAATTGACTAAGTTTGAAAATACTTGATTAGAAGTTGAAGTGCTTTGAAAATTCAAGCCAATAGAAACACTCCATGTCACCTTAATTTACATGCCATCCGCATGAGCTCACAAAGTAGAGAAATTTTAAAAGGGTGAGATACGTCAGCCATCATGGTACTAACAAGGTGACATGTTACATATGCGTGAGTCCACAACCTAAGTTGGGGCTTGCCTTATCAAACTTGCAAACACATAAAATTAAATGAGATAAAACCACACATCATTTTTGTGAGTTTGTGACTCATGTTATACCCTGCTTCTAAGTTACCAAATTACTTTTACCTTTATAAGTAAATATGATTTTAAATGCAAGATTATGACTTTAATATGTTCAATGGATGAATGAAATATATGAGTATTCATTATGATGTGATTGATTTTAAATACTTCAATGATGTAAATGATATATGATGAATATGATTTTCATGTTAATGGATAACTTTGTTCATGATGCACTAAGTTGGATGCAAGAATCAAGCCCTCCAATGAGGAGAGGGAGAGTATCACATAGGAGAGGAAGTTAGTATGGAAACCACTAAGTGTACCTGCTTGAGTAATGCACACACTCACGATGTAGGTTATTTAGGCTTTGTCAAGTCAGTATGGGCTAAGTGTTGGTAAGTAAACCTTGGTGATAGTTTTTGGGTTGATAGGAATGTTTGGGTGATTGTATTTAATTATCTTTGATTGGCTAGTTGATTTGCATCATAGTATTAAATCCTTGTATTGAGTATAAGATATACTTTGTGTTTTTAAATATATATAATTGAATATTTATATACATTAAATGTATATATGTATATATATGATAACTCATGTATATGAGCATATGTGCGTTTGAGTATGCGTAGGTAGAAATATCATACATATGTGTAATCAAATGGAAATATATATATGTATATATACACTTTATATATATACTTATTGATACATATTATAAGATATTAAAATAATAATATGTATGTATATATATATATATATGTATTTTATTAAATTACATATATATACACATATTGTGTTAAGGATGGAAAATGTATGATTTAGAATATATATTAATACATATATATTACAATAAGTATTATATATATATATATATATATAGACACTTAAAAATGTCCTAAACTATACTACACACTTGAATATGATATACTAACACCGTTTCATCCTAAAACCCATCCTCTTTTTGCTTAATTGATTAAATTAGCCTAGCTATTTAATCAATTATGTCATTTTCATCTATTAACCTGATTAATCTAATTAGGTTAATTCCTACCCCTTTCATGCTAACCTTTCGTCCTATTAAATTGGATGAATCAAAACATTTAATTTAACACCCTAAGTCCTCTCATTTAATTAAATAATCTTAATTATTTAATTAAATGTAATTTTGACCCCTTTTCATTAAATAAGTTAATTATTTAATGAATATCCTAAATTCCCCTAATTTGCATAATTGAAACTTTGTTTTAATTATCAAATTACTAATTAATTCTAACTCTCCCACTTGCAAGGGAATATTCCTTGATAATATTCCTCCTTTGCACATTCCTCCAAAAGGGAATATTCTCATGGAATATTCCTTCCCCCTTTGCATATTAAAATTTGGTTTTAATTAACTAAATGCTAATTTTCCTCCAAAAGGGAATATTCCCATGGAATATTCTTTCCCTCTTCACTCATTTGAAAAAAGGAATATTCTTCCTTGTAACAAAATTTCAACAAACTTCTTGTGCAAGTTTTGAAAGTGTGCTTCTTTACATGATTGTGAGCCCTTGATTAAATATCATCTTACATTTTCAACCCTTGATGGGAATCCATGATCCATGCCTCCATTTTCCTTTCATCCTAACCATTGATTGATTTTTTCAATCTTGACCATCGGTTTCATTTTTCCTATTCTATAAGTAGACCTTGCATCTATTGAATACGGATCCACCTTTTCAGAGCAAACTTATGCTATTGAAAATCACTCTCATCTTGCATCCATGTTTTATGTTTTAAAAGTATTTTAGATTAATTTACATATTATTAGCTTAGAGCATCCATTAATGGCTTCCATGGTAACTTAGCTACATCCATTTAGTATATTTTGAAACTAGGGTTTTAATCTTTCGAATCTTGCATACATTTAGAATAGCTTTGCATACACTCACATCGATCATCATAGCATTTATCATGTTAAAATAGATTTCATCATGTTTCACACACACCTCTCATCGGTTTCATCATTTTTCTTCAATAAAACTAATTGAAACAAGCTCATTATCCAAGGGATTGGAAAAGGGTCACCATTCCACATCAATACGACACCACTCCCCCAATAGGATAAGTTTCAATGTCTTAGAGTTGATGTTTGTTAAGCTTTTGTGTTTTAATATGTTAGTTTTAATGGCTTCTTCATCTTTTTTTACATTGAATGATCTTATTGGGATTGATGCTTAGTGGCTTAAATATGCTTCGAATCCATATGGATCAAATGTAGTTAACCTATACTATGCCATCGATCACATTTTGGTGCTAGAAGGAGGGCTTGAACTAATCAATTTGATAAATTTCTCTTTAGATTTTTGTTTTCCTTATGTTTGCAAATTCAACATTGAAGATTCATTGACGCATCTGGGATGCATTGCTATACAGTGATGCACTTCGGGTCAAATTCAACGACGCATAATTAATTTAGTGATGCATAATTAAATTTCATCATTGCACATTTAAATAGCAATGCTAAACTCATTTTTTATTGTAACATGAATTTTATTTTAGCGATGCGTTTGATATGGCGACACTATTGATGTCACTGTTTACTACAAAGAGACACAGTTTATTTTTTGATATAGCGACGTGCTTACGATATAGCGACACATCTGATGGAAATTCAATGATGCAATTGATTTTAGCGTCGCTTTTTATTGGTAAACTAAATTGAACCTGAATTTTGACATGTGTTTTAATTTTTTGATTTCATCTGATTGCTAACATGTCACTAACTTCTCATTTTTGTTTTTGAGGCTAATTGGTTTTGTAGGTTTGGGCAATAAAATTTGAAGTGAAGTAGCATATCGTCATTTGATTATATATTGTAACAAGTGTTTCGACACTTATGGGGCTATTATAACCCATTTATGATGCTTTACTCAACATTTTAGGACCAACTAGATTTCATTTTGGGTTTAAAATAAATGTTCAAATTGGTTAAAACTAAACCCTCATATCCTCACTTTGCGATGTTGGTTTAAATTGAACAAAATAATCTAAACACTTCATTTGGTGCTTGAAATGAATTCATTATGCTTGTCAAAGTTAAAATGAGTGTATGTCTGATTAGCTTGTATGTGATTGTTGTTTGTATCCTCTCCCCTTGCACTTCGTGCGATCTTGGGTGAAGAAAAACACACAAGTATACTTTTCTTCTTCAAAGCGCCTATCCTCTCCCCTTGTGCCTTTTGGAAAATCTTGGGTGAAGAAAAGCATTTTAAGCTTCACAAACTATGTTACCTTTAGAGGGCCTTCCTCCCAACTTGTGAGAGGGAATGACCCAAGTGGTGCTTTCATTTTGGTCTGCTATATAAATATTTGGTTGTGACTAAAGTCATTAACCAGTTGGTGTTGCTATCCTATACCGACGAATTTCTCCCCTAGTATCCTTGTGATACGTTAAAACCCTTAGATGTTTCTAAGGTCTGGGAGGCCTCTTAATTGAGTGAATCACTACATGTATAGCACCAATTTATCTTGAATATTGTCATTAAAATCCTTGTTTGTAGTGGCTAAGCAAGTCCAATTCCAAAATGTATTTTAAGGTAGTGCATTGGAATAGTAGAGTTCCAAGAAGTTACTTACCATGCCCAGTTTTTGGTTGAGGAAATAAAGCAAATAGGGAAGGGACTCTTTTGCTCAGCATGTCAAGATAGTACATTTCCTTGACATAGCCTATTTTTCCATTCCATCTTCACATATTAATCATCTCTTAGAGGATGATGGTAAGCCTACTAAGAAATATGTACCCGCTCAAACTAGTATTGTAAATGCTTGTGAGTTAGCTAAACACTTGCTTGGTTCCAAAATGATAGCAAACAAACATCAACGATCTTTCTCTAGATTTCAAACCCTTTGGTTTAAACATGGATACCCTTTGAAAATCCTTGATATTGATACTTTTCCTAAGGATTGTTATTCTTAGAGACTTCTAAATATCTTGAATTATATCTCAATCCATACTTCCCAAAGTTAACATAGGTAACTATGCCCCTAACTTCATGATTTTCACATAATGGACCTTGTGAAATGAATGATGTTTTTGACAGACATTTAGTTTGAAACATAAGAAAGGCAAGTGTTTGTGGTAAAAATAAACTCATTTAAGAAAGATAAATTGAAAAATTGAACCCAACACATGACCATTTGGCGTTCGATCGCTTCGGTTGAACAACCAAACCTCATGCTCACTATCATACAACCAAACTTTGAACTAATTGACGAAGAACAAATAGATATAATTAGTAATTTGAGGAACTTCACTTTTGAAATGAAGGAAACACTAAGCCAATGGAGAAACACAATAAACATCTTATATGAACAAGAGGAAAACATTGATATTGTGGCCGGAAGGCCCGTATTACCACCTCTCGCATGGAAATAAGTATCCTATTTTTTATGATCTTGTGCTTATCTTAAATGATCTCCCATAAAATTGAAATCCCCAAGAGAAGGTCCACACTCCACCATTTCAAACTTAGACATCATAGTGAAAAGTATATCTGGAGATGTATCTCAAGGAATCATCGAAACTGAGACAGATCAATAAGGAGACATTTTCTATACTCTTTCATAGACGAACCAGATCTACACATTTCACAAGCGCTTCTCATCTAAATCATTGAGTTTTGAGGGTTTGATCACTTTAGATGTATAGCATGTTTTTTAATACCTTGGTCTTGTGAAATAAAGGTTCACTCTAGGTTAACATTTTGGGTCAAACATTTCATCCACCCCTTGTCATCTTTCACATTTCCATTTCACCAACCTTTGCAAAATTTCAAACACACCAACACTTTTTGACTTAGACATCATTAAATCAATCTAAACCCTAACTTAACTACTTTATATGTGAAATGAATCCTTTTCCATGCATTTCGTGAAGTTAGTTATCATTTTTGGACTAGTTTCTCTTGAAGGTCACAAGTCTACCTTAAAGATTCACAAGTTCATTAACATCTTTTGTCCAAACATCACACATCAAACTCATAGTCAAAAGTGTTGTCCCAAAATGTTTGTAAAAATAACTACCCATATCATTCATATTTTCATCTCCTGCTCACATCATTTCTCCAAAATGACTTGGAGGGGCCCTCTTACCTAAATTTGAGTCAAATAGAGAGTTTAAACATTGCAAATCCCAACACAACTCTCCCATAGGTGACCCATAATTTATGGTAACAACAAGATTACAACATAATAAAATCATGGAGAAAACCAAAGTCCCATCCACCACAAGTGATACCAACCCTCAAGAATTCGATCCAAGAAGTCATTCTACCTCCTCACAACAACCCCAAAATCAAGAAAGACCATATGAGGTAGAAGACGTTACGAAAAATACATTTGAGTTTACCAAAGAAGAAATCCTTGAGTATAAGAAAGAACGTCAAGCCACAAAGAAAGTGACTTCAATTCTCCCATCTATTGTCACACAAAGCTTGACACAAGGGTTAACCCAATCAACGCTTCAGTCAACTCCATCACTAGGGCCAAATCAAACACCAACTCCTAGTCTTGCAACTAGCCTTGCTAAGGACTTTTGTTCATACTCTAAATTTGGAAAGAAACAAACTTGTGAATACTTTAAACACCAATCCTCCCCAAAACACCACTTGGACACCTACCTTTAGTGCTCCTCTTATTCCTAAACATCCCCTACATCAACATAAGCCACTTACACTTCATGAATCCACGACAACCTCAACATACTGAAGGAAACTATCCTCATCCATCCCCACAAGAACCACAAGTGTGCCCAACATCACACAAGGTAGTATGGATCAACAAGGGCATATAACACCCTCACGCAAAATCAACCCTTAACTCAAATAGAGACATCTTTATCCAACGACCCCATTGGTTCACTTGTACCATTGGTTTCACAAAATACATCGATCCCATCCATCATCAACCCAAATCAAAACAACACCTTGGTTAGGAATCGCATCAACCAAGATAATACCTTGGTCCCACCTCAAATACCACAAGGGAACCCCCTCCCCATCGATCAAGGGAATCCTTTCAATCAATTACAAGGTTTGAATGTGTCATTACCATCGCAATACCAAATGGCACCATCATCATCTTTCCCCTTGGTACCCCACGTCATGCAAAATCAAATGAGACCTCATTCTTACATTCCTCCATCTCAATCCACCATCCTATAAGGAATATTAAACCAATGGAACCCTCAACCTCTCATCAAAAATCCATAACCTGCTCAAACCATAAACACCCAAAACCCATCACAGATGTCCCAACAACCAACCGATCCTACATTACAAGAACATGCCTTAGCTTTACAACAAGCACAACAGGCTTATCAACAAGCCATTGAACAACAGTAACAACATCAAGAAACCCTAGCAACACAACAACAACAACAACATCAAGCAACCCTAGCAGCACAAAAAAAACAACAACATCAAGAAGCACAACAACAACAACAACAAGAAGAAGAAGCAACCTTAGCAACATAATAACAACAACAAACCCAAGAAGCAACCTTAGTAGGAAAACAACAACAACAAGCACAAAAACAACACCAAGCAACCTTAGCAGCCCAACAACACCAAGCAACCTTAGCAGCTCAATAACAACAACAAGCACAACAAGCAACCTTAGTATCCCAACAACAAAAAAAAGCCCAGTAGCAAGCCTTGTTAGCCCAATAGTATGCCCAACAACAACAAGTGCTTGCACAACAACAACAACAACAACAACAACAACATGGTTTATACTATAACCCTCAAGAAAACATCACCAATACAAACACATTAGGAACATATACGCCTCCACCACCATCACCTTCACAATATCCTACACCACCATATACAACACCCCATCATATCAAAATCCCACGTACAATCCATCCACTATCCCATAATATGCAAATTATGTTCCTCCAAAAAATCCACAAGACGGTGTAGCATCACAACTTAAGGCATTAACACAAGAAATGCATGATATCTGGATGGGAAAAATGAAGAAGCCCCATACATAACAAAACCTATGTCCATATCCATTCGATCGAAACATTGCAATGGTACATTTCCCTCCTGGTTTTGAGGTCCCCAAATTTGATAAATAGTAAGGGAGAGGAAATCCTTTGGACCATGTCAGAGAATTTAACTGTTGGAAATATGTGCCTCAAACTATACAGGTTGAAACCTCCATTAGAGACAAGTCGGTGTGACATCTTCATTGTCTGGCCGACTAGCAGCTTGATTCATTCTGGTTTGTACAGGTTACTGTGACCTTGCAAATGTCTTGCTAAAAGGTTGCATTATGGAGTCTATCATTGTGACATAGTGTATTTGTTATGAATTCATAGCGCTCGGGAGACCTCTGGCCGATAACCATTCAATCATATTTCGGGGAGACTCTTAGCGACCATGGGCTTTGGGATAGCTAAGGGTTCTCGCTAAGAAGTCCCAGTGAATGGAGAAGGTCACGCCGACAGGGAAACATTCATATGTTCTTCAGAGTAACTCAAAAGTGGTCGGAGAAACGTCTTAGCGACTAAAGGTTGTCTTGCCGATAGCTGATGGCTATTGGGGTGACTCAAGGATCCCGGGAAGACATCTCAGCGAACGTTGAAGGTCTCACCGACAAGAACATCTTTTGAAGTCTTCGGTGTAGCTCTTGGCGAATGTTTGTCATCGGTGGAACATGGAGGTCTCGGTAAGAAGTCCTAGCAACTTTGATGAGTCTTTCTGATGATGAAGAGTCTTCGGGGTAACATATGGAGATTAGTATGTTCTCTCACCAAAGGGAAATGTCTTGGTGACGTGTGAACACTTTGAGGTAACCTTTATGTCTCGAAGAAACCTCTTGGTGATATCAGTATGTCTTGCCGACTATCCTTTGGAGCTCGATATGACTTGTGTCTTCAGTATACCTTTTGGTGACTCACTATGGTCTCCTGGCGAATGCAATAGGTCTGGGCGACTGCTTGGTGACTCAGTGTAACTCATGGAGCTCGATAGAATGTCTTAGCAATAACAGAGTCTCTTGACGACATCGATATGAAGTCTATGTGGCATCGGCGAGACACTATTAGTGTCTCACCAAGATGCCAGTACATTGCGAATTCTATTGACTGAGTAAGACCATCCTATGTGGAGTCTCGTGGATGAATAGGAGGAGCCGAATGGGAATAGTTGGAAGACAGTCAGTTGTGACGGTTCTGTGAGGAAGTTCTATAGACAGATTTCGACATGGATATACTCTGTGATTATAGTTTGTAATCGGTTGGTTGAATCGACAGGTTGTTGAGTGATTATGTTAGTGGATGAATTCTGTGGACTGTAATGTGAATAATCCTGTACAAGAATGTTAATGGTGAATGCTGCTGTATAATGACATCAGAAAGAAATGTCTAGAATTTGTATGTAATTTCATTACTGTAATACAAAGTGATTTTTCTTGGTGTGGTGGGTTTTTCTCCCGTAAGGGTTTTCCCATGTATATCTGGTGTTCATGTGTGATTGTCAAATACTCTATTTTTGTTGTCTATTTCTTAGTGCATCTTAATTGGACTGTAATTGTAAATTTTAAAGTGTATCTACATTCTTTCCTGAGGTATTGACGTTAGGAGAATTATTTTCCGCATCTGATTTTCCTTACAAGTGGTATCAGAGCCTGGCTAGTTGTGTTATCCTTGTGGGTACGTTGGGTTTTTTTGTGTCAATTCTGTTCAGTGGGAGTTTTGTAGAGTTTGTCAATTTCTAATTACAGTTTAAGATGGCTAGTACATCTGGAAAGTTTGAAATAGAGAAATTCAATGGCAGTAACTTTGAGTTGTGGAAACTCAAGATGGAGATCTTCTTGTTGACCGTGATCTTTGGATTGCTATGGCTAGAGTGAAACCTACAGGCATGAAGCAAGAAGATTGGGACCTTGTAGATAGGAAGTCTAAGGGGCTAATAAGGCTCTGTTTGGCAGACTCAGTGCTTTTGAATGTGCATGAGGAGAAGACTGCATCTTCTTTGTGGAAGAGACTGGCGTCTATTTATCAGGGGAAGTCCTTGGTGAATAAATTGTTCCTGAGGAAGAAGATGTACTCATTGAGAATGCATGAAGGAGGGTCTGTGGCTGATGATTTGAACACATTTAACATGCTACTTGCTCAATTGACATCTGTTGGTGTGAAGACTGAAGAAGAGGATCGTTGTATGCTTCTATTGTGTTCTTTGCCAGACTCATGGGATCATCCAGTGATGGCGATTGGGAGTACAACATCCAGTTTCAAGATGGAAGATGTTGTTGCATCTTTGCTATCAGAAGAGATGAGAAGGAAATCTTCTGAGATGACGAATGAAGCTCTTGTTTTCAGAGGAAGACCGAAGGAGAAAGGCAAGAAGAAGGACAAGAAGTCCAAATCGAAATCAGAAGGGAGATCAAAGTCTCCTGGCAAGAAGTCCAAGGTGAAGTGCTAGAATTGTGGGCAACCTGGTCATGTCCGAAGGGATTGTAAAGAGGAGAAAAAGAAGAAGAAGGGCTCTGATAATGGTTCTTCTCATAGTGATGATGATTCCTTCATTGCAGCCTTGGCTACACAGGCATCAAATGATGTCTGGCTGATTGATTCTGGAGCATTGTTCCACATGACATCTCATAGAGAGTGGTTCACAAAGTATGAAGAATACAATGGTGGAAAGGTGTACTTGGCGAGTGATTCAACTTTGGAGATTGTTGGCCGTGGAAGAGTCAGAATACAATTCCCTGATGGCAGAGTGAAGGGAATTAATAATGTTATGCACATACTAGGTCTGGCTCAAAATCTATTGTCTGTAAGTATGCTTGAACGATATTGGAGTACAAGTTACGTTCTCTGGAAGTGGCTACAAGATGACTAGAGGTTCAATGGTGCTGGCTAGAGGTGCTCAAATTGGTACCCTGTACAAGCTAGATGCGCAGGCTATTCAATGCAACAGTGTCTCTAGAAAGTCACTGAAAGCTGCTCATGGAGGTAAAGAGGGAAATATCCCTAATTATGTAAATTCTATGGAAGTAAAACTTCCTGTAGAGAAGACTATGCTTTGGCATCATAGGTTAGGCCACATAGGAGGGAAAGGTTTAAAAACCTTGAAGAACAAAAACCTGGTTGAGGGGCTTGAAGATTGTAATCTTGAATTTGAATTCTGTGAACACTGTATATATGGAAAGTAGCACCGTGTTTTGTTTTATTCAGTCCTCATAAATCTTTTAGTTTGTTAGATTATATTCATTCAGATGTATTTGGTCTAGTGGATGTTCCTTCTTTGTCTAAGTCAAGATACTATGTGTCATTCATTGATGATTATTCAAGAAGAGCATTTGTTTATTTTTTGAAAAGTAAATCAGAAGTGTTCAGTCAATTTAAGGATTTTAAGAACCTTGTTGAAAATCAGATTGGTAGAAAAATAAAATGCTTAAGGACTGATAATGGCGGTGAATTCTATTCTGATGAATTTGAAAGATACTGTAAAGACCATGGAATCAAAAGACATAAGACTACACCTTATACTCCACAGAGAATGGAGTTGCTGAAAGGTTCAATAGGACAGTGATGGAGAGAGCACGAAGTATGCTGAGTAGTGCTGGCTTTGAGGAGAAATTCGGGCTGAGGCTGTATCTACTGCATGTTATTTAATTAATCAATCTCCAAATTCTGCTCTTGTTGAGAAAACACCTTTGGAAGCGTGGTCTGGTAAGAAGCCCTCACTTAGACATGTTTGTGTTTTTGCTGTGAGGCATATGCTCATGTGCCGGATGTAAAAAGATCTAAATTGGAGAACAAGGCTATCAAATGTATTTTCATTGGCTATAGCGCTGTCATAAAAGGATACAAGCTTTGGAATCCTGATACAGAGAAGGTTGTATATAGCAGAAGTGTAATCTTTCGTGAGCTGAAACCTTCCACTTTGGATCTGCAGTCAGAGACAAAGTCAGATAACAATATGGATGTAGCAATAATTCCTCCTACACCTAAGAAAGAGGAATTGGAAATTCAAAATGTACTGGAGGAGAGCTCGAGCAGTTCTGAAAGTTCTGAAGAAGAAGAACCTCAACCTCAACAAGTGAGGAGGTCAACCTGAGAAAGAAAACAACCAAATAGGTATGGGTTCTCATTGATTGATTCTACTTGTGCCTATGCTTTGATTTCTAGTACTGATGAGCCTAGGACTGTGAAAGAGGCATTTAAAATGTCTGATTTAGATTCTTGGTTGGAAGCCATGGAAGAAGAGATGGAATCTTTAGATAAGAATGAAACTTGGAGTATGGTGCCCTTGCCTAAAGGTAGAAAGGCTGTTGGCTGCAAATGGGTATTTAAGAAAAAGATTGGTTTGGATGGCAGTGTAGAAAAGTACAAGGCAAGACTAGTTGCAAAGGGTTATTCCTAGGTAGAGGGAATCGATTATGGGGAAATATTTTCTCCTGTAGCAAAGCTGACGTCCATTAGATTTATTTTGTCACTTGCAGCAGCTTATGACTTAGAGGTCAAACAAATGGATGTGAAGACAACGTTTCTTCATGGTGATCTTGAAGAAGAAATCTATATGTCCTAGCTTGAGCACTTTGTTGAGAAAGGTAAATAAAAACTGGTATGCAAATTAAAGAAGTCTCTGTATGGGTTAAAGCAGTCACCTAGAATGTGGTACCATAAATTTGATACTTTTGTATTGTCTTTGGGATTTGTGAGATCAAAATCTGATCACTGCGTATATTATAATGCTGAAAGTGATCAAGTACTTGTTATTGCTCTTTATGTTGATGACATGTTGTTCATAGGAAATAGCAAGCTAATGATTTATGATCTTAAGTCTCAGTTGTTTGCTAAGTTTGAAATGAAAGATCTTGGTACAGCAAGGTATATTCTAGGGATGGAGATAACCAGGGACAGGAAGAATAGAAAGCTTTGGCTCAGTCAGAGTAAGTATGTCAGGACTGTTCTTGAGAGATTTTGTATGAATGATTGCAAACAGCTAGTGGTCCCAGTCATGCATGGAATGAAGCTATCTGTTGAGGACTGTCCAAAATCTCCTATTGAGATAGAGGACATGACTAGTGTACCTTATGCTAGTGCAGTAGGCAGTCTTATGTATGCAATGGTCTGTACAAGGCCAAACATTTCCCAAGCAGTGGGAGTACTTAGTCGATTTATGGCTAATCTAGGAAGAACACATTGGGATGCTGTGAAGAGAATCTTTAGATATTTGAAGGGTACTTCAGATTTCGCTTTGTGTTACCATGGGAATTTGGTTGAATCACAGAGGACTCTCAACATTCGTGATTATGTAGATTCTGATTGGGCAGGGGACATTGACAGCAGGAGATCCATGAGTGGATACATATTCATGATGAATGGTGGTGCAGTGAGTTGGATGAGCAAGCGGCAGGCTGTAGTCGCTTTGTCCACTACGGAGGCTGAATACATGGGAGCTACTCATGCTTGTACAGAAGCAGTTTGGTTGAAACATTTGTGTTCTAACATTGGTTTTGATGCAAGTGAAATAACTATTTTATGTGACAGTTAGAGTGCAATTTGTCTAGCAAAGAACCCTACTTTCCATGCTAGGATGAAACATATTGATGTACAATACCACTTTGTATGAGATATGGTTGAGGATGGAAAGGTCAGTTTGGAAAAGGTTGATACTTTGGAGAATGTTGTAGATTCATTGACGAAGCCAGTGAGCACAGATAAGTTCAGGTGGTGTGCCAGTTCAATGGGCCTTAGTGCCCATGATTTTCAGTAAGTTATGATGTGCTCTGGAGGTGCCTATATAATCTTCGTCAAGTGGGAGATTGTTGGAAATATGTGCCTCAAACTATACAGGTTGAAACCTCCATTAGAGACAAGTCGGTGTGACATCTTCATTGTCTGGCCGACTAGCAGCTTGATTCATTCTGGTTTGTACAGGTCGTTGTGACCTTGCAAATGTCTTGCCGAAAGGTTGCATTGTGGAGTCTATCATTGTGACATAGTGTATTCGTTATGACTTCATACCACTTGGGAGACCTCTGGCCGACAGGCCATTCAATCGTATTTTAGGGAGACTCTTGGTGACCATGGGCTTTGGGATAGCTAAGGGTTCTCGCTAAGACATCCCAGCGAACAAAGAAGGTCATGCCGAAAGGGAAACATTCATACGCTCTTCAGAGTAACTCAAAAGTGGTTGGAGAAATGTCTTAGCGACTAAAGGTTGTCTTGCCGATAGCTGATGGCTATCGGGGTAACTCAAGGATCCCAGGAAGACATCTCAGCGAACATTGAAGGTCTCACTGACAGGAACATCTTTTGAAGTCTTCGGTGTAGCTCTTGGAGAATGTTTGTCATCGGTGGAACAAGGAGGTCTCGGTAAGAAGTCCCAGCGACTTTGATGAGTCTTTCCGATGATGAAGAGTCTTCGGGGTAACATATGGAGATCAGTATGTTCTCTCACCGAAGGGAAATGTCTTGGTGATGTGTGAACACTTCGGGGTAACCTTTATGTCTTGGAGAAACCTCTTGGCAATATCAGTATGTCTTGCCGACTATCCTTTGGAGCTCGATATGACTTGTGTCTTTAGTATACCTTTTGGTGACTCGCTATGGTTTTTTGGCGAATGCGATAGGTCTGGGCGACTGCTTGGTGACTCGGTGTAACTCATGGAGCTCGATAGAACATCTTAGCGATAACAGAGTCTCTTGACGACATCGATATGAAGTCTATGTGGCATCGGTGAGACACTATTAGTGTCTCACCAAGATGCCAGTACATTACAAATTCTGTTGACCGAGTAAGACCATCCTATGTGGAGTCTCATGGACGAATAGGAGGAGCCAAATGGGAATAGTTGGAAGACAGTCAGTTGCGACGGTTCCGCGAGGAAGTTCTATAGATAGATTTCAACATGGATATACTTTGTGATTACAGTTTGTAATCGGTTGGTTGAATCAACAGGTTGTTGAGTGATTATGTCAGTGGATGAATTCTGTGGACTGTAATGTGAAGAATCATGTACAAGAATGTTAATGGTGAATGCTGCTGTATAATGACACCAGAAAGACAAGTCTGGAATTTGTATGTAATTTCATTACTGTAATACAAAGTGATTTCTCTTGGTGTGGTGGGTTTTTCTCCCGTAAGGGTTTTCCCACGTATATCTGGTGTTCATGTGTGATTGTCAAATACTCTATTTTTGTTGTCTGTTTCTTAGTGCATCTTAATTGGACTGTAATTGTAAATTTTAAAGTGTATCTACATTCTTTCCTAAGGTATTGACGTTAGGAGAATTGTTTTCCACATCTGATTTTCCTTACATTAACGTCATGTGTATGGAGGTTTCCTACAATGATTCCTATTTGATGCACCTCTTTCCACAAAGCTTGATAGGCCCAACTATCGATTTTTTTTCTCAATTTCCTCCCAGAATCAAAACCTTTCAAGAAATCACCGATAAATTCATAGACCACTTCTCCTTTAATCTTGATGTAGATGTGTGCTTAGAAGAGTTGTATACTCTCAAACAAAATAAAAGAGAATCCTTCACCAATTTCTTGTAAAGATGGAGGCAAAGAGCTAGAAAAATTAAGCGGCCCATTCCTAACAAGCAACAAGTAGAGATCATCATAGAAAATGTCGATCAAGATCTATCCTTCCACTTGATGATGCAGTGCATTACCACCTATGACGAGCTTGTCCCTAGATCCCTCAACATCAAACACACTCTAATCTCACAAGGAAATACCCAAGCATACAAGGACAACCACCCATCAACTATTTCAAGTGACAAGCCTCATGTTTGAGCTAAAAACAAAAAGATAAAAAATGATGGCGTGGTAGATGCTAAGGTGGTCCTAAGTGCTCCTAGGCCAAACAAAAATCAAATGACTAATGCTCAACCAACCATACAACAAACCACACCATCAAAAAACAATCAAATCAATAACACTGAAACACAACAAAGATGAACCCCCAAGAGGAACAACTATCCAAAATGTAAATACACACAATTTTCAGAACCTATTGAAACTATCATGAAGAAATTGGTAGAGTCAAACTTGATAACACTTCCCAATTTTGAAAACTACCAAGAACCACAAGATAAACCACCATGGTACAATGAATAAGATCTTTGTGACTTTCACAAAATTAAGGGACACAAAACATCAAATTGCATGAGGTTCAAAAATGTTATCCAAGATCTTATCGAGAATAGAGACATATCTATTGAAGTACCAGTTAGTAAACATGATCTTAATATATACAAGAACCCCATGCCAAATCACAACAAAGGGAATGACAATGGAAAAGGGAAGACCTAGAATAATGTGCATCATGTCTATTCCAATGTAGTCACTTCCTGTGACAATGTCATCACCGTTGTCACCATCAAAGGGCTTAGTATGGAGTATGGAGTCACCACATGACATGGAAAAGTCACCATCCAAGGAGTTCCATCTCAACCTAGGGCACAACCTACTTTTCCAACATCAAACCCTAGCAGAAATAGTCTCTTAGATCAGATTAAGAAAACCCCTGCACAAATCTTGATCTTGGAACTATTGAGGCTATCCCCCACACATAGGGAAATCTTAGAGAAAGCTTTATCCTCATCATCTGTCCCTAAAGATATGGATACAAAATAGTTTCCAGCTATGGTAGGGCATATCACTATCCCTCATCTTCTCACCTTCTCAGAACAAGACCTACCATCACAACCATCTCATAACTGTGTTTTACACCTTGAGGTCATTATTCATAAGAACAAGATTAAAAGAATCTTAGTAGATGGAGGTATTGGTCTGTACATTTGCACCCTTCAGTTGATCAAGAACTTGGGTTATTCAAAGGATTCTATTGAGAAAGCAAAGAATACAACTACTAGGGAATATGAAAATCAAGAATGGGTACACAAGGCATCACCATGCTATCCATCCAAGTGGGACCCTTCATTGGACGACCATGGATTCATGCCCTAAAAGCTGCAGCTTCAACCTATCATCAATGTGTAAAGTTTCCTTTTGAGGACAGAAAAGTCACCATCCATGGAGATCCTGAGCCTTTTTACTACTACAAAAACCTTAAGACCAAGTTTTACAAAATACCCCAAATCCCTAAAAAATGATGAAGGGCCTACACCATCCTCCTCATTTGTTGACCCATCATCCCTTGCATCTATCTTAGAAACAAAAACACCCATTGTGTAGAACATTCTTAACATCAAAGCAGTGATCTAGGATGATGGTTGTGGAGATTATAAACTAACGAAGGACACTGTTATGCTGGGAGAGCTATCTCTTTCTCCCAAATCTCATGGGAAACCTTCACCTATCAAAAAAGTGGCCAAAACATTAAATATGGCATCTACCACCTTCACCAAATGGGGGGATTTGAACAAAGAAGATGTCAATGAGGAGGATGTCTCTAAACTACTCTATCAAGATGACCGACCCATCCCTGTTCTTCCCATGGAACATGACAACAAAGGCTTGCAACTAATGAAGGGATGGGGGTACAACAAGAATGAGAAACTAGGACAAAATGACAATGATTTTCTAGAACCCATCGTTCCTAAGAAACGTCCAAAAAATATTGGCTTACGATGTACTACTACCAAGGTTACCTTTATTGGAAAAGTTACTTCTGCTAAATGGGCTGAGGCTTCCTCTTGGTTACCAACATTGCGAGATACTACCCTAGATGACTTCCCCCTTGATGTTGCTGACCTATTTGAGAATAAATCTATCTTAATGATATCCACAACATCTATTACCCTAAATGACCAAACCACAAAAATAAGCCTAGTATATCCCCAACTCATTGATTGGGACCAACAAGGACCACCAATTCTAGATTTATTTGAAAACGATGAAGTGATCTTAGAATCCATGGGACTCCATGAAAACCTACCATTGCCAGATCACAAAGCTAGTTTTGATATAGAGCTAGACACACAAGCGTACTACGAGGAGACATTTGAATCCTTCAGTCACAAAATTGATGATATGCAACTAACATGTAGATCTTTCAGTGAAAACCACACTGTGGCACTCTGTGATCCTAAAATAGTAAAAAGAAAGGATGCATCCGAGGGTGAAAAAATCTTTGAGGCACCCAAGGATGAGGGATTCAATCTCTCCCTTAGTGCAATGCATCCAGAAAAGTCAGCAGTGTTAGCAGAAAAGGAAACCCCAGTGAATGTGGGAGCAAAAGAAGAACCTAAGATCACTTTCTATGTCGAATCCTTATCGGATGAAGAACAAAAAAACCTACTAACATTCCTAAAAGAGCGAAGAGCCAATTTTGCATGATCATATATAGATATTCAAGGCCTCGATCCAAAAGTGGTTGTGCATCACTTAGCAGTTTATCCTGAAGCTAAACCAGTGAAGCAAAAATTGAGAAAGATGCACCCGCAAATAGCACTCTTGGTGAAACTTGAGTTACAAAAGCTTCTTGACGTTGGATTTATCTGATCGATTGACTATCTTGAGTGGGTTTCCAACCTGGTACTAGTCTCCAAACCCACTGGGGGCATCAAAATATGCACAAATTTTAGACTTAAACAAAGCATGCTCGAAGGATGATTTCCCTTTGCCTAACATCGACATCATCATGGATTTAACAGATGGACATGAAATGCTATCACTCATGGATAGTTTTTCAGGCTATAATCAAATCATGATCGTCAAGGAGGATCAACACAAAATAGCATTCACTTGTCCATGGGGAACATATTGTTGGAACATGATGCCATTTGGGTTGAAGAATGCAGGAGCAACCTATGAAAGAGCAATGACCTTCATCTTTCATGACATGATCCAAAAAATAGTCGAAGACTATGTGGATGATATTTTGGCCAAGTCAAAGAAAAGGAGTGAGCACATAGAGGTATTGGGACCCATCTTCGATAGGCTCGAAGAGTATAAGGTATAGTTGAACCCAAAAAAATGTGTCTTTGGGGTTACATCAGGGAAGCTTCTTGGCTACATTTTATCATAGAGAGGGATAGAAATTGACCTAGAAAAAGTGAAATCCATCCTAGACATGGAACCACCACAAACATTGAAGTAGATAAGAGGGTTACAAGGAATTTTGCAGTCCATTAGAAGGTTCATAGCACAATTATCAGAAAAAATTCACCCTTTCTCACATATTCTCCATAAAGGAATAAATTATAAGTGGGATGAGAAGTGCGATAAAGCTTTCCGATAGATCAAGGATTACCTATTGAAACCTCTAGTGCTCATTCCACCAATACCAAACAAACTATTGATCATGTATTTCTCAACAACATCAACAACACTAGGTGCTCTTTTAGCACATGATGAAAATAAAAAGGAAAGAGCCATCTATTACATCAACATGACTTTGGTAGGCTATGAAATGAATTAATCGTCCATTGAGAAAGCATGATTAGTGATGGTTTTTGCTTCACAAAATTTTAGACATTGCATGTTGTCACACCAAATCAAGCTTATCGCAAATATCAACCCATTGAAATACCTATTATCCAAAGAAAATATCACTGGGAAAATGGCCAAATGGGTAATGATCTTGACTGAATTTGACATAGAGTACATGAAGCGCAAGGCAATCAAAGGACAGGTGATTCCAGATCAACTGGCAGAAGCACCCATCTATGCAAAAAATCCTCTGATATCTGAATTTCCTGATGAATCAGTGTTCCTTGTCAATACAAGAGATCAATGGAAAATGTATTTTGATGGATCATTTACCCAACATGGATCAGGGGTGGGTATTTTTTTATCAACCCTCAAGGTGATTGCATCCCAAAGTCATACCAGCTATTTTTTCCATGTACTAACAACATTGTAGAGTATGAAGCCCTGATAATGGGTCTAAGGATAGGTGTACAATGGAGAATACAAGAGTTGAAAGCCTATGGGGACTCACAATTGGTTATTAATCAAGTCAATGATGACTACCAAACTAAGGATGATAAGCTTACTCCTTACAAGAAGATGGTAGAAATTCTTAAGGACTTTTTCATTGATATAACTTTTGAGCAGATGCCACGCATGAACAACCAGGCAATAGATGTCATGGAAATAATTGGATCATTGTTAGACATGTTGCATAACGTCCTTCAATGTGAATTATTGGTAGAACAACTTCTCGTTCCAGCTTTCAAAATCCCAAAATCTAAATTTATGTGTGTAATTGTTGGTTTTGGTTCCCCGTGGTATCATGATATATTCACCTACCTTAGTCGAGGAACCCTTCCATATGATATCACCTCCAACCTTAAGAATACCTTTGTTAAAAAGGCATCCCAATTCATGATCCTCGGTGATACCTTATATTGCTGAAGCATCAAAGGGACATTAGTACGATGTGCCAACCAAGAGGAAGCCTTGACAACCTTAACAAAAGTACATGATGGCATATGTGGTTCCCATTCTAGTGGTATGAATTTAGCTAAGAAACTATTGAGGACGGGGTATTATTGACCAACCATGGAAAGAGAAGCCTATCAATATGTGAAGAAGTGTGTCTAGTGTGAACAACATGGAGATCTTATTCATGCTCTAGCCCAGGAGTTACAACCAATGGTCACACCTTGGCCTTTCTTGCAGTGGCGGATTGACCTCATAGGAAAGATTACTCCCACCTCATCTAATGTCCATAAGTTCATCATCATAGCCACTGATTACTTTACCAAGTGGGTGGAAGCCATTCCTATGACTTACATAATGGGAAATAAAATTGCCAAATTTATCCTGAATTACCTTATTTTTTGCTATGGTGTTCCACAAACCCTTATTTATAATAACGAAACACCCTTCAAGAATCAGGATGTGAAAGAGCTATGCCAACAATTTAACATCCAACATCAGTTCTCTACTCCGTATTACCCCCAGGGAAACAGTCAAACTGAGGCTACAAACAAGACCATTCTGAAAATCCTGAAGAAAAAATTCAATGAAGCTAGCTGTAACTATCATCTGCAGTTAAATCCCACCCTCTGGGCCTATCAAACTAGTATCTACACACCTATAGGTGCAACCCTTTTCTCCTTGGTCTATAGATCAAAAACCATCCTACCTATCGAGGTCAAGCTTCCCTCACCATGGGTGTCACTGCAGAACCTAATCACCGATGAAGAGTACATAGTATCTTGGCTAAATGAGCTAGAATTATTGGATGAGTGTCATCTTGACGCCCTTAATCACTTGCAAGTATATCAAAATTGAATAAAATGGAGCTACAACAAGAAGTTTGAGAATCATTATTTCCAAGTAGGGGACCTTGTTCTCAAGCAAAATTAGAAAATCCTTCCAAATCAAGATAGTAAAGGAAAGTTTGAGCCTAACTGGTTAGGTCCATTTGTTGTCACAACAAGCTATGGATCAGGAGCATACCAATTATCAACATTTGAAGGTGAACCCTTGTAGGAACCAACCAACAATCCACATCTTAAAAGGTTTTATGTCTAGGCTTGAAGGGTGTAAATTTGAAAAATATAAAAAAACAAAAAATGATCAAAATATCAAAAAAAGAAAAGAAAAAGGATTGAAAATAGTAAAGAAAAAAATCATCCTTTAGTGAAAACCACTTCGGTGGCACTTTGGATAAGTACCTTGGTGAAAATATAGAAAACAGGTGCCTCACGTAAATAAATCACTTCCATATATCTTTGTCTCTTTATCCTATCTTGGCATCACATCCATCCATCACATTGTTCATGCTATTTATTTCATCACCCATCCACATCAGTAGGATAGCTTGATATCATGAAGTATCATATCCCCTTTAGTACTACTTGGCATATTCCTAAGGTTAGCTTGTCCTGCCTATATCGAGGTAGTCTATAGCATAACACTAGGGGAAATTCGTTATGGATTGGATTGGGTTCTTGTATATCTTAAGGTTATTGGAAATATCATCAAAAATTCCAAAAGCATTCATATAACATTCATAAAAAATTCCCAAAAGCATTCATAAAATCTTATCAAAAAATAAAAAAAACATTCAAAAAATTGTAAAGCCAAAATCCAAAACATCCAAAACACATCAAAATCCCTAAATAGGTCAAAACATCAAAAATAAAAAAATAGTACCTTGTCAAACTATGTTGTCTTTAAGCTTGAACGTAGGAAGGGCCATCATTGATGTGTCCCTGAGACACCCTAGGTCAGTCCTTGAGGATTCCATCATAATAAACTGGCAATCCATTAAGTATTCATATCTCATCAACAATAAGTCAAGTCAGTCGAACTACGTGGTCTCTGCGTGTATAACGTAGGCAAGGCTCGTCTTTGATAAGCCCCCGAGGCCCCTAGGATAGTCTTTTAGGTTAGGTTCTTGATCAAAATATCAGAAAACCCCAAAACATTGGAAAACCTTGGAAAACCCTAAACAACCTCAAATAATAAAAAAACCAAAACATTCTCATAAACTTTCAAAAAGATCAAAAAACAACCTCAAAACATCAAAAATATTGAAATATTCCAAAAAATCCCAATACCATCCATCCCATTTCACTTTCACCCACAATAAACCTTTATCCATAATAAATCGATCCTCATCTTCAAAATTTGGTAAAACAAGTAGAAAACAAGTGTTGCAAGTTGTAAAGTGAAAACATAAGTGTCAAAATCTAACATCTGGATCATAGGTAAATGAGTCAGTGAAGTTTGTATCAATGGCTTATCACACACCTAGTCCTAATCAAAACATTTGATAAACTATCCTACAATGTATCCTTCCGACAATGGTCATCAACATCAGAAATCATCTTAGCTATGTTAAATTGGCAAGATATATAGATAACAATGACTGTTTGTCTTTGATATTTTCTTATGATTTATCTTATTGACCCATTCTGAGGACCTCGCGATGACGTGTTAACGATTTAGAGAGAAAGGAATGGGGCATAAATCATTATCTTTTGTTTGTTGTGCTTGTGGGTATTCTTGTAAAATAATCTTGGCACATACTTGCTTAGTTGTGTGTAGGGAGGTTGTTTGGAGTAGATTGTTGACTATTGCGTATACTTTGGTCCAATATATTCTAAACTTCTAAGCTACATTCCAACGAGGTTTCCGTATGTCAGGGTGTGAACAAGAATTATCCTATCCATTTGTAGAGTCAAAGTCCATTACACTAGATAAAACACCATCTTGGTTATCAATACCATGATGCATTGTGTCTATGTGTTATATCAAACATAAGGAATGACAAAAAATTCCAATACCAAGATATGAGAAAAATCATCCATCTCATCACCATATCTAATAAAGTCTAGGTGGATCATGGACTTGTTGGACTTTTGAATCAATCTCAAAATCGATGGTCAAATCATTCATTTTATTCTTCTATCTTCTTTCAACGCTAACCTAGTATCATGATAGTCAACAAAAACATCATCATTCATCCATCCCGCATCCACAAAATCGTCAACATGGATACATCTCGCATCATCATTGCATATCATAATAATGGAAAACATAATCCACTGCATCTCATTATCATTTAAGTTATTTTGGATAACATAGATTTGTTATTCTAAGCATCTTAATCCATATCACATATCATAAACATGTCCTAGGAATAAGTATACATTGCATTATCATATCATAAGCATGAACATCTGCATCATCCATACATACATCATGACATCATAGATCACATGGGGAAAGTACACAAAAAGAAATGCATCCATCCATACATCCTGCATAAGTATATCATATCATCTACATATTATACCATGTGATAACATATCATACAAAGATACTAAAAAAGAAGGTAACACATCCATTGCATTGCATCCATAACATCATATATCATACACATTACATCATAGATCATCATCGCATATCACATAACACATAAATAAATGAAGTGCATCCATCATATTGCATCCATACATAATCATAACACATAAATATAATATAATATCATATCATATGCATCCATACATCCATAAAGCATGAAATAAAAGTGCATCACATCATGGATCCAAACCATCTTATACATATATCAAAAAATGATTGTCATGATACAATATATGAATTAGTGTGTATGAATATCAATCAAAAGTATAATATCCACGAGGCTATAAAAAATGAGCTTATAAATGTATATTTGTATAAATAACTGGGCAAGTAGTCAAAAAAGTTTTTGTAAAATGGCTAGCCCTAGTGGCTGCTCAACTCCCCTCTAACTGATGGCTGATTCTCAACCCTAGGTTGTGCCCGGCTCCTTTAGGAAAAATCAAGCTACCACAACTATCTAGGAACATCATGATGATAGTGCATTCGATAATATGTAGCCTCTATGACTACCTCTTTGTACATGTGTGTAGACACTGTTTATCCCTGAGATGCTGCTGTGACGGCCTCAAGTTGCTACCTCTGCCCAATCTCCTGGGCCAGCTGTAGGTCTAGTTGTTTTCACAACTGAACCTCACGATCCCTCTATGCAGTCATATCCTTTAGCTATTGTCACAGTTGATCTCTCTCAGCTATGAGAGCCTGTAACTATTGATCTAGCTACTATAGGGGTGGGGGAGGCAATGATGCACCTGAAACCTATCTGTCCTACTGGCCATCCTGTCGACCATCCTAATGCCTTGGATCTTGGTGACCCTGATCCTGATCCTGATCCTATTGCTACCGCCCTTAGTCTCGGCCCCCATCCTAGCCACCATCTCAGCCTCATCCTCAGCCTCTCCCTTGACCTCCACCTTTGCCTTCGGGGTATCCCCTTGATGGGTTTGTCAAGCGCACGGGTGGCCTGAACCATGCATGATAACCTAGGGTAGTCCCCACATTTGGAAAGCCCTGATCATATGCCCAAGGCTGTGCAACAAGCTGTCGAAAGTCATTGACCGCCACTATGAGGTCAATCTAGGCTCCCCACTAGACCTCTCTCTGAGATCTCACAAAGACTACCATGTAATCCTATGGAGGTACATCCTGTACCTCCCCAAACTGACAAGCAACACAATTTGGGAGATACCGCTCTATCATAGTGTGCTCTCACCCTTGGAGATAGCGGGTTTGGTGAGCAAAATATAGTTGCTGCTAGTCATCATACCATGCTAGAACCTACAACCATGACCTCCATCAAAATACGGTCATTCCATCAATGACCCGTTGCCAATAAGGTAAACATGTCGACCCTATATGCCGCAATGTCATCGAGACCTTGTATCTAAATACAATCGACTCATCCTCATGAATATCTACCAAAACAACTAGTGGCCTCAAAATTGCAATATGTTCATATGCCCAAATATGAAGCAGTGTAACTGTTGTCAATTAGATTTGCACCCTGCTGAATGCAAGATTCAAAAAACTACTGAAACATGGAAACCTTCTTCAGATGTGGGTGATCTAAACGAAGAAGGAATCTCCAGAGTGAGCTGGTTCTCCGAATGATTGATCCTATTCTAAAGATTCTTCTGAGGAAAGGGATAGAGAAAGATGACTGAAATGAAAACTATTACTTAAAATGATTTTCAGGACTTGATAATAACTTAATGATGACTATTTTTTCCCACAAACAACTTTCAGAAAACAATAGTATTTCACAATTCCTCATGAACACTAAACACATGAATAATTTGCATGAAGATTCAAACTTAAATACAACATGCAACCTGTATTCTATGAACTTTCTGTACCAAAATTACAATTCTAGGACATAATAAGGATTCTGCAAAACAAAAATCACAATATAACATCGAACTAAAACTGCAACAAAAATAGAATTGAGGAATAGGAGTGCTGCTTTATTCAACTGAAGGAGTATGCCATAATCTCAAATAGAGTACAAAAGGGTTTACAAGCTCAAAAATGTGTATGAGCAAGAAACTCAAATCTGAACTAAGAAGAGCAACAAAAGATTAAGTCTTTTCAAAATATATCTCCCAAGAAACCCTAATCCGAGCTCACAAAGAAGCTCAAGGAAAAAAGCTTCAAACTGTCCCAAAAGACTGCATAAAAGCAGAAAAAGGCGTATTGCTTTTATGATCCAACTGTAAATCCTCTAAAAATAGGCCGAATCTGCTTTAAAAGCTAGAAAAACACCTTATCTCTCCAAGATAAAGCTAAAACTCGACCAAGAGGAAAAAGTCAATATCAATCTGCTAAAAATAGCAAGAAATCATAAAACAATTTATAAGGATTGCTTTATGACTCAGCTTTACATCACTGCAAATTTTACAATTTATCTATTTTTGCAATTAAAGATTGTAAAATCTTTTGCAAAAGAATTACATGCTTAATTCATCAATACAATGCTTTGATTTTTCTTTAAAAAATCATAAAAATATCAATGCAAATCGTTCTCTCTTATTAAGATCCTTAATTGATTTCTCTAAAATCAATTAAAACAAAAACCCTAAGTTTATTTATCTCCTTGCAACTCTTATTGACTTCTCACAAAAATCAATAAAAATAGGGTCTACAATTTTACTAAGGCACAAGTGTCATCAATCATAAATCTCCTTAAGTCCACATCCCCCCTTTAATAACAAAATAACTCTAAGCCCTAAGAAAATAACTCCACCATTTCACAAGGTTTGACCTAAGCATATTAGAATTCGGCCACCAAAACATTAGGCTTTAGATTTTAATAAATCACAATGCAAAAATAAACCTAATTCGAATTTCCCATGTGCTATTAACAACTGTGAATATTCCAGATAATCATAATGTTGGCTCGAATTAGGGCATGAGACAAAAGAGGTCAAACCCTAAAATGATTTCATTTCGCAACCATCATTTCGAAGAAAGTGAGCTCTGCCTGAGAGAGCACGCCGCCATGATTGAACTCAGTCTGAGCTCGTGTGTTTTGAGAAACTTCACTCTTGCTTTCAGATAGTCAAATCTTTGACTGGTAAGCTTAATTTGTATGCTATTGTGGTTTTTACTGCTTTATTGAAAGAACAAGAAAAGCCATTAAGGCCACGGCTTGCTCATGCCTTGTTTTCTGATTTTTCCGTACATTTCCTGTGACTACTCTCCCTGCCCGCTATGCACGAACTCGACTTTGTCTAGAAGCTTCCATGAGCGAGGGTTTCTGTTCTTGTTGCACACAAGGTAAACTATTGTTTAGAGATTCTATGTCCCCTCTTTTTGAGTTCCTTCTGGTCTTGTGGCTTCGGAAAACACTTAATTTTTGTGATGTCTTCGTACTTCCTGTGCTTATACTTTGTTATTTTTGTGTTCTTTGTCTCCACTGGCCACCCTACACGAGCTCGCACTGGATATTCTGTTTGGAGTTTTGAGGTTTTACAAAGCTTTGGCTGTGGCTATACATGATCTCCTACAGGCTTGAATTGGTAAATTGCGCTCTAAGCATATACTTTTTCTTTAGAAAGCTTAAAAAACCTCTCTTTCACTCATGATTTTATGGCCATGCACAGACCGCACTATGTATATTTTAGTAAAAGCATTTTTAAATCTTTTTGGGCTCGACCCAAAACAAGAATCTCACATTTTTGTATTCTTGAGGACAAACCCATTAATGGGTATCACGAGAATTGAATGAAAACTAAATAATCTCTATTCTGAAGCTTGACCCAACAAAGGAAATCATTGAATCTTTGTATCTTTGTGTTTTATTATTGATATATTCAGTTGATTATTGAACTCAACTCTAGATGAGTCAACAGGCCGTGGCTTTAAATTCCTGTACACAATAACCCTCTTGTAAACTCTTGGGCTCGACCCATCATGATTTCTTTTCACTCCTGCTATTTCTTGAAAGACCCCTTACTGGGCATCACTACAAGCTGTATTTTCTGTATTTAAAATCAAACCCCAAACGTGGGTATTCTGTATATTCATTTGCATTCAATTTCTGGGCTTGACCCATCTAACTGGTGCTTTTCTTTGATATTCTGTTGAAAACCCTTGCATGGGTAAGCTGGAAATTGCATTGAATCTGTTTGTCTTGATTACATGTGAAAACTAGCTCGACCCATCTTTTGTTTTCTGCACTTTCAGTTGCAAAAAACCTAGGCATGTCATTCGTTATTAGAACTGTAGAACTCTGCCTTCAAAACAAAACCCCCTAATATGGGTGTTCTTAAAATGAAGAAAAACTGTTCATTTAATTCCTTGAAAAATTGGGCTCGAACTGCCCCCTTATTTCTGCATTTTGTGAAACATATTTCTGAAACCTCACCATATGAGTTCATTTGTAATATGCAGGATTCTATATTATAAATGCAAACCCCAATGTGGGTGCATGAAAACAAACAAGAACTATGCATTTTGATTACTATGCACAACCCTGACTCCTTTTGGCATTTGAATTTTTTCAATATTCAACATATAGGTGTTTAGAAACTTAGAAAATTTTGTGCCATTCCATTACACAGGTATACCACAATATGACAAAAACTGAAAGTTTGTTAACAACCTTCTTACATTTTCACTTTGATTACACCTCGTTGAGTCATTTCCATATTCCTATACTTGTCTCTTTGTGAAGAAAAGTATCTCTAAATGTATTACTATTCCAATGCTGTTTTCTTTGCACACAATTTTTTTTCTTTTTTTGGATTCCTTTATTCCACCATACAACAAACTCTTGCTTTATGTCCTTGTACTTCACATTTTCTAATGAGAACAGTGGCATCTATATTTTCCAGGCCACTTTGATGCTGCCTCCTTATTGACTTTCCTTGAAGAAACTCAGGATGATTGATTTTCTTGATTCTATTCTTAGACTTATGCATATTTTTTAATTGCAACCTTGTAGTTCTATGGAATGCATCTTACTTTATTGTTCCAGTGCACAACTAACACTTCAGAGACACCTTCTGTTAAAAAACTGTTGTCATTTCTTTGTCTTTTTTGAACAATCATTTCACATTGTAATTCCTAATGTTGTATTTACTTATCAGCCAAATTGGAACTGACTGTTCATTACCATTTGAATGCAATATCTGTCCCTTCATAATCTTGGGCTTAAACTTGGCACTCTTCATGAATTTTTATGCTCCACTTAACAAACTGTTCCGTAAATCTATTCGCTTCTAAGATGAAAATTAAAACAAATCTCTTCAATAAGGCATAATGTATGCCTGTTCACTGTCCTTGGTTGTGAAAAAGAACACTGATGAACTGAACCTTGCATGACATATGATCATGATGAATAAATATTACTGTAGCAAAAGAATGTGAACCACACAACAACATTTGATATAAATGTACTCAGTTGAATTAATTGAGTTGATTAAACTCACTGTTCACTTGTAGCTTTCAGAAAGCATTTACCTGATGGTTATGAATGCACAGTTGGTTTAATGCTTGATAGATAACTATGCTTTACTCTTTTAGTTGTATATCACTCCTTTTGATGAATATGATGATACGATCTCTTACTAGCCCACTTGTAATGAATAAGAGCAACATGCCGAGCTCTACCCTTGTGGGGGCCCATTTTTCTCCACATGCTTAGTCTTTGAATAATAAACAACATCGTGATTTTCCCTATACCTGCACAAGGAAACAAACAATGTTAGCATAAAAACAAGATATGATGATCATTTATGTTTCTCCTTTAGCTCATGCTTCTCTAATTTTCTTGATTGTTTTAGTGTATGATTGATAGAAGGCTGCACTATTGTTGGTGATTCATATAGGTATCTTCATAATCAGAGCCTCTGACATCCCCCTCTTTTCTCTTACAGGTCAACGGAGCTCGAGAAGACAAAGGTGCACCACTTCAGCGTCGACCATCGGCCAATCAGGCAATGATGATTATGTCGTTACTTATGTGATTTCTTCTTTTGCATCTTCCATAGTGTAGTGTGCGATGCATTGTGACAGTCCCATCCATGGCTTGTGTGGATATTTGATTTCATCATATGCTTTTCATTTGAAAAGAAAAATGCATTTCAATGCAATGTTGTATTATCATTTAAATTCTTGCAATCAAATGAAGCTATGTAATTATGAATCACTTCATGAAATGAACGAAAGCATTTAAAATGCTCTTTTGTTTATATGCTCAATTATGTACTTCATTTAATTGTAAAACATTGAATAGCACTTCTGAAACTCAATTCCCTCTTTTAAATGCTCAACAATCACTTAATGAACAATGAACACAGTGCAAACAACAATTAAGCACAACACAAAAATAACTATAATTTCACCTTAAGATATAACAATATTCAGCCAGCTCCACCAATCGAGCTGTGGCAAAAAATTGGTAACAGTAACACTTGCTCTGATGCTCTTGCCCTCATAGTAAATGGCCTGGTGCATATCATGGTACAAAGAAGCAAGTAGAACTGGACCCCATGCATACATAACTGTCCTCTAGATCATGTCGTGCCAAGCAACCCCCTAGCCCAAATTGAAGCCTCTGCCTCATCAGTTTGGGGCAATCACACCAAAAATTAGTGTAGCCACAAATAATCTGAAAATGGGTAATCGTCTATGGTACAGGTCCAAATATATCTAAGAGATAATCAAAATGGGTACACATCCTTGAGTGTGACGGTGACCTCACCGGTGAGTAAGTGAAAGGAAGATGTCTCATTGTGCCATCTCTCGATGAGTGTTGTCATCATTGCCAAATGGGTGTGGACCTTAGGCATAAAATCGATGAACCCTAATCCAAGCATACCTAGCCGCTTCACCTCTAGGTCATCAAAATCTTGTGTCGTTGCCAAAATATTAGAGTGATGCTCTCACGACATCAATGGAGGTGGATCCTCCTGCACACATCACAAACACAATGTCAATTTTCCAAGAAGTCAAAAAGTTGATCAAATTTGAAACTTTGCATGTTAAAACATCAAAAGCGTCGCTAAAATCAATAGTGTCGCTATTTTTGGTGTGCGTCACTATATCAATTTGGGTGGAGCATTTCCAATATAGCGACACACGTCACATTACTCAATAGTGAATCGACATTTGCATGCATCGCTATAAATAAAAATTGGGGTGTGTTGCCATTTGGTCAGTGTGTCACCCACTGCTTTTGAGCATTGCTCAAACTAAAAATATTATGTGTTTCTATATTGCAAGCGTGACATCCTTATAAAAAGCGTCACCAAAACAAAAAATGATTGTGCACTGCTAAACATTAGATGAATCACTAAAAAATCAATAGTGATGCTTCTGACGCCTTTTGCGTGTTGCTATATAGTGATGTTCCTAAAAACCTAATTTTGATGCACTATTAAATGCACCTAAATGCGAAAATGGAGACAAGTTTCAAGTCACTTACCCGTGGTCCTCCATCTGCTCGGTGCTGGTACTCTTGAACCCGCTCAGAAAGGTGAAGTGGAAGTGCACGATGAGCCATCTCGCCAAAGGGTCAGAGCTCCAAATGCACAAATTTGCTAAGGACTGAATGCACAAATGAATTGGAAGTGTAACTTCTTCCCCTATTTAAGCCTAAAAATTAGGGTTTTTTGCCCTAATTTGAGCCAAAAGCTAGGGTGTTGACTTGTTTTACCTATTTATGTGCTGCGCAACCTATTTTGAGCCATTTTTTTTATGTTTCTAAGGCCATTTTTGGCATCCCAAGGCATGTTTTGTCACTTAAACCTATATTTTACCTTTGTCAAGAGAGCAACCCAAAATTCAAAATTTCTGCCTGATCTCTCAAGGGGGCAAGAAACCAACTTATTTCCTTGTGCTGAGGCAATAGTGGGGCATCCAAAAAATCATTTTTTTTTTAATCTAAGTAACAATTTTAATTTGAAAAGCTTCAGTCTTTGAACCAACATAACATGTACCTCGCGTCAAAGAGGGGAAAAATGTAGACACTTAAAAATGTCCCCTATACTACACACTCAAAACTGATATACTAACACTATTTCATCCTAAAACCCATCCTCTTTTTGCTTAATTGATTAGATTAGCCTATCTATTTAATCAATTATGTCATTTTCATCTATTAACCTAATTAATCTAATTAGGTTAATTCCTACCCCTTTCGTGCTAACCTTTCATCCTGTTAAATTGGATAAATCAAAACATTTAGTTTAACACCCTAAGTCCTCTCATTTAATTAAATAATATTAATTATTTAATTAAATGTCATTTTGACCCCTTTTCATTAAATAATTTAATTATTTAACGAATATCCTAAATTCCCCTAATTTACATAATTGAAACTTTGTTTTAATTATCAAATTACTAATTAATTCTAACTCTCCCACTTGCAAGGGAATATTCCTTGAGAATATTCCTCCTTTGCACATTCCTCCAAAAGGGAATATTCTCATGGAATATTCCTTCCCCCTTTGCATATTAAAATTTGGTTTTAATTAACTAAATGCTAATTTTCCTCCAAAAGGGATATTCCAATGGAATATTCTTTCCCTCTTCACTCGTTTAAAAGAAGGAATATTCTTCCTTGTAACAAAATTTCAACAAAATTCTTGTGAAAGTTTTGAAAGTGTTCTTCTTTGCATGATTGTGAGCCCTTAATTAAATATCATCTTACATTTTCAACCCTTGATGGGAATCCATGATCCATGCCTCCATTTTCCTTTCATCCTGACCATTGATTGATTCTTTCAATCTTGACCATCGGTTTCATTTTTCCTATTCTATAAGTAGACCTTGCATCTATTAAATAGGGATCCACCTTTTCAGAGCAAACTTATGCTGTTGAAAATTACTCTCATCTTGCATCCATGTTTTATGTTTTAAAAGTATTTTATATTAATTTACATGCATTATTAGCGTAAAGCATCCATTAATGGTTTCCATGGTAACTTAGTTGCATCCATTTAGTATATTTTGAAACTAGGGTTTTAATATTTTGAATCTTACATACATTTAGAATAGCTTTGCATACACTCACATCGATCATCATAGAATTTATCATGTTAAAATAGCTTTCATCATGTTTCACACACACCTCTCATTAGTTTCATCATTTTTCTTCAATAGAATTGATTGAAACAAGCTCATTATCCAAGGGATTGGGAAAGGGTCACCATTCCACATCAATGTGACACCATTCTTCCAATTGGATAAGTTTCTATGTCTTAGAGTAGATGTTTTTTAAGCTTTTGTGTTTTAATATGTTAGTTTTAATGGATTCTTCATCTTTGTTTATATTGAATGATATTATTGGGATTGATGCTTAGTGGCTTAAATATGCTTTGAATTCCTATGGATCAAGTGTAGTTAACCTATACTATGCCATCAATCAGAATATATGTATGTATGTATGTATATTGAATATTATAATGATATACCACAAGCATGTAATAATGCGATGGAATAAGTAAAGTAAAAGATGAAGTATCACACATGTTATAATATGTTCTAAAGAGGTAATTGTTGATGTGTGTTTTAACACTTCTCAACATAGGCAATGCATAGGCGCACTACCTCTCTTGAAAGGCAATCTCCAACAAGAAGTTGCTGAAAATTACCCCAAGGTCTCTCGGGTGTTAGGTCTTGACAAGCTTGGAATTTATTAGTTGGTTTAATGTGATCTTGCTGGTAATCACAAGGCAGCCTTACGTAAGTTAAGTTGGAGGGGAATTGGTTCTTTGAATGGAGTTTATAAGATTTCTAAAGTGTTTCTCTATTGTTGCAAGTTTAGGAAAATAGTCTCAAACTCCACTTTGATCTTCAGATTTGGCTTTACAATGTGCAATGAACTTTTCATAAAGCACTATTTAAAATGAAAGTCAAAAGGGCAGGGGAAGAGGAAAGTTCCTAGACCTGAAACTATAGATGAATAGTGATAATGGAGGACCCTACAATGGACAAACTTCCCAAAACTAAGTTCCACTTAACCAAATCAAATTATAGTCTAATGAAACTAGTGCAATCCTCTAAGATCTGCAGATTTTCAACCTTTCATTCACCATAAAGCATCAACAAGAGATAAAATTTAAGTGCAACATTCATATAATGTTTAGAATAACATTACACTGTAGTTTATCAACAATAAACAACAAAAAGCATGAACACAGAAGGGCATCAACACAACAAAATTCTTCAAAATTAGTGAACAACACTAACTAAACTACCAAAGCAAGCTAAAACACATAGAACAACAAAGTTAATATATTCAAATTCACTAACCAAGAGAAGAAGAATCATGAAACATGCAATGGAACTCAAGAATCCACCAAATCAATGAATTTATATTTAAATTCTATTATCATGTCTTTACAACAACTCAACTCTCTCTTGAAAATGAGAGGAGACCCCCTATTTATAGTGTCCAAAAAGAAAAATGAATGGCCAAGATTCAATTTCATTGTGTGGCCAAGATTCACTACAAATTAGGGTTTCACCTACCCCCAAATATTTTACAATTTAAAATTACATCTTTGTCTTCTAGCCTATTTTGTCTTCTAGTGGGCAACACTGTAGCTCTTTTGTCTTTCAGTTGATTACCTCATTGTAGCTACTTTTTGAGGAATTCATCATCAATAATTGGATATCCCTCTTGTTTCTTCATAGTATCATACTCCATGGACTTGCCGATCAGTGTCTGAAGCTTGCTCCACTCCATAATATCGGATTGAAGCACCCGAAAGTTCAATTTTCTAGATCAATTGGTAAGCGTATCCCAATCTCTATCACACTTGGGTGTATTATCCTTGACCTACTCAGATTGGGTGAAGGCCCAAGCAACAAAACCCATAAAGTCCATTGTGAGTGCATTTGTGGTTCCATTTTCCATTTTTTTTATGGAGGTAAGGTTTTATCCTCTCTAGATCAAGCTCGATGACAAGAATGTCAAAATATGTCATTAATTTCAAATACTCCCCACAGGCCATCTTGACTTCCTTGGCCCAGTCAGTATCTTGCTCCACTTCATGGAGCACCCATTCCAAGATCTCCCTTCTGCGATCAAGGCCCCACTTCCAAGTTTCTACGAGCCAATGATAATCCTTTTCCAATGCAAGCTCCTTCTCCCATGTTCTTTTGGGCATCTCGAAGATTACCTCAAGCTTAGGAGAAGTAATCCTATATAGCTCCAGGAAGTCGGTGCAAGATTTCTTTGTGCCCTGAAGATGCCTTTTCACTTCCAAGAACTTGTTTTCTGTCCTGACAACACGACTGATACCCATATTCACATTGTAGAGGACCTGCTAGAAACAATCCTCTATGGTTTTTGTCCAATTCTTTCTCTTCTCTAATGTGCTGATATGGTCTTGGGACAACAACTATTGTGGTGCCGATGACATGCTAGGAAGTTCTTCAGTACAGGACCATTGTTGTATAGAAGTTGTTAAGTCCGCCACCTATGCCTTTAGCTCCTCCTTAGAGGCCTTATCCTTATGCATCTGATGCACAATGGTGGTGACGGATCCCTAAAGATGGTCAATCTTCTGCTCCCTTGAGGTTGTTCCCAGATCAATAGTGGAGATACTATAGTTGATCCCCTCTTCTCCTACCACAGGCGTGGCTATCTGCACCATCCTGGACCCTGATGCATCCATCGTCAGATGGGATTTGACCCTTGGATTCTTCTCCTTCTTTGTGCTTATCTGTACTAGAGCCAAGATGGCTTCGAGTCTTTCCTTTGGATCCCTAGGAGGTAGGGTTTTCTTCTCCAATTATTGTTCTAGCCACTCCTGCATCTGGGACTCTTCCTTTGGTGATTCATGATCACCCTCCTCTTCTTGAATATTCCATACTTCTATTTCTTTGTTGCTTGGAACCTCTTGTTCCATCTTTGCCTCTTCCTCTTCATCTGAATCCCGAATGAATACTATTTCCTTTCCTAGGGATTCAATGGCTATATGTTCTTTGGGGTTGTCTTCCCATTCTGAGCCTTTCTCTTCTTCTTCATCTTGTCCCTCATGTTCCTCATGATGCTCCGCTTCTAGGACTTTTCTTACCTCAACCTGCTCTTTAGGCTTGTCTTCTTCTTTCTTTTCTTCCTTTTTTCTTCATGTTCACACATATGAGGCATCTTTTCATCATGCTTGAGGCTCTTATCTTGCTCCCCTATTGGAGGTTCTGTGCCTACCTCCATCTCTTTGTACGTTTCCTTCTATTCATCAGAGGGCTACTCTCCAACTTATTCTCCAACATTCCTGAGTTGCTAGGACAACTCTTCCTCAAGCTCTGGGTTGAATGTTTCCACAACACACTTTGTGCCTAGTTCCTCAACATCTTCTTCAGAGGATTGTGACTCCTCTTCCTCATGCACCATTTTATCAATTACTAGATGCTGATATTCAGGATGTTCGTGATAGTCATTTGCTTCTTCCTCCATTTCATTTGCTACCTCCCTCTCTTTCCTTTCCAACTCTTCAAATATTTGCATTAATGCTTTCATTTCTAGTGGCTCAGTTGGAGGAGTAGGGATAGGAAGGGCAGCAACAACTTGTGCTAGGGTAGGTTGCACAATAGGGTTCATGAATAATCTAGAGAGCTCCGTTGGTATATTTTGCATGTTCCTAGCAAAGGATTCCGGGAGCAAGAGGGTAGGCATTGGCAATGTTGTAGTGGCTAGTGGGAGGGTTGTAGATGGAGACATAGAAGCAGAAGAGAGAAGAGAAGTTGTGGTGGAGGAAGAGTCTACCACCAAGATGGACCAAAATGTCCACTGCAGGCGGAGAAGAGGCAACCATCACTTGAGAAGCGGGTGGAGGATCAATAGTAGTGGTTGTAGCAGAGGCAATAGGTGGAGAGTTTGGCTGCTCAACCTCTTCTTCCTCTCCCTCATGGAGTGGGTCTTCCTGTATGGTGGGCATCTATGTGAAACTGCTCGACTTCTTTGACTTCTTCAAGGGCTCACCTTCTGAGGCTTTCCTTGAATACACCCTAGGCTTAGGTTGGCGCTCAACTATTTCCTTTCTCTTTCTTGGCCTGGTAGCTGGAGGAGATTTTGAGGTTTCCCAGATGGGGCAACGACTGTCCTTCTGTCAGTCTCACTTTCAGGCTCATCCTCAAGCTCATCGTTGGTCAAGGTAGCTCCTTGTAGCTTCAATTGAGCAATCTTCCCATCAATCCATTGCTTTGTTCTTGCCTTAGTAGGATTCATCAAGATTTCAAGGTCATTGACCTCTTCCTCATTCCAATCAATCAAGGGTAGTGGTAGGTTGGCAATGACATCATACCTCAGATCTATCATTGTGTTTTCATCTTTAACAATTTGATCAGGCACCAGAAACAGGCTCACTGTTTTGATGAAATATGTCATCATGTGCATGTAATGTCTCATGAGGAATTCTTTATCATCTCTAAAATTTTCCTAGAAGTCTTTGACATTGTGCCGATGTGCATACTCTACTCCTACCATACTCTTCAACTTGTTGTAACTGTCCATCTGTGGCCGGGCAATATGGAACTCTAGGTGATATTCAACTAACTCTTTATTAGAATACTTCACACATTGGGATGTGGGGACTACATACATGCCTTGGACAAATGAAATGGGATAAGGAATCCCCACCCTATACTTGTCGCTCAGAAGGGTGTGCACATGCTGCAATTTTTGAGAGAGTCCAAGTAATATCATCTAGTCATTTGGGTACCGAGACAACTTATATAGTTTCTTTGAGAATCCCTCAGCTCATATGTAAGTAAACTTGGGAAACTGAATAAAAAGGAATCCAAACCGACAGATGAAGGCGTTGGAATTGTGGGTAACTCTCCTTTCAAAGTCACCCCCGAGCAATCTGATTATATCCCCAATAAAGGCATTGTTGACCCATAATCTTTCTTGAAGTTTTTGAACTGAAGCTAGGGGTATTTATCATACACCTTCAATTCTCTCCCTAGGGTTTGACTTGGGGCTACAAATAGTCCCCTATACTAAGCGTGGTCAATGAGTAGATAGACTAGGTATGAAGTCTTGTAGAATTGAGAGCCTTTCTTTACCGCCACAAACTACTCATGAAGATAGGTGCTGATCATTCCTGCTCAGTAGAAATTGGTCTCTCCTTGGAGAATTTCCTCAATGAAATACAACATCCACTCTTGGAAGAATGTTGTGGTTGGGAGGCCCATAAATCTGCTGAGTAGAGTTACCAAGTCATGGTAATATTTGTAGAAGTCACTTCTAAAGAGTTCTTAGGGCACTTTGTTTGCACTGCCCCTCTTGTCCTTTAGCCAGTATTGGTTGATAAGCTTCTTGCACTTGAGGGGGTCGACATCCCACGTGGTCTTGGAATATTCCTTTGTCGTCTCCTTCATGTCGTCAAAGGTTGGTAAATGGAAAGTCTGTATGATAGACTTAGCATACAAATCAACCAATATGTTCCCATCTCTGTCTACTATTTTTCTTGTGTTTTCTTGATATGCCTCCCTACAGGCCATGACCAATTCGGGAGTTATGAGGGCAGGCGGGAAACTAGCAGCCTTGGCCAACCTACTTCCTTTAATCTTTCTAGAATTATCTGTAGTTGGGTTGATAATGAACCTCTGCCTGAACTCATCAATGTCGATGTGCCCCAAGTTGGTGTTTGAGATCTTTTTCTAGTCTGTGGTGACCTTTGAATTTAGGGGTTCCCCTTGGAATTTGTACTACATTTGATCTTTATCTTCTTTCCCTTTGGGTGCTTTGGATGATTTATTTCCCTTTTCTTTTTTCTGCAAATGCCTCTGAAGGTCCTGTAGTCGGTTCCATATATCCTGCAAGCAAGGGAGTAGTAAGCACATTCAAGCATAAAACACGAGAAATGTTAGCAAAATTCTGCAAAAAACAACGTTAGATCTAGTAATTACTCATTCAAGGACTTCAACATTTCTTTTAGATCACTCTTAGCCTTTTGTTCGAGGAAATTATGGCAATGCAGGCCCAAAGGTGCGGACTTCCCTGGGCTGGCAACCATTCTGGAGGCAGCTATAAACGGATGACGGACAAGGTACGACGATCAGCAGGGTTCCACTGCATGATGATTTTGGTTGAGAAGTGGGGCCCACTAGGGAGGTTAGGCAATTTTGGCACGTGGGTCCAACCCACTTTGAAGTTTTGGAAGCATTAAGATCATCATTTAGGTGTGCGGACCCAAGGAAGGTGGAAGCAAAACGTGGTTTGGCTGTTTGAGGGTCTGCCGTTAAAAACAACGCTGGTAAGGCGGTGTGTCGCAAGTGGCATTCTACCATGCAGGACCCACAACTTCAGTAGATGGTGATGCTTCGCTGTTGAAGGTTCAAACCATTTGGAAGAGTGCGGGAAGACGCTAGTGGAGAGCTGTTCAGAATGATGGAGGCGGGACAAAAGTCTGCCGAAGGAAACCTGCACTATTGGGTCCGTAGGTAGCCTAGGTGTCATTCATTTGTTAGTTGGCTGATAGTCAAAAGGAAATAGTGGGGTTGGATCCCGCTTAGTGGGCCGATGGGGGTCCATGGTTTTTTAGCACATCGATGATAGACTGGTCATCTGCAGGTGGCCACCTGCATGGGGCAGCCCACAAAGTCTTTTACTCAGTTATTTTCATTATTTTGGCTCAGACGGAAACAACCAGTGTAGGTTCTGCATAGTAGAAAGATGGATGCCTGAGGGCATTTTGAATGGCAGACCCACCACAGTGATCCACAGATGGAAGTCCACAAGGAGAGGCCCGCAGAAGGGCCAACACTTGCTCATTTTTGACGCATGAGAAATTGGACGGCAATGGCGAGATCAATAACCGACAGGTGGAGAGATGCTAGGGTTCCGTTGTTAAAAAAGGTCATTTATGCGGTGGTGAAATGTTAACGAAGGTCCGCGCTGGATGGCCCGCACTACATAAGTTGCATTGGTCTTTTTAACTTGGATGGCAGACGTGACAGCGAGGTCCACCAAGTGGAAGGATAGGCTACAATGGTTGTTTGGAATGGCGAAGCTAGGACATAAATCTGTGGACAAAAGCCTACAGGAAGAACTCCGTAATGAGTCAGGACTTGGGCAATTTGGAGAGGTTAAGTTTGATCGGTGATCATCAGGGCGGGGCCTGCCTAGCGGAGGGATAGTTTTAGACAACTTTTTGGAATGGTGGGGCTCGAAGAGCATTCTGCAAGCAGAGGCCTGTGCTAGTGGACCCAGTGGACCTGAAGGATCTCTATTTTGGGCTCGTGAATTTTGACTAAGTTCAGGATGGTCGAGTAAGGGGGTCTTCCCACATGGGCAGGCCTAATGAGGGCATTGGCTGATTTTTGAATTTTGGCGCTTAAGGGAAGGCAACGACGGGGGCACTTGGTGGGACCGTAGGGCATGAATGCCCTGGCCCAAGAATGGCCATGGTGACCTCATGTTCCGCACGCGGTCTACGGGAGATTCTCGAAGGATTTTGCAATTCCACAACATGGGTTTTGTTTACCGGGGTCTGGTCTAACTAGTTTTCAAGTTTTCGTTCACCCAAATTTAGCAACTTTTGTGAAATTAAAGAAAACTCAAAGTATGGCTTGCAGAGAAAAGCTAACTTGTAAAACCCGATGAAGATGGATGAGGAGATTGCAAGTGGAGAGTCTGAATTGGTGAAGAATCTCGGTGAGCGCAACAACGGCGTTGGCAGGAGGCTCTGACAAACTCCTGGAATTCCTGACAGTAAAAATGATAGCTTGAAATGGGTTATTTATAGAATTTGAAGCATTTAATGCCAGACATTAATGCAGGTATGATGACAGCTGGAGTTGGTGAGTAGGAATTTCAAAAATGGCAACGGGAATGGTAGAATCCGCTAAGCAGACGACAGTCGGGGATTGGCCGTTCAGTAGGTCGACGGGGAAAAGAGCGAACAAGGTTGCAGGTCCCACGGGGTGGGAAGACATCATGGGAATGCCATTTGAAATGGTGAAGAGTCTAGGTAATCTCGCATAGGGCAGCCTACAGGAGCAGACCCGCATTGCCCGAAAGACGTCAACTTCAAAGTTTAAAGGCAGATTGCCAACGAAACCTCGCCAAGGAAAAAGACTTGGAAATTTGGGAAGAGGTGAAACTTGTTCAACTCAAGATGATTCTTCTAAAACTCTTTGACCACTTAGGACTCAAAATTGGGGGCACACAAAATGATGCGATGACAAAAGTGACCCGACAAAGCGAAAAGAGAGGGTCCTCGTTCTGAATGGGGCGTGTGAGCTACATGCACAACAAATGGCGAATCTGTTGGGGAACCCTCCTGATTGTTCTAAGGATAAATGCTCATTCAAAATCTAGAATCTTTGGTTTCGCAGACTAGGGGCTGGCTTCCAAAAGTGAACTATGAGACTTAAAGGAGAACAAGATCCTTAGCTGAATCAACTCATGAAATATCTCAAAAGTGTGTGCGTATAGTGAATTCATTTCCTTTCCTTAGAAACTGTGACAAGTGGTAGCTAATCAGACCAAACAAGCTATGTGAATCGTCTAACTCCAAAAGTAACCTGGACATTGCCCCACTGCTGGTCAGACGCCCATAGCCCCGATGGAGTTGTCGCTCTGACCCCACAAACATTTCTCTAATGCCGGTCGGGCATCCATAGCCACGGTAGATTTGTCCGTACACCCACATGGTTGCTTGATTTCAGTATTTTTCCTTTCTTTTCTTTCTTTTGATACTTCTTTCAATACTATTCCTTTTTCTCAACCGTGTAAGCATCAAAGCCTACTATGGGTTTGGGAATCACAGTGGTCACTAGAGAAGACTTAATATTTTTCATTTGCCAAGTCATCATAACGACCACTATACAGCTCTTCGGAAACAATTATTGTGCATTTTGTGCAAGATCTGAGATGAATGTAAAAAGAAGATTCAACTAAGGGTCGGGTTCTAAATCAAGTTAAGGTTCAAATGAGGAGACCATTCCGCAATAGCGATCAAAGACCAATAGTTGAGAGTGAATACTTATCCAAAGAACACTAAAAGAAAACAACATAGTGAATTGTTCGTCAAACCCAACACGACCACCACATTAGAAATGAAGAACACCATTAGGAAAACAAAAGTAGCCAGGAAACGAGCAACACAACAAAACAAAAGTGAAGCAAAGAAGAAAAACAAAGAAACAAAAGCAACCTACACTAACCTATATACAAGTATTTACAAAGACTAAGCTCAAAAGAGCTCAGGAAAGGAAATAATGCTTAAGGTGTTGCCTGTTGATAGGAAATGAGACATCTTCACCGGTTAAAGTCTTGAGGCAAAAAGCATTATCTCCCAAGATTTTAGAAATTTGAAAGGGGCCAAGCCATAGCTTGTCGAATTTTTCATGTCCCCCTTTCTTCTCATGGGCCTTGTCCCAACATAGGACCGGATCAATAATTCTAAAGGCCTTAATCTTGGCTCATTGATCAAACCATATTTTGACCACACCCTGGTGTTTGGAAAAATTTTCAATGGCATGATCACATACTTCTTTTAGATGGAGTAACTCAGTTAAGCGAGCTTCTCATCGATCCCCTTCTTCATAGAAGGTATTGATGAATTGGAGGGTGGGGATCCTAAGGTGAACTAGGAGTACAGGCTCTAAGCCATAAACGAGGTGAAATGGGGAATCACCCAAGGAAGCTTTTTCATGTGTGTGATCTTCCCAAAGGGAAAAATGAAGCTAGGTGTGCCAGTCCTTGGGATTTCTATCAAGGATATTTTTGATCACATTGATGAGGTTCTTGTTTGTGTATTCAGCTAGGCCATTGCCTTGAGGGTAGTAGTTGGAAAAGAACTTGAGGGAAATGTCGTAGTCAAAGGCCCAACCAGAAAATTTGAGTGAGGAGAAAGTAGGGCCATTATCACACACTAAAGCATACGGGCAACCAAAGCGATTTAGAATGAAACTTTCAAGAAAATTTGTAACTAACTCTATGGTGCATTATCTACATGCAATAGCTTCTTTCCATTTAGTACAATAATCAGTGGCAGTTAGAATGTACTTGTGACCCACAAATGATGGTGGGCTTACCAAAACAATGAAGTCGAGACCCCATTGCGTGAACGGTCTTACCTCCTGAACTGGTTGTAACGGGACAACAACATTTCTCTCTTTGGTTGCAACGGTTTGGCAGACATGGCATGTACAGACATGGTTGTGTGCATCCTTGAAGATTGTCAGCTAGCAATATCCCGCTCGTAGGATCTGATGAGCGATTGAAGGGCTGGATCCATGACCAGTACCAAACTTATCATAAAATTCCTTCAGCACATGCGTTGCCTCCTCTTTCCCAAGGAATTTAAGGTAGACAACTTCATGATTCTTCTTGTAAAGTATAGACCCTCAAAAGATGTAGCTGCTTCTTTGCAGATAGAGAGCACATTTTTGAACTCCTTGTAGACGGGTTGGGCACTTGTTGTTCAACAGGTAGTAGAGGATATCGTCATACCACTCCCTTGGGGAAATGTCCTCAAGCTGGTATTGTTGGACCGTAAGCTCAATTCCTGCTTCAACCACTGTTTCATCTATCATTCGGGTGAGGGATTGTCCTCTCACTAGTTTCAGTGGTTGAATTTCCATGTCATATTCCTACAGTAGTGTGACCCACTTTGCTCTTCTTTCACCCAACTCATTTTGCATCAACATTGTCTTTACTGTTGGATCAGGGACAATGGTGAACACCTTGTTTCGCAAGATGTAGTGTTGGAATTTTTTAACTCCTTTGACCAAGGAATACACTTGCTTTTCTACATTGTGATATCTTAGTTCAAAATCCTTCAATGGAGCACTCATGAAAGCAATTGGGTGCTCATTTCCCTCATTATCCTTTTGGGTAAGAATGCTAGCACATGAATGATCTGAAGCAAATGAGTAAATATAGAAGGGCTTCAGGTAGTCTGGACTAACTAGCACAGGTGTTTCAGTAATAGCTTTCTTGATTTCTTCGAAGGCTTGCTTTGCCTCTGGAGTCCACTCAATTTTAGCATCTTGCTTCAACATGGCATTGAGTGGTTTAACAATTTCAACAAAGCCTATAATAAATTTTCTGATGAAATTTATCTTTCCGAAGAAAGATTTCAACTCTTTCTTACTGCCTCGCAACTGAATCTTCAAGAGGGTTTGGATACGCTCGGGGTCTACGAAGATTCCTCACTCTAAAATAACTTGTCCAAGTAGCTTACCTTCTGTAACTCCGAAGATGCACTTCTTTGGATTAAGGGATATCCCAAACTCTTTGCACTTCTGAAAGACTTTACACAGATCAGAAACATGATCACTTCACCTTTTTGAGAACACAGTCAGATCATCCATGTAGATGATTATGCACTTTCTGATTAGATCTTTGAAGGATATGTCCATTGCACATTGGAAGGTGGCGCCGCTGTTGATGAGTCTAAACGACATTCTCCTATAGGCAACGGTTCCCCACTTGGTGGTGAACGCTGTCTTGTGCCTATCTTCATATTGCACCATCACTTGATTATATCTAGAGTACCCATCGAGGAAGGAAATCATCTATGAACCATTGACAATCTGCAAAACCTCATCTAATGAGAGAATGAGATAGTTATCTTTCTCTGAAGATTTGTTCAAATTGTGAAAATCCACACACAACTTGATTACTCCATTCTTTTTCCTAACCAGGACTAAATTGGCCACCCATGTGGAGTGCCTGATTGGGAATATAATTTTGGCTGACAATAGCTTTTGTAATTCCTTGTAAATGATGGGCTCCAGCAAGGCATTAATGAGATGTTGTCGCTGTCGAAAAGGTCAAACATCCGATTTAAGAGGAATAGTGTGTGTAATAAGGGAGGTATCATATATCTTTAAATCTTCATATCTCCATGCCACTACATCATGAGGGTTTTCCCAGGGTATCTACTATGTTATTGTGTTGAATTTTGAATTAATTTTCGGTGCTCTAATTTGATCATAAAACTAACACACCAAAACACATTGAAACAAATAGCAAAACTTATTTCTTCTTTTCTATAAAAAGTCTTTAAAAAAATAAAAAATTTGAAGAATTCTTCAAAAAATTGAAAAAATCTTCAAAAATTTGAAAAAAATCATCAAAAACTTGAAAGAATCCATCAAAAACTTGAAAGAATGAGTTAAAATGCATACCTTACGTGATTAGATCTCCTTTGTGCAAGCTATCCTCGATTCCTTTTGCACTTGATCAATTGCTTTCGCACTTAAAAGGGAACCCGAGGTACGCTCCCGAAGCAGGCACGCTGGGCCAAAATGAAGAACCCGATAACATAGCTCACATTCTTTGTTCTGACGTGCAAAATTTACCAATGAATACATTTTTAACTTCCTCAGCTATTTTGAGGTTGTGAGTGTTGCATTGATTGTTGATGGAATTCTTCTTTGCTTGTTGATCTTGGTCTCATATTTGATCCAAGTCAAATATCCATTCAAGCTGGAACATACCCCTTGGAATAGTGTTTGTTTTGAGATTAATGACCCCCTCTATATCTAATTCAACTTCCTCTAGCTCAGCTTCATCAATTATCTAGGTTGCAAACACATCGGAACTAGTGATAAATTCCAAGATGTGCTTGTCATCATTGAACACCTAGAAATGAGTGACATTATCTGGCACAGATGGGGTGGAAGTAAGCTCAATGGTGAATCTTTTAAGGCCAGAAAGAGAGAGAGGTTGTAGCGTGCTAGCTGCTTGAGCTAAGGCATCAACAGTGTGGTTTTGGGATCGAGGGATCAGCTGAATATTAAAGGCATCTAGGCTCTCCAGAAGATCCCAAACTCTATGCCTATAGTTTTCTAGTCTTCTATCATGGAAAAATTACAATTTTCTAACTTGTTTTACTACCAGTTCTGAATCACCGAAAACTTGTAGCATTTTAACTTTCTTCCTTAAAGCCATTAGGAGACCATGGACTAGTGCTTCATACTCTGCTACATTGTTGGTGGAATAAAACTAAAGCCTATGAGCAGAAAAGTAGGTCTTACCTGTAGGGCTGATAAGCTCGAATCCAACTCCCGCTCCTTTCTTGGACTTAGATCCATCGAAGCACAATGTCTAGAACTTGGAGGGTTCCTTAACCTTAGGGCTGATCATACATCTGTTCCTTCTTGGCTGCGTGTTTGTATCCACAATTTTTGGGGTGGACATTGGCTCAGCATGATTGATGGCAGGTGACCCTGTTGGTAGCTCCTCTTGAGGTGTGACTTGTCCTTTGACATGTTCTATTGTTATCTGACACAAGCAACACTCAAACTATGAGTGAGCAACATTATGCACTTTGCACCAACTAGGTAACAAAAGTTCTTGAAAATCCATCCTAATCCCTAGACTGAGCTGATCTTGTATGCATTTTTCCATGAAATCCTGGAATTCATCTAACAGTTCCAAATTATCATCATTGTATGCTTCATCATCATCGGATTCAACAGAAATTTCCATGCTTTGGGGCGTATAGGCTAAGTTGGCCAGGGGGCTACATAGTACTAGGAAGACTTATTCAGCCACCTCTTCTTCTTGAGGCTTTGATTCTTCCTAATATGCTATGGGAGAATAATTCCCAGCTTAGTTTCAACAAACAACACCTCATTGATGTTGTTGTATTTCATAATCATGAACTTCATGCGGGGTTATCGGTCAATGCGAATCTGATTTGGAAGCCCCTTCCATGGCAACCACATGTGAGAAATCAGTTGCGGTGTATCCATTCAATGCTTGGGTGAAGTCTCATCGCAAGATTATTCTGTATGTGTTAGGAATATCTGCAACATGGATGTCAATGACCTACTATACCCTTGGGTTTGCAACAATCTGCATAGGGATACAGTTGATTTCTCCAATGATGTTCTCCTCAGTTTTATCCAACTAGGTTACTTTTCTTCATGAGGGTGTGGGGACAATCCCAAGAGCCTTGCATATAGCCAAAGACATGACATTAGCTAATGCTCCTGAGTCAATCAAACAATTATGCAGTTTCTTCTCAAATATTTAGATAGTGGTAAGGAAAGAGTGCATTTCAAACCTTCCTTGGAAGAGTCCCACTAGTGTGTCAGCCTGGCCCACTTGACCTTTGTCCTTTTCATTGGTCTTTTCCTTAGTTTTCCCCTGACTTTTCTCTTTAGAGGGCTATTTTCTAGTTTGCTGATTTGGAGGGGCATCCTTTTGATTGCCTATAATTTCTTGAATTACAGGCTCATGCGGTGGCTCTTTGAAAGAGAACCTTTTGGCTGGTATTTCTTGCATTGCCTTGGAGGAAGGGGTCCCATTAATAATCCTAAAGAAGGTGTTCCTAACTGTAGGAACCTTGAGTAACTCAAAGGTAGACAAGCTGATTTTAACCTTCTTGAATTCTTTAGCAACATATTCACCCATTTGCTTGATTTCAGACTCGAAGGCTCTACCTATGGAAGAGCTAGCCGATTGGTTCCACGTTTGACTCAGCTATTTGTTCTTATCAAAGTATTGAGTAGGAAGATGGGGAAAACCTGGATTGTTGTTGGCATTAGGGTCAGGCGAGGTGCTAAAGTTATTGGGTGGAGTGGAAGTAGTGAAAGGTCCTCCTGCGTGTCTATTTCTTAAGTAATATGGAGTGGCTCTTTGATGAAATATTTGGACCTCATCTTCACAAAAATCTTCCTCATATGCTGGACCATTGTCTACTGAATTAAATAGCTGAGAAAGAGTTTTTCATTACTTACCTCTTTCACTTCTTTGTTCTTTGGGGAGGCAGTCTCGATTTTTGGCGTGTTGTTGTCACTCCGCGAAAAGGGAGCCTGATTGACCATGAGACAAGAGGAGTCATAGGGCTCTGATGGGACTAGATCTCGAAAAACAACACTATCCACAACATTCTAAACTTCAACTTGGAAGATATCCATAGTCGTGAGAAACTCCGGGAAATCCAATTCAGAGTGCCTACTAGTCTTGTGAATCCGGCACTAGCCGAACAAAGCTGCTTTGGCAAGGTACACCCCACTAGTTGTCTTTTCTGTGTTGACTGACTGATCAAGAGGGTTAGGGACACCTCCATTATTTGGCCTTGTATTCCATGTCTAGTTCTGCCTTTGCGAGGGCCTCCTTTCGTAGTTCTGATTGGAACTCTGCCCTCGTTTATAATTCTATCTAGATGAGGTACCCACATCACGATTATCCCTATTATCTTAGTTGAGGTTGGCTTGGATGCTGTACTAGGAAGCTTGCAGCTAGCTATTCTAATTGTGTAAGTGTCATATCCGTGGAAATTTTCTAGATCATCTCTGTTAGTTCGTCCAACCGATCCTTCTTTGTATTACTTGGCTGTAGTGTTTGATTTTGAAGAAAGACAGGTTGCATTGCTGGTTGGTTTTTTTGAGCGGGTGGAAATTCAAGCCCTTGTAGGTATAATGGAACTTGAGGCTGCTATGAATAAACAAGCTATTGTTGGGGCTGTAGATAATGAGGCATAGGAGGTACCTGATTCATAGGTTATCCGGGATGAGGGACTATGGGCAGCTGCGTCACCTGTTCATGAGAGGTGTTTGGTGTTGGAGAGCTTGAGTGAGCCCTTGAATATGTGTGGGATGAGTGACTTGTACCAAGGAGGGTAGCAGACCAGGAATGTTTTGTCCCAAGTCAATGCTGGCTACAATTGCCTTAGCATAAGCGTCCACCAATCTAGTAGGTGGTGGGTTCATTCCTTTCACCAATCCTGCAGTGAGGTTTTCCAAGGCAACATAATAGATAGGTAGAACAACAAAATCATTGAGTGCATATGGAGCTTGTCACCTCATGTATGCTCAGTGAAAATGATCATTGAAGGAACTAATTAGCTCATTAATCTCCCTACAAATTGCCATGAATTGCTGATATAGCTCTGATGGACTGATTGGAATCTTGTATTTCCTCAAGAAAGCATTTTTTAAGAGATCCCAAGAGGTGATAGATCCGGTAGGCAAGTTGATATAGCAATAGAAGGAATCTTCTCCCAAGGAATAAGGAAAAAGCCTGCATGCCATGTCCACATGATCAATCTACATATCCTTCAGTGTTGTTTGAAATATTTTAGTGTGCTCTTCAGCTGTCCTCTGCAGATCTCGATGATTGAGCTTTGTGAAAAATCCTTTAGGGTTCTTGGGCATGTCATGGTAAGCATTGAACAACAATGGAGAAGGATTATTCCCCAACCAGGCCATGAGGGGAGGCATAGGTGGTATTTATTGTCAAATAGTGACTTGGGGCTGCATAGGGGCAACAACAGTTGGGACTACACCTTGGACTTGGAAGGCAGGGACAGAGGCAGCTCCCTGGTTGTGGGGAATGAGTGGTTGGAAAGTTGTTTGAGATAGCTGAATGGAGGAGGTGGAAGTGGGAAAGGAAGGGTGAGTATGGGGTAAATGGAAGGTGGAGGGAGGTGAAGATGAAGGTGAAGTGGATCGAATGGAGGAGGAAGAAGAGGCTATGTCCCCTCTTTTAGTCCTTCTAGCCCTTGTAGGGGGCTGTAGTTCTTGAAATTCCCCTTTGTTTGGAGTAGATCTTTAAACTCTTTGGAATCTTTCAGGGGAGAATGAACCAATTCGATCCATCTTAACTCAAAAGGGCCCTTCTTCTAGCGCCAGTTCTGTTGATGGGTGTTTTAGCACTTCTCAACATAGGCAGTGCACAGGCACACTACCTCTCTTGAAAGGCAATCTCCAACAAAAATTTGCTGAAAATTACCCCAAGGTCTCTCGGGTGTTAGGTCTTGACAAGCTTGGAATTTCTCAATTGGTTTAATGTAATCTTGCTGGTAATCATAGGAAAACCTTACGTAAGTTAAGTTGGAGGGGAATTGGTTCTTTGAATGGAGTTTATAAAATATTTGAAGTGTTTCTCTATTGCTGCAAGTTCAGGACAACAGTGTTGAATTCCATTTTGTTCTTCAGATTTGGCTTTACAATGTGCAATGAAATTTTCCTAAAGCACTATTTAAAAGAAAATTCAAAAGGGCAGGGGAAGAGGAAAGTTCTTAGACCTGAAACTACCGATGAAGAGTGATAATGGAGGACCCTACAGTGGACAACCTTTCCAAAACTAAGTTCCACTTAACCAAATCAAATTACAGTCTAATGAAACTAGTGCAATCTTCTAAGGTCTGCAGATTTTCAACCTTTCATTCACCATAAAGGATCAACAAGAGATAGAATTTAAGTGCAACATTCATATAATGTTCAGACTAGCTTTACACTATAGTTTATCAACAATAAACAACAAAAAGCATGAATAAGGAAGGGCATCAACACAACATAATTCTTCAAAATCAATGAACAACACTAACTAAACTACCAAAGCAAGCTAAAACACATTGAACAACAAAGTTAATCTATTCAAATTCACTAACCAAGAGAAGAAGAATCATGAAACATGCAAAGGAACTCAAGAATCCACCAAATCAATGAATTTCTATTAAAATTCCAGCAGCATGTCTTTACAACAACTCAACTCTCTCTTGAAAATGAGAGGAGACCCCTTATTTATAGTGTTCAAAAAGAAAAATGAATGGTCAAGATTCAATATCATTGTGTGGCCAAGATTCACTACAAATTAAGGTTTCACCTACCCCTAAATATTTTACAATTTAAAATTACATCTTTGTCTTCTAGCCTATTTTGTCTTCTAGTGGGTATGTAGCTCTTTTGTCTTTCAATTGATTGCCTTGCTATAGCTACTTTGTGAGGAATTCATCATCAATAGCCGGATCTCCCTCTTGTTTCTTCACAGTAGGATACTCCACGGACTTGCCGATCAGTGTCTGAAGATTTCTCCACTCCATAATATCAGATTGAAGCACCTAAAAGTTCAATTTTCTAGATCGACTGGTAAGCGTATCCCAATCTCTATCACACTTGGGTGTATTCTCCTTCACCTACTTAGATTGGGCGAAGGCCCGAGCAAAAAAACCCATAAATTCTATTGTGAGTGCATCTGTGGTTCCATTTTCCATCTTTTTATGGAAGTAAGGTTTTATCCTCTCTGGATCAAGCTTGATGATGGGCATGTCAAAATATGTCATTAATTTCAAATACTCCCCACAGGCCATCCTAACTTCCTTGGCCAAGTCAATATCTTGCTCCACTTCATGGAGCACCCATTCCAAGATCTCCCTTCTGTGATCAAGGCCCCACTTCTAGGTTTCTATGATCCAATGATCATCCTTTTCCAATGCAAGCTCCTTCTCCCATGTTCTTTTGGGAATCTTGAAGATTGCCTCAAGCTTAGGATACGTAATCCTATATAGCTCTGGGAAGTCGGTGCGTAATTTCTTTGTGCCCTCAAGATGTCTTTGCACTTCCAAGAACTTGTTTATTGTCCTGATAGAGCAACTGATACCCATATTCACATTGTGGAGGACCTGTTGGAACCAATCCTCTATGGTTTTTGTCTGATTCTTTCTCTTTTCTATTGTGCTAATATGGTCTTGGGACAACAACTATGGTGGTGCCAATGAAATGGTGGGAAGTTCTTTAGTAGATGACCATTGTTGCATATAAGTTGTTAAGTCTGCCACTTGTGCCTTTAGCTCCTCCTTAGAGGTCTTATGCTTAAGCATCTAATGCACAATGGTGGCAACGAATCCCTAAAGATAGTCAATCTTTTGCTCCCTTGAGGCTGTTCCCAGATCAATGTTGGAGATACTATAGCTGATCCCCTCTTCTCCTACCATAGGCATGGCTATATGCATCATCCTGGACCTTGATGCATCCATCGTCAGTTGGGATCTAACCTTTGGCTTCTTCTCCTTCTTTGTGCTTATCTGTGCTGGAGCCAAGATGGCTTTGAGTCTTGTCTTTGGATCCCTAGGAGGTGGGGTTTTCTTCTCCAATTGCTTTTCTAGCCACTTGGACAGCCGAGACTCTTCCTTTGGTGATTCGTGATCACCCTCCCCTTCTTGAATACGCTAAACTTCTATTTCTTTGTTACTTGGCACGTCTTGTTCCATCTTTGCCTCTTCCTCTTCATCTGAATCCTGAATGAATACTGTTTCCTTTCCTGGGGATTCAGTGGCTATATGTTCTTTGGGGCTGTCTTCTCCTTCTAAGGCTTTCTCTTCTTCTTCATCTTGTCACTCATGCTCCTCATGATGCTCTGATTCTAGGCCTTTTCTTACCTCATCCTCCTCTTCAATCTTGTCTTCTTCTTTCTTTTCTTCCTCTTATTCTTCATGTTCACACATAGGAGGTATCTTCTCATCATGCTTGGGGCTCTTATCTAGCTCCCCTATTGGAGGTTCTGTGCATACCTCCATCTCTTTGTCCATTTCCTTCTCTTCATCAGAGGGCTGCTCTCCAACTTCTTCTCCAACATTCGTGAGTTGTTGGGCCAACTCTTCCTCGAGCTCTAGGTTTAATGTTTTCACAATATACTTTATGCCTAGTTCCTCAACATCTTCTTTAGAGGATTGTGACTCCTCTTCCTCATACACCACTTTATCAATTACTAGATGTTGATATTCAGGATGTTCGTGATAGTCATCTACTTCTTCCTCCATTTCATTTTCTGCCTCCTGTTCTTTCCTTTCCAACTCTTCAGATATCTGCATTGTTTCTTTCATTTCTAGTGGCTCAATTGGAGGAGTAGGGATAGGAAGGCCAACAACAACTTGTTCTAGGGAATATTGCACAGTAGGGTTCATGAATACTCCAAAGAGCTCCATTGGTATATTTTGCATGTCCCTAGCAAAGGCTTCTAGGAGAGAGAGGGTAGGCATTGGCATTGTTGCAGTGGCTAGTGGGAGGGTTGTAGATGGAGACATAGAAGTAGAAGAGAGTGGAGAATTTGTGGCAGAGGAAGATTCTACTACCAGGATGGGTGCCATGGGTGAAGTGGAAGCAAGATGGACCAAAATATCCATCGTGGGTGGAGAGGAGGAAACCATTGCTTGAGAAGCGAGTGGAGGAGCAATAGTAGTGGTTGTAGCAGAGGCAATAGGTGGACACTTTGGCTTCTTGGCCACTTCTTCCTCTCCCTCATGGAGTGGGTCTTCCCATATGGTGGGAATCTCTGTGAAACTGCTTGACTTCTTCAACTTCTTTGAGGGCTCACCTTCTGAGGATTTCCTTCAATACACCCTAAGCTTAGGCTGGCCCTAAGATGTTTCTTTTCTCTTTCTTCACCTAGTAGCTAGAGGAGATTTTGAGGTTTCCCTAGATGGGGCAGCGACTGTCCCGCTGTCGGTCTCAGTTTTGGACTCATCCTCAAGCTCACCATAAGTCAAGGTATCTCCTTGTAGCTTCAATTGAGAAATCTTCCCATCAATCCATTGTTTTGTTCTTTCCTTAATAGGATTCATTAGGATGTCGAGGTCATTGACCTCTTCCTCATTCCAATCAATTAAGGGAAGTGGTAGGTTGGCAATGCCATCATACCTCAGATCTATCACCATGTTTTTTTCTTCAACAATTTGATCAGGCACCGGAAATAGGTTCACTGTTTTGATGAAGAATGCCATCATGCACATGTAATGTATCATGCTGACTTCTTTATCATCTCTAAAATTTTCCCAGAAGTCTTCGACATTGTGCTGATGTGCGTACTCTACTCCTACCATCCTCTTCAACTTTTTGTATGGGTCCATCTATGGCCTGGCAGTATGGAACTCTAGGTGATATTCAACTAACTCCTTACCATAATAATCCACACACTGGGATGCGGGGACTACATACATGCCCTAGCCAAATGAAAGGGGATAAGGAATCCCCACCCTATGCTTGTTACTTAGAAGGGTGTACGCATGCTGCAATTGCCAAGAGAGTTCAAGTAATATCATTTGGTCATTTGGGTACCAAGGAAGCTTATACGGTTTCTCTGAGAATCCCTCGACTTAGATGTATGTAAACTTGGGAAACTGAATGAAAAGGAATATGAATTGGCAGACGAAGGCGTTGGAATTGTGGGTAACTCTCATTTCAAAGTCACCCTTGAGCAATCTGATTATATGCACAATAAAGGCATCATTGACCCTGCAATAATCTTTCTTGAAGTTTCTAAACTTAAGCTAAGGGTATCTGTCATACACCTTCAATTCTCTCCTTGGGGTCCAGCTTGGGGCTATAAATAGTCCCCTATACTGAGTGCAGTCGGTGAATAGATAGACTAGGTATGAATTCATGTAGAACTAAGAGCCTTTCTTCACCACCACAAACTGCTCATCAAGGGAGTTGCTGATCATTCTTGCCTAGTGGAAATTGGTCTCTCCCCAGATAATTTTCTCAATGAAATAAAACATCCACTCTTGGAAGAATACTGTGGTCAGGAGGCCCATAACTCTACTCAGTAGAGTTACCAGGTTATGGTAATATTTGTAGAAGTCACTTTTAAAGAGTTCTTGGGGCATTTTGTTTGCACTGCCCCTCTTGTCCTTTAGCCAGTATTGGTTGATAGGATTTTTTCACTTGAGGGGGTCGGTATCCCATGTGGTCTTGGAATATTCCTTTGTTGTCTCCTCCATGTTGTGAAAGGTTGGTATATGGAAAGTCTCCTTGATAGACTTAGCAGACAAATCAGCCAATATGTTGCCATCTCTGTTCACTATTTTTCTTGTGTTTCCCTGATATGCCTCCCTACAGGCCATGACCAATTCGGGAGCTATGAGGGCAGGCGAGAAACCAATAGCTTTGACCAACCCACTTCCTCTAATATTTTTGGAATTCTCTATAGTCAGGTTGATAATGACCCTTTTCCTGAACTCATCGATGTCGATGCGCCCGAAGTTTGTGTCTGATATCTCTTTCCAGTCTGTGGTGACCTTTGAATTGAGGGGTTCCCCTTGGAATTTGTACTTCATTTGATCTTTATCTTCTTTCCCTCTAGGTGCTTTGGCTGATTTATTGCCCTTTTCCTTTTCTGTAGACGCCTCCGAAGGTCCCGCAGCCGGTTCCATATATCCTGCAAGTAAGGGAGTAGTAAGCACATTCAAGCATAAAACCAGAGAAATGTTAGCAAAATTCTACAAAAAATGATGTTAGATCCAGTAATTCCTCATTCAAGGACTTCAACATTTCTTTCATATCACTCTTAGCCTTTTGTTCAAGGAAGTTATGGAAATGTGGGCCCAGGGGTGTGGATTTCTCTGGGTTGGCAGCCGCTTTAAATGGACGACGGAAAGGGCGCGATGGCCTGCAGGGTTCCACCCACATAATGATTTTGGCTAAGAAGTGGGGTCCACTAGGGAGGTCAGCCAATTTTGGCATGTGGTTCCAACCCACTTTGAAGCTTTTGAATCATTAAGATCATCATTTAGGTGTGCAAACTCAAGGCAGGCAGAAGCAGAAGGTGGTTTGGCCGTTTGAGGGTTCACTGTTAAAAACAATGCTGGTAAGGTGGTCTCCCACAAGTGTCATTCCACCATGCTGGACACACAGCTTCAGAAGATGGTGATGCTTTGCTGCTGAAGGTTCAAACCATTTGGAGGAGTGCATGTCAGAAGGTGTGGGAAGACGCTAGAGGAGAGCCGTTTGGAACGGTGGAGGCGGGAAAAAAGTCTACCAAAGGAAACCCACACTATCGGGTCCACAAGCAGCCTAGGCGTCATTCATTTGTTAATTGGATGACAGTCAAAAGGAAATAGCAGGGTCGGGTCCCATGTAGTGAGCCGACGTGGGTCCTTGGTCATTTAGCATAGCGATGATAGAGCGGTTGTCCGTAGGCGGCCAACCGCATGGGGCAGCCCGTAAAGTCTTTTACTCAGTTATTTTCATTGTTTTGGCTCAGACGGAGGCAACCAGCATGCGTTCTGTGGGGCAGAAAGATGGATGCCCGAGGCTGTTTTGAATGGTAGACCCACCATGGTGATCTACAGATGGAAGTTTGTAAGGAGAGGCCCACAGAAGGGCCAACACTCGGTCATTTTTGGTGCAGGAGAAATTGGATGGCAATGACGGGATTGGGACCTGACAGGTGGAGAGACGCTAGGGTTCCGCCATTAAAAAAGGTCATTTATGTGGTGGTGAAATGTTAATGGAGGTTCGTGCTGGATGGTTCACACTACATAAGTTGCATTGGTATTTTTAGCTCAAATGACGGATGCGCCGGGTGGAAGGACGGGCTACGATGGCCGTTCAGAATGACAAAGTCAGGGTGGAAATCTGTGGATGGAAATCCACAAGGAGAACTCTGCAATGAGTTAGGACTTAGGTAGTTTGGCGCAATTAAGTTTTATTGGCGATCACCAAGGCGGTGCCCACCTAGTGGAGGGACGGTGTCAGATAGCCATTTGGAATGGCGGGGCTCATAGAGCATTCCACAAGTGGAGGCCCACGCTAGCGGACCTGAAGGATCTCCATTTTGGGCTTTTGAATTTTGACTAAGTTCAGGATGGTTGAGTAAGGGGGTCTTCCTATGTGGGCGGGCCTGATGAGGGCGTTGGCCGATTTTTGAATTTTGGCGCTTAAGGGAAAGGCAATTGTGGGGGCACTTGGTGGGCCCGTAGGGCATGAATGCCTTGGCCCAAGAACAGTCATGGTGACCTCAAGTTCCACATGCAGCCCGTGGGAGATTCTTGAAGGATTTTGCAATTCCACGACATGGGTTTTGTTCGCTAGGATTTGGTCTAACTGGTTTTCAAGTTTTCTTTCACCCAGATTTAACAACTTTTGTGAAATTAAAGAAAACTCAAAGTATGGATTACGACGAAAAACTAGCCTGTAAAACCCAATGAACATGGATGAGGAGACTGCAAGTGGAGACCCTAAATCGATGAAGAAGGTCGAAAAGCACAATGGCAACGTTGGCGGGAGTCTCTGACAAACTCTTGGAATTCCTAACGGTGAAAATGACAACTCAAAATGGGCTATTTATGGAATTTGAAGCATTTAATGCCAGCCATTAATGCAAGTCTGACGATGGTTGGAGTTGGTGAGTAGGCATTTCGAAAATGGCGATAGGAATGGCGGAGTTCGCTAAGCGGACGACAATCAGGGATTGGCCATTCAGCAGGTCGACGGGGAAAAGAGCGAGCAAGGATGCAGGTACTGCTGGGCGGGAAGACGTCATGGGTAGGCCATTTGAAATGACAAAGAGTCTAGGGAATTTCACATAGGGTGGCCCGTAGGGGCTGACCCACATTGCTCGAAAGACGCCAATTTCAAAGTTTGAAGTCAGACTGCCAACAGAACCCCGCCAAGGCAAAATACTTAGAAATTTGGGAAGAGGTGAAACTTGGTCAACTCAAGATGATTCTTCTAAGACTCCTTGACCACTTAGGACTCAAAAATAGGGGGCACACAAAATGAGACGGTGAAAAAAGTGTCCCGACAAGGGGAAAAGAGAGGGTCCCCGTTCTAAACGGGGCGTGTGTGCTACAGACACAACAGTAATGGTATCACGTTTAATCAACAAGTAATTGTTAGGTAAAGTATGCATATTATGTGCCACACATGAAGTTGAGAAAATAGGCATTGGAATAAGTCAAAGGCCACATAGTTGGTAAGGTGGTGTAGGAAGTTTGTCACTCTTTCAAATGCATTTTAATTCTAACTATTTTGCAAACCGTAGCCTCTAATATAGGCACCATAAGCAAGTAAAATGGTAAGCAAAATGCCACGATGGGAATTAGTGAGAAAATAGGAACCCATTGGATAACTGTGTAGCCTTGTTGTGATGAGTTTTGACCTAGTAAATAACCATGTGTAATCTGATTTTAGGCGACTCAGCCAAGAGTTGGAAATTGTTTTTACTTGGGACTTTTTATGTGTCAAATAGTTGAATATCTTTACTACCATGTTGCACCAAGCTTGCTTAGTCGACCAAGAAAATATTAGATTTAGTTTTGAGTTCTTGTTTTTAGTTAGAGAGGTGGAAATAAAAAGAGTAAGGTGGAAGATGAGGTAGCTTTTCTATAACATTAGTTTTCTCATTATTTCTTATAAATAGAAGACAACCTCTTAGTTTTTGGGGGTCCATAGTTATTCATTTGTTGCTCATTTTGTTGTTAATTCTGGAGAGCTCTTTGTTGTATTATTTTCTGTGAGATATTTGTGAGAGTTTAAGAGTATTTCTTTGAGAGTTTGAGAGCAATATCATTGTGAGTGAGAGCAGATTGTTTGTGAGATTGAGAGAATAGATTATTGGATTAGATTGGAGATAAGATGAGTTTGGAAGAGGCAACAAGCAAAGTCTTTGGAATTGAGCAAAGAGTTACAAATTCTTTGAGAAAGCTATATTTTCTAGGCATTCTTAGTTATTCTTATCCATTACTCTTTTCTATTTTGAAACTATGTTTTGTCATTGTTTGCAAGTTCTTGTGCAAATTGTTGTTTGTTTATTATAGCTATAGAATAGAGCTTGTGCTTATAGTTAGAATAAATATAAGATGGTTGAGGAATCTTAGTAGTATGATATATGCATATATCTATTATGATTGGCATGTGTGTTTGACATATTTAGGTGAAATTATGTAGAAGGTATTATGATGATACCTAAGATATAGTATGTTACATATATGCTTGCATAAATTAAGTGTTAGTAATGCAAAGGGATGGATTTCATGTTAGAAGTATTATGTCATTATTATTAGAATTTGATGTCATGTATACCTATGATGGTATTTAACCATGAGTGGAGAATCTATGTTCTTAGACGCTCATATTTCCTTAAAAGTAGGAAGACATTTTATTCCCTAAGGTTAGGGTATATACTTGAATGTGATTATATTGATATTCAACAATAGGGTTGAAAATGTATTAGAGATATAATATGCATTCTAATTACCCTCTTGAATGATATTATCTTATACATGACCAAGAGTCTATACCTATTCACATTATTCTAATAATCAAGAAGAGGAATTTACGTTTTGGTAACCCAAAACCGTAATACGAGGAGAATTTAAGGTGCAGAAGCACAAACTCTTCTCAAGCTGAAAATGTCCTCCAAATTAGATATGAAATTAACATACATTTTAAACATGTGATTATATGTGTCATATTGAGGGAAATGATATAGGATTGGTTATGAACATAAAAACATAGAAACCTTATTTAAATGATGCAAAGGATAACTTGGAAAGAACCATGAGGAAATTGGAGATTAATCGAAAGGTTCTTAGTTGAATTTACTAGAGATTGAATAGCTTATTATGTTGATTTACTATTATTAGACATTACTATGAACATGAGGTTATATATGGAATTTAATTTCAAGGATAAATAGATTGGTTATGGCATCCTAGAAGGATGAAACCATATTAGATATGGAAGCAAAGAGTCTGAAACCAATATAAGAAAGTAATCTTCAAATCAAGTTAATTCTAAATTATTATATATATTGACATAGTGTCAGTGCTTTAGATTGAGACTAGATGTGTCCATTCGGTGACATGGTGTCATCAATATTATTTAGTTATGAACTAGGAGAGTTGTTACTCCCACGATTAAAAGAAAGAACTTGAATAAGAGGTAGTTGCCAGCCCCAAGAATGTCACAAATGTGTAACAGAGTATTCAAGAGGTTGGGATAAACCTAATTGGTCAGTTAGATCAATATAAGCATGTCATCACTTTTTGGAATAGAATCTTGTTATTATCTTGAGGTCAAACCTAGTCAAGAGTTTTTTGAGGCCAATAGAGTTTCCAATTCGAGCGAGGGGGTTGGTTAACATATGACTATGCTTGAAGTACTAAGTTATTTTATTTATTATATATTTATGATAAATATTTGGCCAAATTAAGTGTAGATACCACTATGTACACTTTGTCAGTTCACTGTGAGCCAAGAATTGCATAGCTATTAGGGAGTGTCATGCATGTTAGGTGGGTATCCAGTGTATGGAAACACTAGGTATGTAGGACACAACACCATTCTCAGGTAGGCATTATATGCTAGAGGGGTTTGATACAAAACTCTTCATTGAAGGGTAGGGCCATCTTATTGGTTAGGAAGATGTGCGGGGGACTGCATTAAGTCTGTGGTTGGTAGAAAAAAAATTGGGTGATGCTCTCCCTCATGTAGTTGACAACCAAGAATTGTGAAGCATAAGGAAGATGAAGATGTATGTTTGAGTTGTGAACACATTGACCAATATAATCTTGTACCATTAAGCTCTTGAAAGCTATGTAAGATCTTATAAGCTATGATTTGTAATTATGATCTAGAATCTATTTGAAAGATGCAAATGAAAGATGAATTCATTACTTGGGATTATGTAATTTTATTTTATTCATGTAATATAATTTGGAATGGGTTTATTTCAAATGTGCAAATGTGTTATTAAAATGGAAAATTTTATTTCCAAATATTTGTGAACTTGATCTTTTCACATTCTAAGTTAAAACTAGGTGAAATCTATAGGGTAAACTTTGGGTATGTTATAGATCCCATTTCCTTCCCCGACTAAGAACTTGTGAAAGTGTAGAAAAAAATGGAAACATGACACCTGTTGAAAATTGGGCCCAAAAAGATGTAATACAAGTAAATAACTTAATTTTGCACATGCAAAAATGTAATAAGTCACCAGGAGTAGAAGGGACCAGTAACTTAATGAGTAGAAAGGGCTTGAGCACAAATTAAGAGACCATGAACTTATCCAACAAGTCAACATGAAAATATAATAAAAGTGATAGAGCCATTGCAGGAAAATGGGTTTTTTAAACTAGGGAATGGAAATTTAAACCCTAGTAAACATGAAAACAACCATGCAATTTTAATAGTGTTGTCTATGAAAAAAATGATGTCATGATTCTATAATCCACAAAAAGTGCATGTCCATCTTCTTTTATACTTTTTCATGGAATCATTCTTACTTGAATTAGAGGATGGTGTGGCTGGTATATCAATTTTAATCTTTATCTTAGTTGAATCCTCACTACATAAAGATGATTCTATCTTAGATTATTTAGAAGAATTTTTACCGCTTCTCTTAGATGATTGGAACACAAGAGTTTGACTTTTGGAAGAGGTGATATAATCCATGGAGAGTAACTTGGACTATTCTCTTACAAGTATATCATAAAATTGTTTAAATGCAAGCATTATAAATGTCGTTTCAAGAGCATAAATGGTAGAGTAGAATGTAGAAACAATGAATTGATAAGGAACTTTGAGCTTTGACAATACCAAGAAGACATATTCTTTATCTAATTTTTTTTGCCACAACCATAAATCCAAGAAAATAAAGACTTAAATTTGACCAAGAAATCTCTAATAAAAGGGAATAAATTAGAAGATAATATTGTTAATTTAGCATCCAATTGAATTATTTTAAACTCATCAACTACTTGGAGGCCACTAATTCCCATTGCCTTATCTAACTTGTTATGATAAATAAATTATTCATACTCCTTTATGAATTACATTTTTTAACTACTTAACATCTATCGTAACCCTTTTGATTGAAGAAGTTATTGTACCTTGATTTTCTATATGTGAAAATTTTGTGGAGATAATGGATCAATTTTTGGATCCATACTTGAGACACACAAAGAAGCCCATAATTTTTTACTTTCATGTTGAGATATGGTGTTGTACACCATTGCATAAAATGATTATTATAATGTTGTAATTAAATAATTATTTAGCTATGATGCACCTTTGGTGGTGTGGTTAATCACACTAGGTAATTATTTGGGGACCCACTTGATGTTGTATTGTAACATTTTATTATTATTATTATTTGTGTGGGAGACGTGATAATAATTTAACATTAGAGAAATATTAAATAATGTGATGTCTTAGTGTGTGAGGGGGAAGGAATCCATTAGGAAATATGCGAAAAACAAGATCAAAATACAAGATTGAAATCATAAACCAATCTAATTAAAAACACTTAATCTATCCTATACCATCACTCATGAAATGTGCAAATCTATATTTGAATGCAAATAAGATCCTAAGATATTCAAGCCAATTCAAATAACACAAGAAAAGATTACCATCCCATGTTGGAGTGTTTTTTATATTTTGAATGTTTTGTATGTTTTTGGCTTTTGTATCTTTTGAATGTTCTTGACTTTTTTGATGTTTTCTGTAACCATGATAGGAAACTCAAAGATCTAACCCATGACCAGTATTTTGAAATTTCCCCTAGTTGTGGACAAGACATCTTTTCTTAATTAGTGACAAGCCATGGTTGGATATCTTTTTTTGAAATGAACGGGTGGATGTTGTGGATAGTACCGATAGATAATGATGCAAGTTTATTCAACATAGCACCTATTTGCTAGGTTTTCACCATGGTACCTATTCTAAGAGTGCCACCAAGTGGTTTCACTCAGAGAATGCTTTATTTCTCTTTACTATTTTCCTTTATTTTTGATTTTTTTGGTATTTTTTATCCTTTATCTATTTTTTTTGGATTTTTACCCTTTTGCCTAGGGTGTAAGATACTGAAAACTTGGATTGATATTTCACTGCGTTTTTCTAGAGGATATGTTGTGGGAAAGCTTACTTGAACTAGCTATAGGGTTCAAGCAACTGTTGATATCTTTGAAATTTTGAGTGAAGGAGTAATTCACATTGTTAGTATCTTTGAAGGTTACCCTGGTGGTGCATTGGGGTATACCTTGTTGTTGAGATGACTTATTTTCTTGCTTTTTGATTTTTTTTGATTTTTACCCTCTTGCTTGGGGTGTAAGATATTAACAACTTGGATTGATATTTCACTTTGTTTTTCTAGAGGATATGTTGTGGAAAAGCTTACTTGAACTAGATGTAAGGTTCAAGTAACTGTTCATATCTTAGAATTTTCAAGTGAGAAAAATCCACGTTGTTGGTATCTTTGAAGGTTACCTTGGTAGTGCGTGGGTGGTATACCTTGTTGAGATGGATTTTTTTGAAGGCTACCCAGATAGTACGTTGGTGGGATACCTTGTTGATGGGACAAATTGGGAAGGGTACCATGTGGTACACCTTATTTGGATAATTCCTAGATCACAATGTGAGCTAGAAGGCATAGATCAAGATTTATTCTGAAGAAGATGTAAGTACTCGCCCCCAATGTATAGCAATGTAGGTGATGGATTATCTTGTGATAAGATAGTATGTTAGGATAGAGTATACCCCTTTGGACAATGCCTCTCATGACTCAAATAATGCTGGATAGAATAGGATCAATGATAGTGACCCATGTCAAGATGTTTTCCATAAGCAAATGTAAAGTGTACACCAAACATTTTGTCAAGATCAAGACTCATTGGATTGGGATAAAAATGGATGGATTTATTATGGATGAGTTGAGATGCTTCAACCTAAAATGGCACACATAGATGCTTGATTCTACACATGATGCCTGTTTGTTAGGTTTTCATCATGGTACTTGTCCAAAGCGCCACCATAGTGGTTTTCACTGGAGGACGATTTTTTTTACTATTTTCTTGATTTTTTTATTTTTTATTTTATTTTTTTGTCACACAAGACACTTGTTTACCAGGTTTTCATCATCCTGACAATTTTTTTGCTCATGTTTGAACAACCTGGTGGTGTTGATGTAGATGCTACTGGTGCTGATATGGTTGTTGTTGCTGTCATGACATGCCAACGATATCCTGCTTGGAGGAGTTGTTTTGCCAGGTTACGAGTGGTTGAATGTAACCACTAATAAATCTTGTCTTCTTTGTTGATACCAGAGTTAACCTTACCTTGATGCACACATCATGATAGATTGCCCTTAGAGTCCTTATGATAAAGAGTTGATACCAACACATGGTCAATGTGAGATTTGGATATCATGGATGGAAAAATGCGTTGAGGGATATGATATTCAGATGGATTGGTCGACAGTTTGGAACCTTTGACTCTCCAAACTTGGGATGATGAGCAATGATGGGTGGATATGGACATTCGATTGGTAGTAAAATTTTGATATACCTTGTAGGTCGCTCTTAAAGCTTGCTTTTGTATTATTGGAAATTTTTGATGGATGAACTTCCCTTTTTTATTTTGCCCCATAGTTTCTTTGACTAATGGAGTCTGATAGGGATAATTTTCTTTCTTTTTCTTTCGTATCCATTTGAATCTTTCTTGTCCATTTTGTTTTGTTGATTCTTTTGCTTTAATGACTTGTTTTGTTCTTAGGTATAACTTTTGCTCTTATTGTTGGTCCCAATGAGAGGGTGGAAATATGTGTGGATGACGATTCATGATATGGCTAGTTGTAGTGTTGGTAGCAATTTCATCATAAGGAATCTTCATGCTCTCTATGTTGATGCCTACATTAGATAAAGTTTCCCTCGGTATAATAGAGGTATCACTTATATGTTTAGATCCCTTACTTGATAAATAACCAACATCTTGATGCTTAGGATTGCCAATAATCTGCACTGGTGCTAGGATACCCTGTTCATGTAGGCCTAATCCTCTGTCTTGATAATGAACCTGTTGAGAAATTTCATTTGCAATAGGATATGTCTTACCTTGGAAACAAGGTGCTAATCCTTCTCTTCTCTATTGTGGATCTTCAAAGGTGATAGATTTTTCATTGATATGATCCTTCATATGTGGGATAAATTCCTGATTGATATTTTCAACTTGATCTTGTGAAATATCAAAATTTGATGTCCCTTCAAAATATATTAGTGCTCCTTTGACTGGTGTATACCCACTACTTTGCTACTTAGGATTGTCCATTATCTTTTCTGATTTTAGGATATTGTGCTCCATATTTTCATGCTCGATGTCTTCAACCTGCTTGGAGGATGTTTCTGATTTCAATTCTTATTCTTGATCACTTTCTGATAGGTCTATAGATTATGCTATATATTGATCATGTGTACAAATGTGAAGAGTAGGTGACTCTTGTTCCATGGTACTGATATCAAGAGTATGAGACTTTTGTTTTGGATGAAGATCATCTACATGTCCATTAGGAGTAAGCATGTCATGGGTAGATGTATGTGTGCTTGGTATATGGATGTGTTATTTTGGAAAGCCTTGGATGTCTTGGAAGATATCTACGAGGTCATTGTAATATTTTGATGGTAAGGTCTCTTGATCTTGAATTGTATGGTATTATCTTTGACATACTTTGGTTCACATTCTTGACATGGATCAATTTCAAAGAAAGGATTGCCTCTAAAAGATCCTTGGATTTCCTCAAATTGTGGGCATATGGGCTCTTGGCTTAGATTTTTTGTATTGGGTATAAGTGTTGGCTTAAGAGTCTCTTGATCATCAATATGTACTGTCATGAGGTTGGATCATGTCGATACATTTTGGATTGAATCATTGCTAGACTTAGGTGACCGAGTTTGAACATGCTTAGGACTAATTTCTTGATGTATGTCCTCTTGCTCATTAGATGATGCAGAGACATTGCCAATGTGATCAGTGATAGATAGCTCTTGATCGTTGTTTTCAACTTTTGAGGTTGAGACATTGTCCACGTTGTCATTGGTAGATGGACCTTTAATGTTAATAGCTATTTCTCCTTGATCAACAAGGTCTTGGATGAGATTTTTGAGTGTAGCACATTTGTTCGTTGTGTGACCCTTGATTTTGTGGAACTCACATTGTTCGTACTTGTTATACCATGGAAGTTTAAAGTTTGGTTCAACATAAGTTGGACTATCGTTGATCTTGATAAGTTCCTGTTGTACTAGTTCATGCATGGTTACCTCTAAAGTCACTTCCAAAGGGGTGAATTTTCTTTCTGGTTGGTAATCTTTCCTCTATGGCTTCTCTTGATTGTTTTTCTCTTGACTTTGCTGAACTCCTTGATACTTTGTTTGAGGTACATTCTGATATTGCACTTGAGGTATGCCTTGGTGTTGTGAAACTTCTTGATATTGGAAGTGTTGTTGATGTGGATATTGAGGTTTTTGTGGAATAATGTCTGTTTGTTGTGGATATGTAATGTTCAAACCTTGAATAAGGCATTGATGATATGTTGTATTTTGTTTACGTTTAATTTCCTCAAGATCTCTCTCAATTTTATCTAGGGAAATTTGATGTTTTGGATTTATTCCTTGATGTTGATTTTGAAATCCCTGATGTTGTTTCCCTATTTGATGTTGTGACTTTTGATAAGAGTAATTTGGGTAATAGATTGAATTTTTTTGGGGATGTTTTGATACTCAATACCCTATCATAAGGTCACATGGTTTATATTTCCAAGAGGATCATACCTATGGACATGCAGGAGGTAGTAATATGGGTCTTCCAATTGCTATGTTTTCTTTTTCTTCCTCTTCATTTAAGATGATTGATGTGGTGAGAAACTGACATTTCATTTTTTTGAAATATAAAGGTTCTCAAACTGCTTATGATGTCAGTTTGTGCTTCCTCAATGTGCCTGAGACTAGGTTGAATAATCGGTGCTACAAGGCCTAGTTGTTGAACTAGGGTTGTTGGTCGACAAATGGTCATAAGGTGTAAATGGTGTGGGGTGGTTTGCTATGAAACTAATAAACCCTAAAGTTTGAGTGTTGTTTTGGAATGGATCTACTTTTTGGAAATCAAAATGCTGAAGAACTAGGGTCGATATTCCATTTCTGGTCTAGAGGATATGTTGTGGGAAAGATACTTGAACTATCTGTGAGTTCCAAGTAACTGTTGATATCATAGAATTTTTGAGTGGAGGAATGTTCCTAATGTTTTGTTGGATTTTTTTTTCAAATAAGTAGTATGGGAATAATGGGTGTGAGATTTTATGACCAATATGATTTTCCAAGTGTCTTGTTCAAGTAATGACCCTATAAGCAACTTCGGTTTGTTTTCCCCTAAGTGTTTAGCAAAAATATTATGAGTTGGAATGGAAATTTGTAACCTCTTTGTGTTTGTTTCCTTTGTGTTCTTGAGTATGGAAAATGATTTAATAGCACTGGACTGACTCACAAGCATGGACTTTATGTGACTTGAATGTCTATAGCTTAGGTTGTGAAATCACAACACCCAAGCCATAGTTACCAAGGTGTTTACTTTGATCAATGCAACCTGAAAATAAAATTGAAATGTTCGGAAACCTTTAAGGATAAATCCTTTCAAGGAGTGCAAACATAAGGATTTTTTTCGCAAGTATACACTAACTCAAAGGGTTTGTGATTTGAACATTTTTTTCAATGTTTGTTTTGATGTGTTCCTTTTCTTTAAATCAAACACAAAATTTGATGTCACAATTGTTTTTTAATGTAATTGGATAAGTTTAACATTAACAAAAATTACAACCCTAGTGGATAGAAACCATCCTCTTATGTGGGCCTGCCTCATGCTTCGAAGAGATGATTTTACATGTGACTTATGGCATGGGCCTATAGTTGGACTTGGCAAGTAACTTCTCAGAAGTAAATTCTGATGCACCAATTTCAGAGATTGTTTTGGATAAATAGGGTGTCTTCTAAAACAATTGGCTCTTAGTTATGTTTTGGGGATATTATTTTCAGGCATCTACACATGCAACGTTTTGTTCAATTAAGAACCTTCCATCCCTTTCGGGTTTTTACCCATCACAAGGATACTGAGGAAGAATACGTCGGTATAGGACATCCACACCCGGTGAGTGATGAACTTTCCTCACACTCACAAAAGATTTATATAGCAGTCCAGAATGAAAGTACCGCTTCGGTCGCCTTTGAGTTCTCTAATGCGGGATGTGTCTCAATATGCAGGCCCTCTAAGAAGGTAAAAATTTAAAATAAATGTGAAGCTCAAAAATGTTCTTCACTCACCCAAGATCACCAAAATGGCGCGAGGGGAGAAGACAAAACACTTCATCTTTCCAATCAATGCATGGAAAAAAGACAATTCATCGCAAATTGATTCATTTTAAACACCTCGAGCGGTGTTATCCCCAAAAATATGTGAGTAAAAAATGAAATGTTCTTTTTGTCTTTGCACCAATTGAAATGTTCAAGACATCAAGCAATTAAGATAGCAATGGTGTGAAAATAACAAAAAGTATTTTGTTTCTTTTAAGCCCCAAAGTTTGAAGTGTTTCTAAGAAAATTAGGCCTTGTCATTAATGGTCAACAAAAATGTAAATCAGACGTTTGTCAACAAATTGAAAGACATTTGTACTCCTTTTATGCAACAAATTTAAATGTTCCTAACTATGAAAACATGAGATGTGTTCATTTTTAGAGCCCAAATTTGAAGTTTTTATGTTCTTTTTATGAGCACCAAAAGAGAATTCCTACTTTAGAAAGCTTCAAATGGTTTATTTTAACAACACAAAATTGGAAATGTAAGAGTTGTTTTGTTCATTTTTAAGCACCAAAATGGAGATTCCTACCTTAGAAAGCTTTGAAAATGTTCATTTTTAGAAGCACCAAATTTGAAATGTGACAGTTGTTGTTTGTTATTTTTACAACACCAAAAAGGAAATTCGTAACTTAGAAAACTTAAGAATGGTTTATTTTAGCAACACCAAATCAAATGTGAAATTTTTTTGTTGTTAATTTTAATGCACCAAAAGAAAGTTCCTTAGTTAATAAAAATGCTTGTAGATCTAAAAATATCTTGGATTGATCATCTTCCCTGCATAAAATAAGTCAATATATTTCAAATCCTGCATAAAACCCATTAGTTCCTACAAAACAAGCAAACATTAGCAAGTTCATTACAATAGTGTAGGATCTGTGCACTTGTTTTCTAGAGAAAATGGTCAGAAAAAAGATCAAAAGCTCAGAAAAACAAAATTGCAAAAGCTTAGAATTTATTTCAAAAGCTCAGATTTTTCGTATAGTGCAAACTCAGAAAAAAAACAATAGTGTGGTTTATAGAGCAAAGGCGCTGGTTTCAAAGCAAAAGTGCCATTCCCATGGAAAAGGTGTTGATCTTCTAGCAAAAGCTCTAAAATTTTGCCAGTCAAAAGTGAGCTTTTGCTGGGCAATCCGTGAAATGTCTCGGAAAGCTCATGGAACCCTGTAACTTGCAACTTAGCTCATAAAAATGTTAGTGAGGAGGACCTAGGTCCCACCGGGCATGCCAAAATGTGTGAGGGGGAAGGAATCCATTAGGAAATATGCGAAAAACAAGATCAAAATGAAAGATTGAAATAAAAAACTAATCTAATTCAGAACACTTAATCTATCCTATTCCATCACTCATGAAATGTGCAAATCTAAGCTATTTGAATGAAAATAAGATCCTAAGATATTCAAACCAATTCAAATAACACAAGAAAAGATTACCATCCCATGTTGGAGTGTATTTGCATGATGTTGGATTGTTCGTATCACTGCAAAGCCTCCATTGCTTGGTGCAAAAGCTTGATGATCGATGCTTGTTCTTGAAGAAATGATGAAGCTCTCCCAATGGTGATCTTGACAGCACTTTGTTGCATAAGGTAAATTAAAATTCTGATCCTTATTTGAGAAGAGAAAGGCTTGTTATATAGAAAGAGCAATTTTGAATCGACGGTCAAGATCGCATTGGAGAATGATCAACAGTCAAAATGAGTTGAGAGGATTTAGACATGAGGAAATTGTGAAAATTTGATTGCACAATTAGGGTGATTGAAGAATAGATTGGCTAGTTAGGATTTTGATTGCTTAGTTAGCAATTGATTAATTAGTTAAGGTTGAGTTAGGAATTAGATGGTTGAGTTAGCAAAATTAGATTGCTTTGTTAGCAAAATAGATTGCTTAGTTAGCAATCCATGATTTCCTCAATCAAAAAGTGGGTGAGGAATATTAATTAATTAATTCCAATTTGATTTTGATTTTTTCTAATTTGAATAGTTTGATTTATTCAAATTTTGGAGGGAAGTGTAATAATTAAATTATTATGATTTAATAATTCAATTAATTTTGAGGAATAAGGTGAATTAGTGACGTAATCAAATAATTAGTGTTGTTTGACTAATTAGGACGAAAAAAGATAAGATTAGGATTTTATTAAATAAATGTAATTTATTTAATTAGTCGAAATGATGAAATGTGAATTAATCAAATAACGTTGTATCATTTGATTAATAGAGGAAATAGGGTTTTGAATGTCATTTGATGTCGTTTGATGCATTATGAGATGTCGTGGGATGATTCGAGTTGTTTCAGAGATGTTCCAAGTTAATTCAGAGATATTCTGAGTTGATTCAGAGTCGTTTCGAGTTGATTCAGAGTCATTCTGAGACATTCTGAGTTGATTCAGAGTTGTTCAGAGTCATTTTGGGGTTGTTTTGAGACGTTCCAAGTTGATTCAGAGTTGTTCTGAGTCACTTCGGGGTCATTCCAAGACGTTCTGAGTTGATTCAGAGTTTTTCTGAGTCGTTCCAAGATGTTTCGAGTTGATTCAGAGTTGTTCCAAGTCGCTTCAGGGGCGTTCTGAGACATTTCGAGTTGATTTAGAGTTGTTCCGAGTCATTTCGGGGTAGTTTCTAGATGTTCTGAGTTGATTTAGAGTGGTTCTGAGTCGTTTCAGGGTCATTCCGAGACATTCTGAGTTGATTCAGAGTTGTTCTGAGTCGTTTTAGGGTCGTTCTGAGACATTTCGAGTTGATTCAAAGTTGTTCCGAGTCGTTTCGGGGTCGTTTCGAGATATTCTAAGTTGATTCAGAGTTGTTCTGAGTTGTTTTGGGGTCGTTCTGAGACATTCTAAATTTGTGATAAGTGTTAAGTCAATTTTACATGTCTACACTTAGTACCCAATATTAAATAAGGGGTTAGTGGTTTTGTATTTGCATGGTTTCACTTTGCCACTAGTTGTATGTTGTGTGAGCTTGTGTCTATAAAAGCAAACACATATGTAATGGTTTAGGTTGGTCGAGTGGGTTGACTATCATTATTGAGTCTTTTTGTGGAGTGTATTTGTGAAGCATGACATGGGATGTGTGGATTCATGCTTGGAAACATGGGAATGCATTGGAGGGCTTGATGCTTTAAAGGTATTCATTGTAACTCTTGTATTGCTTTATTACTGATTAATATGATGGAGTATGGATACTTTTGGAGGCTAGGTTTTTCACTCTTGAGGGTTTTCCCAGGGTATATCTTGTGTTATCTTGTGGTTTGTCTATTTGATCTATGAATTTTGGCAACTTTTATGCATGTTTATCTCTCATGGGTTATGTAGGAAATGGATTAAGATCATGGGTTAAATGCAATATTTCCTAACAACTGGTATCAAAGCTTTCATGGTTGAAGAATTTTTGTTATAACCCTAGTTTGAGAGTTTTTACAAAGTTGAAGCCATTGACATGCATGTAGGGTTTAAGGCATTACAAGATATGGAACACATGTTGTAGGTGTTTGTATGCAAATTTGGGCTTTTGGGTTGTCGAGATTTGTTGGGTTTAGTGCAGATATGAAGTTTTCCAAATTTGAGTGAGGTTTTATTGGTTTGAGTTTTTATATGAGGGTTTTGTATGGGAAATTTCATAGATGACATCTTAAGACAAAATGGACCTCATGGTTGGATTTAGGTTGCCCGAGAGACAAATTTTGACATAAAATTTGACCTATTTTGGAGAAGTTGGAAAAAAGGAAAAAAAAAATAGTAAAAAGGCCAATTTGCCCAATTTCGGCATGTGTAGAAAATAAAATAATAAATCCTGAAATAAAATTTCACAGAAAACAATTCTTGTTGGGCTTTTGAAAAATTATTAAAAATCCTGCAAAATACAAAAAGTAAAAAGGTTAGAAATTATATTGAAAAATTTTTAGAAAGAAAAAATAATAATAATCAAAATTGCAGGTGGGGGGTCCATAGACCCCCCGTACCTGCTGCAGCATACACCCTACGGTAGGTACTACCGATTTTCTGACACTATTGGCTACGACTGATAGTGACCAGCTGGCAGTCCTTGCTGCTAGTGGGCCAGCCCCACCCCATACGGGGTGTTAAAAATAACAAACCGCCTTAAAAATTTTATTTAATGAGTTTTTTATTTATTAAAAACCTTCCACCACCAGACTTCAAAGTGCTCTATGCTCGATTTAATATTTCGGTCGAGTTCGCCTAAGTGGGGGCAAAAAGTTTTGAAAAAGGAAAAATTAAATCAAATTTAATAGTTTTTTGAAGTCTACCGCCCAAGCACTGCCCGAGCGCCACCATCGCTAGTGGAGCCACTAGACCGCCACCCAATAGCCACCAGAAGGACAATTTACAACAGTTTTTTTTCAAACTTGCATAACGTTTTCCCATGATGTCAGATTTTGAATTTCTTGTAGTCATTGGAAAGCTAGTTCTGAGAACTATGTAGTGGTACAGGTTTGGTTCCCTGATTTTTCCATTTTGATACGTTTTTGGAGCCTGGAAGTCAAAATTTATTGTTTGCACAGTTTTGGTCATAACTTTTGCATACAAAATCAAAATTTCAATTTCAAAGAGGCGTTGGAGAGCATTTGCAATGTACTACATAGTGGTTTAGATTGTTTATCAATTTGTGGCATAGGATGAGCTTGGTACTTATTTGATTGCTTGTAGGTGCTTGAGATTCAGGGTGTGATTGTGTGAGCATTTAGATGAGTCAAGAGGTGAAACCTTGAGGGAGTACATGTTTTATATGTTATTTATGATGCTACAACTGATTATTAGATTGGTGCTTCCAGGTATAGGTTTACAGGTGATTTTTCAAAGTTGGGACTTTGATGATGATAGGTACATAATTTTTCTTCGGTCTTGAGGACATGTTTGGACATGGTTTGAGACTTGGATTCTTGTGTGGGTGATAGTTGAGTGTAGGTACAGTGATGGCTATGGTTATGGTGTCATGGATATGTAAGTACATTTGATGCATTGGAACGACATGATCATGTATGTGGTGTTTGGTGGTGACATGGTTTAGTGTTAAGAGATTGTACTTATCTTCTTGATGCTTATTTGGTTCCTTGACTATGATTAATCTTTTGTGGACATTGTTGGAAAATCAGATCCATGGTTGATTTGGTGTTTGAGTCTTGATGTCTACAGGATTATCTTCTTTGATATATCAGTTTGTAGTTATTGATGTGATGATGAGTTTGTATGTTTTAGTGATTGGATCTATGAGTTATGCAAGTGTGTGGGTTGTCCACTCATTCATTTGCGATGGGATGACTCGGATGTGGACCATATATATCCACCAGGTATGATTAGTTGTTGTTGTAGATTTCATTAGTTGGCCTTATTTTTGGTCATTTGTGTATTGGTATGTTGTTTTGGGATTGAGAAGATGGATGATTTGAGTACTTGATTAGTCGGTTCATGGGACTTATAGCATGTGGTTTGATCATGATGTTAGGATAGCTTGGTACATTTATTTATTATACACTTCCAGTGGGAGCTTTTGACAGTGATGATTTGGCGGTGTTGGATTGGATTGGTTTGCGATGTTTTTATGGTGGTTGTATGTATCTTCTTGGCTTGGAGATCTTGGTTTCACTTGTATGTTAGTGATAGTATAGTTGAGTGTGTGCAGACCTAGATGATATTCATGGAGAGGATGGTAGTCATGATGCCATGTGTAGCTTGTACCACGATTCAGTGGGAGTTGTTGGTAGTGACATTGATGCATCATTGGTATGGTTATCTTCATGTGATTGGGGATATCTTTTCTTGGTTTAGAGTGTTTGCTATTATTTCATGGTATACTCTTGATTCTAGATTAGAGTTTGGCATGGTACATATGTTCTCTTGAGACCAAGATGTATATGTATGTTATGGTGCATGTGATA
>VDFB02379711.1:109431388-109548863 GCA_007258455.2 Sequoia sempervirens
TTTCTTTTAATCCACTTACATTCTGTATGATTATAATATGGTATATATCAGTTATAATCCTTCCTTGGCTATATTCATTAAGTCAAAAAATACCATTGAATAATTCAATAGTGATCCCTTTCATTTTCTCTAAGATGAAACTTATTAGTTTCATTCCACTGCCACATTATTTCTAGGAAATAAATTCTATGAGTAAAATCCTAGGAAGGATTTGAGGTTGCACCTAAGCTCAATATACTTTTATTACTATTTTATTTTAATGGAGAAACCAATCTTCCTAATTTTGGTCAATTCCTTCTTTAGGTTTCAAAAATTTCATCACCTTTTATGACAATATGAAGGCATTCTTGTACCCCAAGTTCTCCATTACCAACTACACAAAACATCCTTCAAATATAATGTAATTTGATGTTGGACAATGCATGTTCCAAATATGTGTCCATCCTTGAATAGGCAATGAAACTCCTTCAACATTTTGAAACTTGAACTACACAACATAACTCTAAATAGTTCTCCCATTCTATAGAAAAATATGGGAAAGAATGGAATACCACTAAAAGTACACAATTTTGTCTTCTCCCTTGATTTTTATCAAACTCTTGTGAATTCCCTCTACAATGAATGTAGAAAAACCAAAACTCTTGTTTAGATTTTTGTCTTGGATATCAAAAACCATCATCATTAGATGTACAAGAATTTATGCCTTTCAATCTAAACCTAAAACTTAATAAAGGGAAAAGTAGGTATTCACAAAATAGTCCTCAAAATGTCATAATTGAAGGGCTCTAGTTCATCCTTAGTAAATCTCACAAGTCTCCTATTTTTATCTCTTATTATATGGTGAGGTAACCAAATTACTCTATAATTTTTCTTATCCCTAGAATAATCTCTATAAAGTGTATCAAAATTAATTGGAATGCTTACAACTACATTCAAATTAAACACTTCGCATATATGAAATCCCTATTTAGTTTGGTCAACACACCACCCTTATTATTTAAAATCATTTTGGAATTAGCATCACAATTTTTGGAAATGAACCTTACCAAATTTACATTGATAAACATATTCAACACTGGTAATTTTCCCAAATCTAAATTCCAAACATTTGAAATAGATCTTGTAGTGTAACATCTTCAATAACCATATTTGAATAGGTTCCAACCTTGGATTGGAATGGTTGCATCTCTAACTATCTCACTTGTGTTGATTATTTTTTTTTGAAATAATTTCAAACCTTTGTGAATGTTTAGAATTCTTTTATGAACTTGGGAGGTGACTAACGATGTCCTCCTCTAACCCCCATTTTATTCTACCCACTTGGGATGGTGTTCAACTCATTTTAGGGTTTTATTAAAATATTAGGGTTTATGATTCCACCATAATTAGTTTTTAATTTCTCAATAAAATTATCTCAAGTTACTTAGGAAACCCTAATTACATCCCTTAGATACAAAAAATCCTTTTATAAATCACTAATGGAAAGAATTTTGACTTTCCCATTTTTGACTCTAAGAAACCCTAGTTTTCATAGGCATGACTTCTGGAACAACTCCAATGACTCAATTTTCTTTTACAAACAAATTTTAGCTCATATGAATGAATAATTAAATGGAATTAAGTCATGTATATTATTGGCATGGTAGAAAACCATCACCTCTATAGTTATGGCTTGAATAAGAAAAAACTACATATTCTCAATAGTCATGCTCAAGTTTGAGTATCAAATGTTGATCTTCGTGGGAGCCTTCATGATCAACGGTGATCACACACATTTACCTTAGCACCAAATTTGTTTAAAAATTCAATGGCCAATTCACACAGTGAAGGATGCAAGTGTTTCAATAAAAATTAACCACTTGTAAAAAATTTCCATGTCATATAGTGTGCCCCAAATTCACAACCAATTGTTCAAATGGAGTCACCAACTTGTCTTTACCTTTCCATAGTGGTACCACATGTCATCAAACTGCATAAGTGCACTTTTGAGTTGCACAATTTACTTTTAGAACTTGCATGGTATGAAATATATGTGTTGCAATAAGAATAAGCCATGTGTTTTCCAATCATTTTTGTTAGTGTTGATATCTTCTTGAATCTTCTAATCATGCCATGTTGAGTGTACGCCATGTGTCATTGTAGAACACAAGTACAAATTTAAATAATTTCCTTTTGAGAAACTACACTAAGCCAAGAAAGTGCACTTCAAAAATACTTTGCCACATGAATGTGATTTGATAATTTTGTAATAGACAAAAACAATAGTTCAAGGGTGACATGTGGTGAATAAGCATAACAACACCATTTCAATCGACTCAACTTTTTGGAACCTATTGTGAAGTGGGGTTAGTGGAAAATGGAAATGAAACATAAATTATCAAATAATGGTTAGAATTCATAATACCCAAAGCAATAAATGATCAAATCCCACTTACAAATGAAATTAAGTGCATACATGGTTAGAAATCAACATATAGTAATGAAAAATCAGATCAAAACATGAAAACAGTGCAAACCTTGCAAATGTCCATCTTAATGGTTGATGGTATGTTGGATTGCTCAATCAAGAATCTCCCATGATTGCAAATGCATGAAATGATGACCAAGATGGGTGATAATTTCTCAAATGCTCAAGAATTCAAAGTTTATCAAATGATCTAGCTGTCTCATAATGAAAGAAAGATGTTTGTTTTATAGATTTCCAAAATTATGATTAGCCGTTGAGTTTAGATCTTAAGATCAATGAAGAAGAGTGAATCAAGGAAGAAGAGGGATCAAGATCAATTTGAACTAAAAATATCTCCAAAATTTAAGGAAATTGGTTTAGGATATTTTGAAATGAAGGGTGAAGATAAAATCAAGAAAAAGGAGGGTTGAAGATGAATGAGAATATTGATATATTTTAGGATATTTTAAAAAAGAATATTCCATGGGAATATGCCTTTGAGAGGGAAATTAGGAAAATTAAATAATTCAAGATTATTTAATTATGGAGGATTAGGATATTCTTTATTAAAAAAGAATATTCCAAATGAGTGGGATGAAAGATAATTAAATAATAAAGATTATTTAATCATGGGGCATTAGAGGAAAATTAGATTTATGGCTAATTAAATAATTAAAATTATTCAATTAGGGGAAGATAAGAGGAAAATTAGTGAAATATGATGAATTAATTAAATAATTCAAAATTACTTAATTAATAGAGAAAATAGGTGAAAATGATGTTAAAAGGGGAATTAGTGATGCAAGTGATGAAAATGATACAATATGCAAGATCAAGGATGAATATGACAAAAATGCAAGATTTATGATGTGTGATACGAATTAGGCAATTTTGCATGTCTGTACATTTTTCCCCTCTTTGACACAAGGTACTTGTTGCGTTGTTTCAAAGATAATTGCTGATTAGATAAAAAAAATGATGCCCCACTATGCCCCAACGGATGATAGAAGGACGATAGGATGCTAGGCTACCCTCTCAAGAGTTTGGCCAGAAAAATAATTAGGTTGGGCTCATGAAAAGAGTTTAGGACCAGTTTGGATGGGAAGAGGACAAAAAAATAGGCCCTAGGGGTCCCACAAATATTCAGGATCAATGACAAGGCTTCAAAGATGACCTAGCATTGTGGGAAAAACTCTAGGTTGTGGGGGGTATAGATAGGTAATTAGGTCCAAATGATCCTCATTTTCATATTTATCCTTTAGAGAATTCCACCTTCTCAGAGCTCTCAACTTCCAGAGTCTTCAGACATGTGTTTGTGATGGCATTTGTACCTCAAGCACCACACCAAGCAGACTTGGCTCGATAGCACTAGAGGCCAACTGGCACAAGATCTATGATACACATAACTTTAATTTCCACTTGCACGTAGATTTAGGCTTTCAAATTATTATCCAAAGGTAGGCTAGCAAACATGGTGATCTAAGGATTGTCGCGAATGCATATGACTTTACCGCGTTTGGCATTCATGAATGCTCGTGTTTGCAAAATGTGGTGCATGTGCAAAAATTTATCGCATATGCCAAAGGGTAGCACATTTGTAGCAACACTTTTAAAAAAGTGATCATGTTTTATTTTTCACAATTGCAATTGGGGCTTTAGCGCATTTGACTGTTATTCAATGACACGTTTGCAAGAAAGATCACATTTGCTTTTTAACTTGCAGACTTAGGATTTTTACCTATTTTTTTTTGACAATTTTGATGTTGTGGGCATTATGCTTGTAGTCGATGCCTCATCCCCTATACATGAGAGAGCGAAGACCTAGGATTTTGGACATACTAGCTCACATTGGTGATTTTGAGTCTCAATTCCTTGCTACTGTCGGCCTATATCACATCGCCTATATGCCTAAGATCACAATACATTGGGTTATGATGACTACTTTAATGGATATGTGGAGATCGATTACCACTACTTTTCACCTACCAATTGGAGAGTGCACTATTACCCTCGAGGATGTATGGTGCATCCTCAAGATTTTGATTCATGGTGATTGAGTTGAGTATGATGTGGATAGAGGATCATTATCTATGGTAAGACTCTTGGGAGAAGATTAGCTGGTCGTTATTGAAAAATAGATCAACCTGCAACTTTATGTGGGAGAGGTGCATGATATTACTTTCATTCTTGCTAGATTGAACATGGGCCTTTAATGCTCGAAAGATGATCCTATTAGTTTCCTATGGGATGGGGCATGGTGATCGAAGGCATGATGCTAGAGGGTACTACATATACATGGGGGGCCTATGTTCTCACACATTTATATCATGATATGCATTAGGTATGCTATAGAGGTGCTACCAACATTTTAGCATGTGTTAGCCTACTTCATGTCTAGGCATGGGAGAGGATCAGCATCACTCAAACTAAGGGGATTGGAGAGAGAGATGTTGATGACCCATATACAAATATTTTTATTTTCTTATATACAAGTGAATAAGGAAGCTACACTACTGGAGGGATTAGTTTGATGACATGACACAATTCATATGGCACCCATGGATCTAGTGTAAGGAATGGAGAGTGGTCGCGCCCACAAAAGGATATGAAAATCTCAAAAAAACCTATCCTGGGAATTGGACATTCCAGCAGGCGACTAATATCTTTTCATGGTCGTTCATTTACTTGTTAAACAAGGGAACGTATACTTGAAATGGAGCGGCACTGTATGTGCACTAAGAACCAGTTTCAATCACAACCTATCAAAAATAAATACTTGGAAAGAATTCTACCTACGTTACAGGAAGGTAATGCAAAGTTCTCTTAACTCAACCATAATTTAACCAAAGCAGAAATCATAACAACTACGACTGAGAAACAAACTATGAACTGGCCTTATGCTGCAGGAACAGACACAAGGATGGATTCCCGATGCTGCAGGAACAATATAAGACTGAGTTTGCACAGAAACTTCAAGAATGAAATCTAACTTATGATCAACAAAAAATGAACGACTAACTAACTAACTACAGATACTTACTAAGTGGGCCCCCTTAGCAAGCATCAACTAATTATGCCAGTATTGAACTCAGAACTTCATCAGCTTTTATTCATAAACTCATAATGGTATACATTGTTCTGCTCATATGAAAACTAACACAAAACTCTCTCTTATTATCATGCTAACTCTTACATGATATCCTTTCTATCACGTTATGCTTGCTCACTCGCGTAGGAGGAACACTTATTTGAATCAAGAAAACAACTAACTAACCCTAACAGAGAAAGACATGGATGTAAATTTATCCTGGAATCGAGGAACAGACTAAATAAATGAACTTATCCGCTCAACACGATTCAGAGAGAATTCAACATTCCACTCTTTCCAAATTAATTGACATTTAAATTCCTTCCCAACAATTTCGGTCAAAGAGTCTTCGCTAGAATAACTTCTTCGAAGTCGTGCAGGAAATGGACTTTACTGCAAGGCCGAGATCAGCTGCACTTGACTCGTTCATACTTTCTTCAACAACCTGCGAAACACCAGGCAACAAAAAACATGCATGGCAACTACACGATATTCATTTATTAATCACATATCAAATTTACTTCATTATTCAAAAACTACATGCGTTATACCAGTCATTTGGGAAGTCAAATAGGGTAATAAAAATAGACATATCAACATGATAGGCTGCAGGAATATAAAAGTGTATTGGTACAAGATATCCCCCAATAAAAGGTTTTTAAAGAGTTAAACAACCATGAACAACAAAAGTAAGGGTATTAAAAGTAACCATGATACCCAAATTATGAGCATATTTTGGGCTCATCATTTTCCCCCTACTTAACCTAATGCTAGTCCTCCAGCATTAAACTTTTTGGTGATCTCTTTGAAATTAGTGGTTGAGGTATGACCTTGAAATGAAGTTCCGAATTTATAATAAAAACCTCTGAAACTCTGCCACCTTTCATACCTACGAGCTTTTGTATCTTCATTAATATTTGTAGCTCGGTAGGGATAAAGAGGCCACATCAACACCGGAGGTTTAAATGTCAAAGGCAACCACAATTCAAACCTCTCTTGAAGGCCCAATTGTATGTATCTGTTTGATCTTTTGAGAGCTGCCATAAAATTCAGGGGACTGTGAGGCTCAGACCTTCTTAACCCAATAGTCAATCTCTCCCATATCTTCTCAATTCTAGACTATGATAGCTTCCAAAATGAGTATGTCTATTCTTGAAACTCATCATACACCTATTTTCTGAGATTGAATATTTTCATCTTGACTATACTATTATTGAGGCCATATGCCACAGTAAGCCAGGTTTTCAACATTGTATAGGGGTCTGAACTCTTAGGGCGCAATGGAATAGGCTCATCCCTTTCGGTTTCTTCATATGCTTCCAATTGCCTGCCATAATTAGCTTCGTTTGCTGCCCAAGACATGAGTGATCTTAAATGAATGTCGCCAATGTATAGAAGTGGATTCCACTTTGTTTCAGAGGGAATTATAAAGCCATGTAAATAAAATTCGCATAAAGAATTCCTTAGCCAATTAGGAACCGCCTGGTATGCATCATAGAATTCTTTAGCAATGTGAATAACATGATCTAGATTCCTAGAAATTCTTATTTACTGGAACCACAAAAATTGTTCCTTGAGACACAGAGCATAAACTCTAGGCGGTGGTCTACACTCCATAATCTTACCAGTTATTGTCATCATTTCATTCATTTTCTCCTTTAACTCCTGAATTTCCTGTTTCTACCTTTCAATGTTTCTTTTCAGTTTCTTCTTTTCTTCCTCCCAAAGACTTTGTTGCATTTCAGTCTTGGCTAGGTGGTGGAAACTCAAGGTCTGCAATGTGACCGGTCTCCATGTGTTTCTACGATATTCCAAGAATTCAATCAAAAATGTCTTTTTGTAGACAACCATGGCTTGACAAGTTTCAGGGGGTAATGAAGCTTCATTGGCCACTTCCAATTGTTCAGGTTGTTCTTCTTCTTGTTGTAGGATGAATTCCTGTTGTTGTAGTGGAGAAGACTGTGCTTCCTCTGAAATTTGCATAGCCATAGCAACCAAGCCATCGAGACTTGGTACCCCCCTTTCATTATGCTCAACTTCCCTTGTCTCAATTTGTTCTTCTTCAGGAATAACAAATGGACTTTGTGCAGTATTCTTAGATACATCCTAAGAGACATTATGTTCAGAACCTATAGATTCCTCTGAAATTATGATAACTTTAGGTTAAGGTGAAGCAGGGGAGACTTTACATTGTTTTCTTGTTGAAACTCTTCTTGGCAATGTTGCAGCTGTCGGAGGTGCTCTCGTAGCTTTCCTCTTTCTGAATTGCCTAGAGGGTTCTGCCTTTTTCTGCCCTGTTATCACTTTCTCTTCTTTTCCAAGAATGAACCCAAAAGATATTTGCATGTATTGATTGCTACAGCTACTTAAATAAGCAGTTTTAATTGTGATTTAGGATGAAACATGCAGTCATATTTGGAAAGTACAAGAAAATAATAAAGAAAAATATTTGAACAGTTGTGACAGTAGCATAAGTGAAATGGATTATTCTTCCCCCTACTTAAAATATGACATATGTCCACACATGTACTAAAGAATAGGTGGAGATCAGGCAATAATGACTGATATAGACATAGTAGTAAATAAATAAAATGAAATAAATCAATGATGCGACAACAAAAGATATCGTGTACCTTTCAATAAATGTGCGTACGTGCTGAGAAAGATGACGGCTTCAGCTTGAAATGATAGTTGGGAATTAAATCATAATTAAGGGTGGTGCGGATGAATGAGGTGGATGGGTGATGTGGATGGATGAGATGTATGGATGGAATGGATGGATGGGATGGAAGATAAGGAAGTGAGATGTGGCGATGAGTGGGAACGAAGAAAAAGGGTTTCCTTAAAAATGAAACCTTTATTATGAGCATGCATTGTAACATTATGGTGAAGCTGCTGGAGAAAGGCTAAAGCCTTTTACTGCAGGAAGATTAGTGGCAGGATCTTGAACAAAATGTTGCATAAATTCTTCTTTTGAGACTGGCTTACAATACAACCGAAGACAGTGTCCATTAACCAGTAGCTTGAATCGAACAGGATCAATTGTGACTAATTGAACTGAACCATTATCAAATACATTCTCAATTTCATACGGGTCAAGCCATCGGGTGGTGAGTTTACCTTGATTTTCTTTATACCTCGAGTCATAGAGTAGCGCCCAATCACCGGTAGAGAATGCTTAGTTTTGATATGTCGGTCATGCCACTTTTTCCTTTGTTGCTGTATGATTTCAGTATGATGCAAGGCTACTTTTCTGATTTTGTCTAGCGCATTCAGCTGCAGGAGTCATTCCTTTTGGGCTTCGGAAATGTCAATATTAAGCTCTAAAGCAGTCCTCAAGGTCTTGTACTCAAATTCTATTAGCAACATGGCAGTCTTTCCATAGAGTAATTCAAAAGGAGTAAACCCTGCAGTTGTCTTCCACATTGTCCTATAGGCCCAGACGGCTTCAGGAAGTCGATTGCTCCAATCTTTCTTGTGTAGCTGAACTGTCTTTGTAAGTATCACCTCAATTTCTCTATTGGTAACTTCTGCCTGACTATTGGCTTGAGGGTGATAGGGGCTAGACTTCCTGTGTCGGATCTTGTAATCATTCATTAGTGCATTGATTAAATTAGATGTAAATTGAGGTCCTTGATCTGTGACAAGTTCCCTTGGGACTCCAAATTGAGTAAAGATCTACTCATACAGGAATTCAGCAACCTTGTTGTCATAGGCATGAGTGATTGCTTTCATTTCCACCCATTTGGTTACATAATCAGTACAAACTAAAATATATGATTTCCCATTGGATGGAGGATAAATGGGTCCAACAAAATCCATGCCCCACTTATCAAAGGGGCTGACTACCACTTGAGGATACAGGGGCATTTCATCAGACCTTGTTGGTCTTTCCATGCGTTGACATCTGTCACATTTCCTGGTATAGGCTGCAACATCTTTGTGTAGTGTAGGCCAATAGTATCCAGTAGTAAGCACCTTCATAGATGTTCTTTTGGCTAATGCTTCTTCATAAGTAACTCCATAGGTAGTGAAGTCATGCATGTAGATTTCCATAGAATCATGAGAAATATCAGCAAAAATACTGATGACTGCCCTTTGAAATGTTGCAGGTGCATTACACATCCCAGAAGGTAAGACAGAGTAGGCGAAAGTACCCCATGGACTGGTAAAAGTTATTTTATCTTGATCTTTAGGGGTGATTCTTATTTGATTATAGCCACTATAGCCATCCAAAAAGGAGAAATACTTTTTCCCAGACAATGAGTCTAGTACTTGGTCAACAAATGGAAGTGGAAAGTGATCCTTTTTAGTTGTTGTGTTCAGCTCCTTGTAGTCTACACAAACTCTCCATTTTCCACCTTTTTTAGGGACAATCACCAATGGAGACACCCATTGACTGTCTAAAATGGGGTATATAAAACCAACATCAAGCAATTTTTGAAGCTCTGTTTTAACTATTTCCCTAAGTGCTGGATTTATCCTTCTTTGAGGCTGCCTAACAGGTGAATAATCCTCCTTAATATAGATCCTATGAGTAAAAAGTTGAGGATGTATTCCCTTCATATCCCTATAGTCCCATGCAAAAACTCTATGTTGTTCTTGCAACATTGTGACTAGGGCAGCTTGTTGAGATTGAGGTAGCTTATTATTTATATTCAGACAATGGCCTAGAGACACTTCTACTTGCCTAATAAGATCATTCATGGAGGCTGGTGATAAAGGTGGTGTTTGTATTTCATATGGAAGCAAATTATGATAAACTGCAGGAGATTCAGGTGTCAGGTCCTCAGAATTCAGTTGTTGTAGGAAACACTGTTGAACATAGCTATCTGCAGCAGATGGGCTACTTGGACCAGGGTTGGACTGCAAAATATGTAAAAGCAAGTCATCCTCACTTTGAAGTTGTGAGAACGAATTAGTTTGCAGCATCATTAGTTGAGCCAATGAATTGACTTCTTCAGTTTCCTCTCCTAAATCTGGCCAAATTGGTTGAGACAAGTTTGGCTAAAGCTGAGCAGGTGGGTATAAAGCCAATTTATTTCTTGACTGACCATCATAAATTGTCATGTCTCCTGAGCGGCATCCTATAAAAGCATCAACAGTAGCTAACCATGGTCTACCTAGGATAATAGGATATCCTCTCAAAGTTGCCTTAGTGGACAATATGGTGAAGTCTGCTGGGTATTCCCAAGACTCAAGGATGACAATAACATCTTCTACCATTCCATCAGGCTTTACTGTGGAGCTATTAGCAAGCTGCAAGATGGTAGGTGTAGACCGAATGTTTAATATTTTCAAATACTCCATTGTATTCTTGGTCATTACATTGATGGCTGCACCAAGGTCAATCAAAACATTCTTTACTATCTGGCCATTAATATTTATTTGTACCACATGACTCCCAGGGTCGGTATATTTTAGAATGACTACCTTCCCTAACATAATATCTGCCAATTGTCCTAGAACATGGATAGTTTGGGGATCCTTTTTCTTTCTTCCTGGTTTCTTTAAACAGGCTTCCTTAATGGCTTTTCCATAAATTGGGACATCTTTAATGGCTTGGAAAAGGGGAATTTGAATGTGTACATTCTTCAACTGATCCAAAATATCAAAGGCAGGCTCTTCCACAGACTTTGATGTAGTAATTTTCAATCTTTGAGGAAAACGCAGTTTGGCCTGATGCTATAGGACAGGCTCCTTAGAGATAGTATTTGATACAGGTATATGTTCTGCAGGTTCTGTTAATTGCTCAGAGGCGGAATCTAAAATTTTCGTAATTACAGGTGGCTGTGGAGCAGGAAGTGTGGTTCCAGATCTGAGATGGATATCATGAATATTCAGGGCATAAGTTGGATATTGATTGGCTTCTACAAAATACATAGGCTATTGTTGTTGCTGCTACTTATTATTAGGATTTGGCAATGGTTGAGCAAGCATAGGGGTTTGTTTTGGAGGGCTAGTATTTGCTGCAGGTGCTGCAGGAGGTGGCATGAGGGCCTGAGGCTGTGGCTATTGAAATTGCAGAGAGGCAGGGGATTGGTACTGCCATTGCTGTGGACTTCTCCATTGAGGGTTCTACTGCCAATTACCTTGGGGTGGAGTCCATTTTCCTTGTGGCTGCTACCAACCTCCTTGAGGAGATTGCCATTGAGGACTCTAATAGTTAGGCCAATGTAATTGAGGGGTATTCCAAGGGGGTGATGGGCCATATGTAGGTTGCCACTGGTTATTATAATTAGAATAAGGATTACCAAAAGTCAAAGGGTCTTGAGACATACCTTGTCTTTGAGCCCATGGTCTCCTTTGTGCGACAAAGAATACTTGGTCATCATCACTTTCTACCATCTTAAAGTCAGTAGGTAACTGCTTAGCCTCCAGGTTAGCCACCATCTTAAATGTGCAGTCTCTTTTCTTCTGTCTACAATGTGGACAGAACTCTGCCAAGATTGCTTCAGCTTCCTCATGTTTCTTCTGAGCTTGCATAGTATCCAACTGTGTAGCCATATTATTTATGATATCCTGCTTGAAATTAGATAGAAAATTTGTGATCTCCATCCGTGAAACTCCATTAATAGAAGACTTTCCCACTATGGCTTGATGACCTCTACCCTTCTTAACAGTTGCTCGAGAGTAGTTAAGACATATTTTCTTGATATCATCCCAAGGCAGTTGGGTTATATCACCTCCTCCCATCAGGTCCAGGGCATCTATACAGGTATCACTGATTCCCCTTAGAAAAAGTAGTTTATGAAATTCTTCATTGAGAGTATGGTCTGAATTCTTTTTCAGTGAAAACAAGAATCTTGAGATATAGTCTTCCAAACTTTCATCCTCCTTTTGTTGAATTCAAAATATATCATCTCCCTTACTACCACTCTTACAATATTCCTTGTATTTCTCAAGAAATTTTGTTTGCATGGCTGCCCAACTATCAACAACACCGCTTCCCAAACTCATGAACCATCTAAGAGCCCCTTCCTTCAAAGTAGAAGGAAATAACTTCAGCCTGTGAGCATCTGAAGTGTAATCATAGCTGCGACAAAGGCTGTCAAACTCGAACAAGAAAGTGTCTGGGTCCTCTGTAACTAGTCCATAAAACTTGGGGAGTAATGAAGAAGGAATATTTTTAAGGTTATCATTATCCTGCTGAGCAACAATGGGAAACTCAAAAGCAAGAGGTTGATTAGGTGGATTTTTTTCCATATTTGCCTAATGGAGTATTAGAGCAAATGAATTTTCTTCAGGTTCTTCGTCAGCTGGGTCAAATGGCAATTCAACAAATAGGTTTTCGGCAAATGGATTGATATCTTGGTCTCCTTCTTCCTCAAATAGATTATAAGCTGGTTCAGGAAGGAATCTTCCCAGAGCGTCTCTTCTTCTATGCATGCAATAGAATGAATGGTGAATTGAAGGATTTTGAAAATGTTTGAATAACAGACTAAACTACTACTAAAAATGACTTTTAACATTTTCTTAGCTTGACACCATCCTCGGAAACGGCGCCAAAAGTGGTCGCGCCCACAAAAGGATATGAAAATCACGACAAAACCTATCCTGGGAATTAGACATTCTAGCAAGCGACTAATATCTTTTCATGGTCGTTCATTTACTTGTCAAACAAGGGAACGTATACTTGAAATGGAGCGGCACTGTATGTGCACTAAGAACCAGTTTCAGTCACAACCTATCGAAAATAAATACTTGGAAAGAATTCTACCTACGTTACAGGAAGGTAATGCAAAGTTCTCTTAACTCAACCATAATTTAACCAAAGCAGAAATCATAATAGCTATGACTGAGAAACAAACTATGAACTGGCCTTATGCTGCAGGAACAGACACAAAGATGGATTCCCGATGCTGTAGGAACAATATAAGACTGAGTTTGCACAGAAACTTCAAGAATGAAATGTAACTTATGATCAACAAAAAATGAACGACTAACTAACTAACTACAGATACTTACTAAGTGGGCCCCCTTAGCAAGCATCAACTAATTATGCCAGTATTGAACTCAGAACTTCATCAGCTTTTATTCATAAACTCATAATGGTATACATTGTTCTGCTCATATGAAAACTAACACAAAACTCTCTCTTATTATCATACTAACTCTTACATGATATCCTTTCTATCTCATTATGCTTGCTCACTCGCGTAGGAGGAACACTTATTTAAATCAGGAAAACAACTAACTAACTAACCCTAACAGAGAAAGACGTGGATGTAAATGTATCCTGGAATCGAGGAACAGACTAAATAAATGAACTTATCCACTCAACACGATTCAGAGAGAATTCAACATTCCACTCTTTCCAAATTAATTGACATTTAAATTCCTTCCCAACAATTTCAGTCAAAGAGTCTTCGCTAGAATAACTTCTTCGAAGTCGTGCAGGAAATGGACTTTACTGCAAGGCCGAGATCAGCTGCGCTTGACTCATTCATACTTTCTTCAACAACTTGCGAAACACCAGGCAACAAAAAAAATGCATGGCAACTACACGATATTCATTTATTAATCATATATCAAATTTACTTCATTATTCAAAACTACATGCGTTATACCAGTCATTTGGGAAGTCAAACAGGGTAATAAATATAGACATATCAACATGATAGGCTGCAGGAATATAAAATTCTATTGCTACAAGATATCCCCCAATAAAAGGTTTTTAAAGAGTTAAACAACCATGAACAACAAAAGTAATGGTATTAAAAGTACACCATAATACCCAAATTATGAGCATATTTTGGGCTCATCAGAGAGATGATCATCTCCACATGATATTTTGTAGATATACCCGATGGTTGATCGGGTAGACCCAACATATATTAGAGCAATATCTTCTAGATAGGGTCCATAGATAGTTCAGGGAGTGACTGACTATGTTCACTCAAGATTACCATGCCACCTATGCATGCACTACCAAAGAGGTTCTTGGTTGGGGTCCTACAGCTTCATCCAGGACAACTTTAGCAGAGTTTGACCACATGGTTCCCATCGCTTGGGGATGGGAAGGTGGTGCTAATGATCCAGGGATTGCCCAGGATTACGATTCATGGTGGGTTCAAAGATGTTCGCTAATATTTACACCAGCTATAGGGGTTTCCGCACTAGGAGCCGTTGGGGCTCAAAGGAGGAGAGATGGATTCGAGCCCGATTAAGAGGCCAGAAAAAGATAAAGAGCATTTTCTAAGCATCAATAGCTAGTATGGGTTGCAAGGCAAGATCCTCCCCGCTAGGATGATCAGTAGAGACATGAGCAGGATGTACCTCCCCAGCCTAATTAGGAGCAGTAGGATCAATAACCTGGGGTAGGAGGGATGGTGACTGTAACGCCCCACCATAAAACCCCAGAGGACAATGTACAAACATGCAACAATAATAGAACATTTTTTTTACAACAAAATAAGAGTGCATTGCATAACTTAACATAACATGAAAAACTAAACTAAGTCCTCTAAGGTTCCACGACTGCATTACTAACACAACTATAAATGTGAACATGACATCAGATAAACAACTTTTAAGATCTCTTATAAATATCCAACATATGCGAGATACATTGTTAACATTTTCCATTACAAGAGAGTACATCTTTGTCTATTACATCATTACAAATGTTACATTAATGTTTCCCTGAGTACATGAGGGAAAAATACATCAGATCACAATACAAGATACAAATGACAATACATGTACATGAAGGTCGTTTCCTTGAGCTGGAGCATGAACCAGAATCAGCTACATAAGGTACATCCTCCCCACACACAAATAAGTAGCAAGGAAACCCTATGGGGGAAAAAGAAGAAACTTCCCAACCATGTGGAACCCTAAGGTCCACCCCTTGTGCTAGGAGATAACATAAGGTCCCACTACAACATGTAGTTAAGAAGACATAAGGCTAACATAACAGGACTATACACGACTCCAATACAACTCTGTAACAAGGATAACATCACATGCAACATACACACAACTTCCAGAGGCACACATGAAACAAAAGAGGAACACAAAACTAGGGAATTCCAAATTGCAATAGGGAAGAGTGTCATCACATGGTATCATCATGGGTTATCTTGGTAGTCTGACCCCTCTACTAACTCCAGACCTCGACCCCCAAGTGATACCTATGCGGAACTACATCATCCTTTCATGGGGACAAGGATGTCTATTCATGCCAACGGGGATCCCCTGGTAGCCATCTTGGCCCCAACACCCCTAATATCCTTCCCAACTCATCCTAAGCCTGTACTAGCACTCTAGGTTATGAGTGGGGCAACACCAATTATCTTATTAATGTGTGTAGAACACATCCCAAGATTAATTAATTAAATGTTATCACTTGTTTAATCCAACTCTCAATGGGTTATCCTGGCAGCCACTTGTGGGCTGTAGCCCCCATTTAAGATCCACTCCCCCTACTTGCAACTAGAAAACCCAAAAAAAAAAGCAAGGTAAAGCCATCTTGCACAATTAAACAATTCCCATGAAACCACATATAGGGCGAGGCATAGACCATATTGCTTACAAAACACAAGTGCTAGAAGGAAAAATGGTGCAAGGAAAGATGCTCTTGCACACATCTCAAGGACATTATCAACCATTTCCAAAGTAAAACCATCATTGGAAAAATAACACATAAAACATTGCCAAATGTTCATCCAAGGTGAAGCCAGCAAAAGAATCCTTATATACCAAAAATATTCCCTCTTAGCCTCTGAAAGTCTACCACAACAACTTCGCACAAAAGACTCCCATAAAAATCAATAACTCAAAATCATCAATAACTCAAAATCACATTGATCTCACCAATCAAACATCAAAATTCATTACAAGGAATCAATCAACATTGCAACCATGAAAGACTCCATTTAGGACATCATTACTAAATTTCATGACACTCATTATCTTAGGCACCAACTTCACCTAATAAGATACAATACCCATTCAATCGATCATCACATTTAAATCCAAGAAGACATCCCTTAATTTAAGCATTATTTCGCTCTTATTATCACTCCTTTATCTTAACCACTAAATTCCATAGATAGATTATTCAACACCCACAATTTACATTTGCAAGTAGTTAAGGTAACACTATTCTAATTAATTAAATCACATAGAAATTTTACAAATCAATTATTAACTAATATAACTATAATCAATATTCACTTACTGATAAATCAATAGAGATTCATCTAAGCCCCTTAATATTTACTCTAATTCATGGACATTATCTAATGTCATAAAACCTAATACAAATTTTAAACTTAATTACTTGGTCCTTACGGTACTCTCAAATATTATCTAAGTGAATATACTATGTTATAAGATTATCATTTAATCTACATTAATGGTACCTCTATATCATGATCTATATTAAGCCTTACACTACTAGCATACATGTGTATAGAAATACCAAGTTACACTTTAAAAAAAATCAATGTTCATCTATTTCCAATATATAAATATATGTAATTTGATCTAGCCAAGAAAGCCTAATCCAAATGAGATAAGGGACAAGGTATGTTTATTAAGGATAAGTTTGGATTTAGAGTAATCCCCATTCATAGTTCTTAGGCGTAAAGAGATTCAATGCTATACATTTTCATCCAAGGCATATATATATATATATTCATTTTGAGGTAGTAAAGACACATCATTCAATTCAAAGAATTCAAACATTCCCTTTTGGCCAATCCAGAGGAATCCAAAATGTGCGTTTCCCAATCCTAAGTTTGTGCATTTATCTCACACCTGTACATTGCTTGTGTAAAATTGTAGATATTTCTTGTGGTACAGGCAGTCTCTACTTTATTGAGCAAAAGATGAAGTCGTTCAACAATATTTATAAATAGAACGATGGAGAATGTTCCTAGATCTGATTTAGATCGATGTTTATTATTTGATAGCATAGACTCGTAGGATTTAATGGACTATCTAGATCGCTCAGAGATAGACCAATACTTCAGACCCGAACTCCTTTTTAAATCATGCAAATTTTAGTCGATAATCCAGGCCTATTGGGTCCACTAGAAAATATATGGTTAAATAAAGAGGCTCGGACCCTAATTTGTACTTTTAAATTTATTACTAACCATTAACAATATATTTATTTCTATTTATTAAATATTTTTACTTAATAATTTAATTCAATGAATCAATTAGTTGAGAACAACATTAATCAAACAACTTAAACTAAACAACCCAAAACAATATTTATCAAACATCATGAAAGGGTGAATCATGGACAGGAACTATAGTGACGAAGATCAGGGTGCTAGATTGGCTATAGTTACAATAAAGAGGGACTAGGACCTTTGTGAGCATGACAGGTTGAGGGCTTAGAGAGATCAGGATCTTGTAGATAGAGACACCCAAGTTGCAGAGAGAGACATTGAGATTACCCATCGATAGGCAGTTGAGGGGCAGGTTGCACTGATTATGACCGAGCAAGATTAGACCTGGAGTGAGAGGGATGCAATTATTGCATAGAGAGATACTGAGTGGAGCAACTGCATACAACTAGAGAGTTCCCAAGAATCATCGGTTACCATTGATCACCATATACGAGAGAGAGCACCTTATCCAGGAGGTGACATATCATCAAACTCTCTATGAGGCAGTAGTCCTGTGAGAGTGGAGATTGTCAAAGTTTGTAGCATAGGAGTAGGGCCCAACAGGTCAAAGGGTGGTTCAGTTAGTTGGTCTTCTCGACATACACAAAGGAATACTTTGTAGCCTCACAGGTCATCCCCTCATAGTGATCACACTCAAAGGTCACCTGATCATAGAGATGATAAGCATGATGATCAACCTCCTCCTGATAGAGAGGAGCATGGGGAGGGATAGAATTTTGATGTATATTGATCTTTTTATATTGATGTATAGACTTGATGCAGGCATAGACTTGATGCAGACATGACATTTGTGATGTATATACATTCATTAGCCTTTTGAGCCTCATATACATGTATTTATGATGTATCACACATGCTATTGTTTATGATGTACCATGACATTTTCATTTCTGATGATATATGAGATGACATGATTTTGATGTGGCTAATGATGTGCATGTTGTTGATTTATATTATTCATGATGTGCATGATTCTATGTAATGTCTATGATTATGATTATGATGTGGATGCATTGATGATTATGAGATTATGATGATGCTACTAATTTATGATGTAGGATGTGATGTATGATATGATGATATGCAAATATGACTATTTTTGTACTTTTTTTGATATTTGATGATATGCATGATGTATGGATGTGACATGATATGATATATATGATGGATGGATGCATAGATAATGAGTTTGTGGATACATGATGCATGCAATACTAATGATGTTATGAATGATATTATGGATGGATAGTTTATTGTAGATAGGTGATGAAGAAGATGGTATTTTTGAGATTTTTGAATGTTTTTGTGCTTTTGAGATCATTTGAGGCTATTTTATGGTGTTTTTGAAGTATTTCAATTTTTTTGGTATTTTGAAGATAATTAAACCCAAAGAGGGAGACCTAAGGGGACTGACCTAATGCCTTGGGGGCTCATCATTGATGGCCTTGCCTATGTGACACATGCAGAGGCTACGTAGTTCGATTATTGGATTGGGTTATCAACTTGTGCTTGGATGGCTAATAATGTTTTTTGATTTTTTTAACCATTTTTATGATTTCTTTTTGGATTTTCATGAATATTTGGATGTTTTTTATTTTCAAGATTATATGGATGTTTTTTTAATTTTTAGATTAGATGGATTTTTTTGATTTTTAGGATTATGCATGAATTGAGATATGAATAAGGATCCAATTCATCTACTAGGTTTAGGAGGATGTTCCTTGTTAGGTATAGGATTATGTTTATTATGGATAAATGGGATGATGTAGATAGATGATAGAGATAGTGTAGCAAGGTGAGACACTTAACAAGTGATCACTTGAGACATGGTTGAGTGCACACTTATTATGGTAATGGATGGATGCGATGGATGAAGGCATGATTATGATAAGGATGGATGGGATAGATGAAAGATTCGATAGATGATGAGTTGGAGCTTATTCAAATGTGATGCCTGTTTTCCAGGTTTTCACCATGGTACTTGTCCTAGAAGTTGTTGGTCTTTGGCATGTTTTGTCATTGATGTCAAAATTTATTGGTGTGATCATGAGATTAGTCATTGTGGAGACAGGTATGCGACATACTTACATCATAAGTTATTGAATGGAATGGATCTGTATATCAGGTTGTTGTATAAGTTGTTGAAAACAGTAATGGTTTGATGTTGCGATGCTGCAATGTTGATTGGAATTCATAAGAAGTTGGTTTCAATATTTCCATTGCTATCAAGGTTGGTTCTTCAAGGTTACAATGCAAAGTTTGGTTCTAATTGAAATCAGTTTGTTCTTGATGTCAAAACTGATTGATTATCACTTGGTTTGGCATTGGCATTATGGTACTTGGTGCATTTGGTTATTGTTGTAATTAGTCTTGGTATACCAGTCTTGGCATATTCAGTACTTTGTGGTACTGATCATGTTGGGTTCATGTGCAGAGGATATACATATATCACATGGAGTTATTATTTCTACAGGTGTTGATGATCAGGTGTTATCATGTATTTCTATCATTACAAATGCTCATTACAGATGCACATATTGTTTTGATACTTAGAATGGATCAGTGATTTTGGTTGTACTTACATTGGCATGATTATTTTTAGTCTCTACTTGATTTTGTTGAGACACATACAGGTGATAGCATTTCATTGCTCAGATTTAAGGTAATTTGGTTCAGATTTTACATGCTTGGTTTACATGGTTGTATCATCCTTGATATACAGATAATTTATCATGTTGCATTTATATTCATGAGTTATAACTTTATAAAGGATACAACTTCATAAAGGCTACTCTTGCATTTCATTTTTGGCTCAAGGCATACTCTGTAAAATTTGGCTTTGATACATTGGAATCAGTGGTTTGTGTTTCACATAGCCAAGATATGCTTTATAAAGGAGATCGGGCTCCTATGGTTTCAATTGGTAAATGAAGTCACATGTATCGGGCTTCAAGGACTTATGGTTAAAGTTTTAAATAATTACACACATCGGCCTTTTGGTAATTAAAATATAAGCCATTTAAATGGCTATTGGCTACCACATTGTTGGGCTTCACTTAGCATATCGACCACATAGTCATCAGGCTACATCTTACTTGTTTGGTCTTTGAATTTCATTGATTTCGACTTAAGTTATAAGTTGGTCTTGATTAAACTTTGATAGTCGATGATAAATTTCACATTGCCACTATTTTGTGTTGCCCTAATCATAAAGTATTGTTTGCTTTGTCTTGGACAGTTGAAGGAAAATAATGACACTGGTTTTCATGACTCATGTGGACCATAATGAATATGTGGATAGGTTGACTTGGCAGCGACAACATTATGGGTATATTGGACTTAAAAAACATATTCATTTTATTTTTGTTCGGTCTCCAAATGATTGTTTTGTTTGACAAAGGGAAATGTAAATATTTTTGAAGAAGGTAATTGAGAAACCCTAGCCGACATGGAAGGAAGAAAGAATGGATGCTGCCTCGAGCTGACAACTCGAAGAAAGAAGTAGAAAGACAATTGTTTATCTTACAACTGAAAATGATGGTATTCTTGGTGAATTGTATGAGATTTCTGTTTGACATTTGGCCGACATAAAATGAGGTAAAATCTTGACAATATCTCTGTCATTTCGAAATGAAGATTGAAAAGCCGTTTTTCAGTTTGCAACAAAAATCAGATACAAATAACTATGTTTTCCATTTTGGTTACTCGAGTTTGAGCTCGAGAGTTTTTTTGATTTACACAAGTTTCATTGTTTATTTAAAGCATGGCTTTCTGCCATTGCTGGGTTGAAGAGACTGAAAAGGGAATTTACAGAGTTACAATTGTGTTGTAAGAAAAAGAAAAAGGGGGTTTATATTGTGTCATATCTTTGATTTTATACAGAGATAATACTCAGAATTTTAGTTGTTTATACATTGTTTACTATTATGGGCTACATTGAAAATTATTTTGTTGTACTCTATTGAGATTTTGTAATTGCACAAATATGCAGTTATAAAGTCCTAATAGTTTTACATTGTTATTTAAAATTTTTGGTATTGGAGTTGGTGCTCCTATTGAAGTTGGTGCTTTAGAATGTTTGGTGTTGAGTTGGTGCTCCACCATTGTAACAGAGTTGGTGCTCTTTTGAATGAATAAAAAGATCAATTTATGAGTGGTTTTTTATACCCCAAGAGGGTTTTTCCACTCAGGAAAACAATGTGTCATGTATTGAAATTTGTGCAATTGTGTTTCAGCTTGTGTGCTTAACTATTTAAGTTTTCATTCTGTCATATGTCAAAATAATTTCATGCAATGCTCTGATACATGTTTAATGTTTCATTCTGAAAGGGTTCAAAGTATAAAGTTCAATCTGTCATGAATGTATGTTGTTCGACCTGTTATAAAAGAATGTTCAATCTGTCATAAAGTGCATAGAATCTTGTGAATCTAAAGCATTATACAGAAAATGTTCAATCACTTTTTTATGAAAAATTTATATTATGCTTTGAAAATGGTTTGTAAAGTCACTCAAAACAATCATTTTTGTTTAAAAGTTCTTTGATGTGTTAGAGTTCACTTTGCAAGTTAAGAGGTTTCATAAAGTTGTCTCAAGGTCATTGTTTAATTTGCGAGCATGAAGTTAAAAGTTTGAAAATTTGTACATTACTCTGATTCACCCCCCCCTCAGAGTAATTCATCTTCCAATAGAAGCGCCACAAAATTAAAGTATTATTTATTTCTCTTTACTATTTTTGATATTTTTCTCTTTTTAATTTTTTTTTTTTGCTAGGATATTCTAATAGGCTAGGTGTAATTTTTTTAAAGATGGCTACTATTGAGAGGTTCCACCAAAGGTTCTCCTTCAGGTGTAGCCAATTGATATGCACCAAAGCCATAATTTACCGTGATAAAAAAAGGTCCTAACTAATTTAGTTCAATTTTTCCTTTTCCCTCTTGATTTAGCTAAATATTTTTATTTTCCTTTAGGACTTAGTCACCCACTTGGAAGCTTTTGTTCTTGATTATTTTATTGTAATTGCACTTGAGACGATTTTGGTATGCTTGGAGATGGTTTAGACGACTCAAACATATTTCATCTAACAACTGAAGCTCATGGAGTCTAGATACTTGATATTCTTCATTGTCAACCAGATTTTATAAATATACCCTTAAGGAAGGAATTTTGACCTCTATAGGCAAGATAGCTTTTGTTCTATATACCAAGGAAAAAGAGGTAGTGCCAGTGGGTGTGTGGATGCTTGTTCGATAGGTCCAAAAAACTAGATTTAGTTGGAGGTGCTAGTCACGACCAACATCATTAAAAGTCTTATTGAGGATTTTAAGGGTAGTTTTATTCGATGCTTCTACCTAACCATTTCCTTGGGGGTAATATGGGGTAGAAAAGAAATGTTGGATGTGGAACTTAAAACAAAGGTCATAGAAATTTTGATTCTTAAACAAAGTTCCATTTTCAGTGATAATGGTTTGAGGTATGTTGAAGTGACAAACTAAATAGTTCATGATGAACTTAGCTATTTGCTTGCCTATGATATAGTACAACTTCTATCCACTTTGTAAAGTAATTCAGGGAAATTATAATTAATTTATGTCTATTTGATGAGGTATGAGCTATCTTGCCTATGAGGTCAAGTCCCCATTATGAAAATGGCCATGGTGTAGTTATCATGTGTAACTCCTACACCGGTGCATGAATAAGGTCATTATGTTGCTGGTATTGAAGATATTTCTTAGAAAAATGATTACCTTCCTACTCCATCATAGGATAGTAGTATCTAGTCCTTAATAGCTTCCTAACTATATTAGTTTTGTTAGAATGAGACCTGTAGATACCTTCATGTACCTCCTGTAAGGTGATCAATGCATCTTTAGGGTTAATACATCTTAGCAATGTTCCATCGAGACTCCGCTAGTATAACGTATCACCAAGGATGGCAAAGCATGAGGTTCATCAGATAAAGGTTTTCTTTTGGTTGATATTAAGATTTAGGGGTATGGTTCCATGTTGAAGATAGACAGATATCTTAATACTAGGGTTATTCAAGACCAACAACTTCACACACAAGTTCATACTTTGGGACATCGAATGCGGGTATAAGAAATTGCTCCACAAGAAACTCATATTTAGGACTATTTTGTGGTATATCGAGAAGAGAACCAATAGTATTCATAGCATCAGTAGCTCTATTATTTATCCTTGGAATTTTCTCAAAGAGAATGAATTGGAATTACTACTTGAAACTATCTACCATTCTTTTATAAGGAGGTAGTTTATCATCCTTAGTTTGGTATTCATCATTCACTTATCTAATTACTAGCTGTGAATCTCCATAGACTTGTAGTTCCTTAATCTTCCATTCAACTGCCATTCTTAATCTAGTTATCAATGCTTCATACTTTTCTATATTATTACTACGAGGAAAGGTGATCCTATATGCTTTGGGTATACTATCTCCTTGAGGTGTAACAAAGAGAATGCCAGCTCTTGATCCATGGTGGGTGTGAGATTCGTCAAAGTACAATTTCCATCAACTTACTTGAGTTGTCACAAGGATTCCTTCATCAATGAATTTTGATATCAAAGGGTAGTGGTCATCAAGAGTGATTCAACCAACTGATCAACTATCACTTGTCCCTTGATTTCCTTTTTTTCAACATATTCTATATCAAAATCAGTAAGGATCATAACCCAATTCACCATGTGGGCAGTTAGAGCTTCCTTAGCCAAAAGATATTTTAGCAGATCTACTTTAGAGATGAGCTTGGTTTTTTTGGTTAATCATATAATGTCTAAGCTTTTGTTGTGCAAAGAAAATGGCTAAACAATACTACTATAGGTGTGTAGTTTAGTTCATATCCTACTAGTGTGTACTAATATAGTACACCACTCTTTCTTTATTGTTCTCATCATGTTGTGCTAATAAAGCACCTAGGGCTACTGAAGTTTCTGATATATAGAGGATCAATGGTTTATCTGGTAGAGGAGGCATTAAAACAGGTGATGACACCAAATAGTCTTTAATCTATTGAAAATATTTCTTGAACTTCACTTCCCATTTAAATGCAACATCCTTATGGAGTAGATGCATGAAAGGATGAAATTTATTAGTTAGTTTAGCTATGAATCTCTAGATTCACTAAAGTTTACCTTGAAGGCTATGAAGTTGTTTCAATGTCCTTGGTGGAGGTACTTCCATTATGGACTTAAACTTAACAAGATCCACTTCTATACCTCTTTGAGATGTAATGTATCCTATTAGCTTCCCTAATGTGATGTTGAAAACACACTTCTTCAAATTGAGGCATATATTATACTCTTCTAACTTGTCAAATATACATGCTAGGATATCCAAGTGACTTTTTCTTGTTAGGTATTTTTTTAGAAGATCATCTACATAATCCTCCATAATGATGTGAAACATATCATGAAAGATAGAGGTCATCACTCTTTGATAGGTAGCTCCCACATTATTAAGCCCAAACGACATGACATTCCAACAATAACTTCCCCAAGGACAAGTGAATGTTGTCTTATGCTAGTTTTCTAGTGCTATTTTGATTTGATTGTATCCCAAAAAACTGTCCATGAGGGAAAGCATTTCATGACATCTTAAATCCACTATGACATGTTTATATTCAACAAGGGAAAGTCATCCTTCAGACAAGCCTTGTTGAGATATCTAAAGTTAGTACAAATCCTTATGCCCCTGGTGGGCTTAGAAATAGGTAGAAGATTTGATACCCACTCAGGATAATCAATCGATCTAATGAAACTGACATCTAGGAGTTTCTATAGCTCCACCATAACCAACAGTACTATTTATGGATGCACGTTGCAAAGTTTCTATTTCAATGGTTTTTCTGGACAAGAAATATTATCAAGTGATGAACTACTAAGGATGGGTCCAATCCAAGTATATCAACGTAGGACCAAGAAAATTTGATTGTATTTTCAGTGTAGAAAAGTGTGTCCCTTTACATTTTCACATTTGTTTGGGCCCTCCTAGTTAAATTGGACTTAATTTTGCCTTAATTTAGTGTTGTAAAATGTATTTATTAACAGTTTCACACTTAGTTAGGGATCCTTTAATTAATTGAGCTTAATTATGACTTAATTGGCCCTTTAATTCATTTTCCAAGCCTCTTTAATTACATTTTCCAAAAAGGAAACCCGACATTCATTAATGCATTAACATAACTCTTTACATGGAGCAATGCGTGTCCTAGGTTTAGGGACCTGAGACACATTTCCCCATGTGTGAATGTGTCCTCCCTTGACCTTAGGACCTAAATTTAAATTATGTTTTTAGCGAGATTTTAATGTCTCTAAGGTATATTCAGATGTCAACTTATGATATTTGAATTTTGAGAAATTAAGGATACATACCTATAAATAGAAGGTTATTTCACTATGTTTCACCTAGAATTTTTATGTGACTTCATAAGAGAAATTCAAGAGCATTTTGGAGAACTTCAAGAACATTTAAAGGAAGATTTATCAAAGTTTTGTTGTAGCAATCATGATCCAATCATCATGTCAAAGTCTTCTTGCATCATGCATGTTTGTGTAGCTAACATTGTGGTGTAGGTTTCATGATTCAATCAAGTGTTCAAAGCATTATTTAAAGCAAGATTCAAGATCAAGATCCACATCCATTGAAGCCAATTCATGCAAGTTGCAGATCTATATTCCAAGTTTTATTCAAGGGTTTGTTGAGTGGTAACATAGATTTTTTAATTCTTCATTCCCTTTTTCATGCTTTTATTTATTTCAAGGTTTGATTACCAAAACGGGGTTTGACCAAGGCAAAACCCCATTCACAAAAAACAAAAAAAATCCCTTTCATGTTGTGTTTGTAGATTTAGGTTGAAGAAGGCTTGAATATCTTTTGAAGAGAAAAATTAAAGAAGTTTACAAAGTTGGAAAAGTTGTCATCTCATAGAAACTCATCTACATAATTTATTTTTGACATTCTGAAATTTCCAATTGGATAAATTGGAAGATTTAGATTTGTATTAGAGGCTCCCAAAAGTTGCAAAAAAACCCTAACAAAGGACCCATTTTCCCCTGGGCGAATGAGTCCTAGATCAGCTTCATAAACTAACTTTTGGTGAAAATTACACTCAGATCCACCCTTCTCTAATCAACAATATGATTGTAGGTTCTGTTAGTATTGAGTTTAAAATTGTTGTTTCAAGTGTTAGATTTGATTTTGGTGTTGATTTTCCATTTTTTAGTTTTTCTCCCCAAAGTGTTGTTTGACCTTGACCCCCGTCTTTCAATCATAAGGAAATCTGAATATTCCCATTTTGGATTGATTCACCTAAAGGTTGATAATCAATTCATCATGTGGATCTCATTTCCTAATGAAATAAAGGAGAATAGGTCTCTAATCAAATCATATTTGGATCACACTGCCTTTTCATCAAAACACCTATTTTTTAGTTGTTTCATTATGGTGAACCTGATGTTTGAGCATTATTTTTTATTTATTTTGGAGTCCATTTTTAACCCTAGATCTAGATCTTGCATTGATTTTCATTACATTGCATTTATTTTCATTTAATTTAGGGTTCTTTACTTGCATTAGCTTGCATCTCATTTAGGGTTTAAGGTTTGCATTTTTGCATTCTTTAAAATCTAGAAAAATAAAAAAATTCAGTCATTTTACAAAGCATTTACATAGCATTTCATGATCAACACTTTAAAACATAAAATTGAATCAAAATTGAATTTCAAATGAGGTCTCCTATTTTTTCATTTAACATCATTTTGCACTTGCATTTAGACTTCTTTTTCCAGAAATTTGAAATTGTAACCACTTGTCTCAATCTAGAATCTGAAAAACCTTAGAAATATCTTAGAAATTTGTAAAATCATTTTTCAAAACCCTCATCCAGGACCCATTCACCCATGGGTGAATGAGTCCCTGATTAGGGATTTCTCCTGCATTTTTGGGCATCAAAATCTCTGATTTTGTATTCTGTTTTGTTGTTTTCAATTTATCGTTTCAGTTTGTAGAATTTTTGTTTTCTGAAATTGATCATATTAAGGTTAAATTGTCAAAATCAGTGCATTGTTTCAATTCAAAATTGCACTTAAACAAAATAATTTCAGTTTTTTCATAACATAATCATAAACTTATCTTGTTTAGAATCTAAAAATATTGCTATCTCTTTTTAATATATTTGCATTGCATTGATTGTTAGTTGCATTCATCTAGTGCTATCTTCCATTTTGGGTCCACCTAGGTTTGTGAAACTCATATGAGTTTCACAACCTGGTGTCATTTTTCCAATAATATCATGAGATGTAGTTTGAGACTCATTTCATCCTAATATACATCAATCACTATGGATCTTGGGCTCTCTAACTATTTCACTCATATTGTTGACACTAGGCAACCCACTATGGATCATACCTTTGACACTTCATTCCCTATGACATCCTTACCAACAAACAATGTCACTAATGTTGAAACAATGGTTGCTAATGTCCCTTAAGAGAACCTTAGAAGAATGGATGAAGAATTAGAGAAATTGCAAAATTTTGTGAGTTCTAATTACATGGCTAGTACTACGATTCCTATGATAGATAACATGAGATGAATGCTTGAAAATGAACATGGAATAGGGATTGTGCGTAGCCTATCCCACATTGCTGATAAACATGTTACTACAATGAATGATTGTGATCAAGCTTTGGGATATAATCAAAGTCAAGGTGGAAACCTCCTTCCACAACCCTTACCTCTATTCCTACCTACACAAGTACTCATGTTACTACAACCATCCAACCTACTAGAAATGTCAACACTACCTTAGGTATTTCCACTAGGAATCCTTATAGATTTGTGCATTCCAATCTCATATCTCCTAATCCATCTCCCCTCATATATTTATGATTCACTTGTCCTCTGAACATATACACACCTCCACCTTATTCACCTCCATCTCACAACACAAACAATGATCCCATCTTCAACACACTTTTGTAAAATGTTTCATCCCTCCAACAAAAAATTGCTACATTGAATCAAAATCACAATGGCCAACCTTCACAATACATATTGAGAACACAAATTCCAAAAGGTATAGATGTTCCTAGATTTGAGGAATGTGGTGGTAAAGGAGATCTTGTTAGCCATGTTTCCGCATATAAAACCTTATGTAGTGACTTCATTTTTGAAGATAAACTCTTGGCGAAACTCTTCCCTAGATACTTGAAAGATACTACTTTAGAGTGGTTTTTCTATTTACCAAATAATTCAATACATTCATTCAATGAACTTATTGATTCCTTTTACAACCACTTCCAAATTCACATGGATCCTAAGATAACCTTAGATGATTTAATGACATGCAAACAAAAGGATGATGAGAAAGTTACTGATTTCATAGCACGATACCAAATGCTTTATTCACAAATAAACATTAAGATTATTGATGTTGACCTTCAAAGAATGTTTATTTCCAATTTACGAAACAAAATCCAAGCTAAAATTGAGATGTTGAAATTTCCATCCTTCACACAATTTTGTACAACTCTTCGTGATTACCAAAATTCGGTTAGTAGCCGTGAAGTGAAAACTCCCTCTAGATGTCCTAAAAAAATTGAATCCACACCTCAAACCAATTACCAACCATTCAAGAAACAAAATAAAGGCTTTTTACAACTGAATTCCCTCAACCAACTCAACATATTGACACTAAAGTGGTTGCTATAAAGATGACAAATCCATTTGGAGATAAAAATAGAAAATTCACTCCTCTTCTTGATACCCTTCATAATATCATGTTGCAACTCTTAGATAATGATTTTGTTTCCTTACCTCCTATTAGAGTTCTTGATCCTACTAAACCTTTACCTTCAAACTATAGAACAAATTCATTTTTCCATCTTCACCGAAAAAATGGACATGATATAGAACATTGCAAGCATCTTAAAAATCTTGTGCAAGACCTCATTGATTCTAATCATATTCTAGTTGGTGGTGTTAATGATCAAGGTAATAAGTTTGTAGCTCCTCATAATCAAAATTTGTAAATCTTTACAAATCCTATGCTAAATCATAATATCTCCTTTTTCAAAGCTAGTGAAACAAAGAATGATGTGATGAATGTTGACACAAATGATAATAACATGAACAATAATGAGGAACACTCTATAGAGTCTATGGTTGGATTTATTGAAGCTAAAACTCGTAAGGGACGAACTAATATGCCCCTTGACATTGCTTTCTCACAACATGACACAATTAAATATGCACCCGATGGCCCTCTTTACATAGCTAGAAGAATTAATGACAAGCCCACCAATAGGATATTAATTGATCACGTCTATGTAGATAATGTGACTAGTAAAGAATTCTTGTTTGTGCATGAGCTATATCAAGATACTTATGAAAAACCGAAAGCATGGATGAAAATGCATAATTATTTTTCTTTCCCTATGATAGGTTCAATAACTCTTCCTTTGAAATTTGGTGTAGATTCCAAACTAGAGTCTTGCAAACTTGGTAAAAATGACACAATTTAGAGGAATGACTAGTTGAACAGTCCACTCAACATTGTAAATAATTTATTAAATTTTCAACCAAGGTTTGTAAACTTGTGATGGTGCTGCACTATATGTGCCTACAGAGACCCAAGGTTACCTATGTTATCCTATTAAAGGTATTCTACTAGCTGGAAAATCACAAAAATACATAACAGTGAAAGAAGTAAACTATCGCTAATGGCTATGGGCGCCTACAACATAACTTGTAGCTAAACTACTACTAACAGAGAATTACTAAAACTAACTAAAAAATACTCAAACTGGTAATTGAACTTATTCTAACTTCCAGAGTACTACAAGTCATTTAAATGTATTCATACATATGAACAATCATTATTGACAACTACAATATGAGAATCTATTCTAACTTATATGCAATTTATGAAGCAATGATAAACTAAAATAACTACTAATACAAATAAAACAATTATAAATGTAGTGAAGAATAGTTACCTTGAGTGGCCTACTCAAGTGACTATCTTCACTTAACTAAAACCAAATCTAAATCTCAGATTCTACGCATCCATATGAACTTGAAATTCATTCGTTACACATTCCAAAAGATTACATAAAATCTTGTTCAAAGATTGTAAATTCAAAGAGATCATTTCTGAGTAATCAACATGTCTATAGATGATAACTGAAAACTAAGAAGTAACTGATAACAAAATACTGAATCAACTAACTATCTAAAAACTCAACCACTAGCTATATACAAGTATGGGGGAGTTTATTCTAAACACAATTCCTAAATGAAATCATTAACTACAACTCCCTAGATATCAGAGTATGTAATTAAGATTGAATTATTTAAACTGTAATTGAAAAGAAACAAGAGTTCAAATATAATTAAAACTCTGTAAAACCGATCTGCACATGGAACACATAATCAGTTATTTAGAATCCTATCAATAAAATAATTCTTCTTTAGTGCCTTATTAACTATCATAATGATGCACGAATAACTCCATCAAGTGTCTCCATATGGTAGTTATTACACTTAGCTTGATCTGGCACTTCCCCTATTTCACTATCCAAGTCCTCATTTTTCTATGGGCTACAACTTCCAATTGTTGTGGGATATAGTGTGCTCTTGGGCTGCAAGAGGTTAATCCAAAAAAAATATACACAAAACTAACTACCATGATTAGACACAAAATTCCAACCACATTTCATACATACTCACATATAAATCAGGCAATGCTACTATATCATAACTATATTTCCATTACTATAATTTAGGTCCAAGGTTGTATAATGAGCATTAAAAGATAGCATAGTATAGGAATATGTTTGAAAGGATTGTCTGATAATGTCTGAAATCATTCATAAAAACATCAAGAAATAGACCATTAAATAGACTCATCACCCCCCCAACTATACTTTTATTTTCCCTCCAAAAAAATACTAGGGGTATAGATTATAACATAGTGTAATCTCCCTAAGGTCCATGACAACATTGAATCCCTTAATCTACTTTAAGTATAAACCTCATTGGATGATTTTCCAATGGTGGATGCACTCTCTTCTCTTGGTCTCTTAGTGAAGGTCTTGGAGTAATTTTTGTAGAGCTTGCAGATGTCTTCAAATGGTATTTGAGAGATATCCCCTTGCCTAATAAGATTGAGGTCATTCATACAGTCCTCATTGACTCCTCTCAAAAATACTAACTCAAGGGATTCTTTAGAAAACTTGTTCTGCTAGTTTTTCTTCAAGGTAAACTGAAATCTCTCCACATAGTCTTCTAATGGCTCATCCTCCTTTTGTGACATTCTAAAAATGCCATTCTCCTCCTATCAAGTCCTCTACAATAGTCTTTGTACTTCTCCAAGAACAATGTTTTCATGGTATCCCAATCAAGAACAATAGCCTTGCCTAATCCCATAAACCATCTTAAGGTTGCATCTTTTAGAGTGGTAGGGAAGAGCTTGAGCCTAGGAGCATCAAAGGTATAGTCTAGCTCCAACATAGGACACCAAATTCATACAAAAATGTGTCTGGATCTTCAGTCACCAACCCATAAGAGACTGGTAGTGCTAAAGGAGGGATATTCTTTAGCATAGTAGCACATTCTTGGTTGGTGATTGGGAACTCAAAGGTCACACATTCATGATCATCCACTGCATCACCCATGGTTTAGTATGTCCCCTATGTAGGTGTAGTAGATGTTGGTGATAGGGAATTTTATTCTTTAGTATTACCCTTAGTCTAAGTATTGGAGTCACCAATTTTTGCTATGGATTCTTTGCATGTAGAGGGAAGGAACCTTCCCAAAGAATCTCACTGCCTCCACATAAAATAAATATGGCTTTTTATAGTAGCAGTCCTACACAGTGTTAGTGTAACTTTCTAGTATTTTGATAAGATAAAGCTTAACAATCCTAATGCTGAAAACAAAGTGTAAACTATAAAAGCTTGGAAAAACAAATCTATTAAGGTAGCACCTATTGGAATGTGATGTTGTTGATTGTTTTCATTAATGGTTGTCATTGATGTCAGCATATCTTGGTTGATTGATTCTGATGCTTTGGTGATCCGAATTGGCATGCTCCAGATGTTTTGTTGTGATGATCTATCTTTGGTCATGCTTGTCCTAGTCCCATTCATTTTGCAACATAATGAGATATACTCTTATGGGTCCGGACCGACCTGAAAATTGGCTAATGTGCCTCAGAATATTATTTGCATTGTAACGTGTATATTCTATATCCAGATATCATGGTAGCATGTTGATTTGAGTGGGGAGGTTCTGATTGTTCCACGTTTCATTCCTCTCCACCGTGGGAATGTTTTATGGTGACATAATTCAAATTGTGTTTGGCCGACCTAGGAGATTATGAAGACATTGTGTTTGGATGACTTAGGAGTTTATGGAAGCATGGAATGGTACAAGTAAAAATTGTTTCTATTCGATGAAAGAAAGTGTGATGAATGCAAAAATCCAGACATTGTGAACTATGCGAAGGTATATGACTGGAGGCAACAGACAGTGAGATTCTATCTGGTGTCATTGTTGGTGACAATTATTTCAGCAGTGGATTCCTTTTCATCATTCTTCTGGCAGTGAGTCATTTTATGTTGGCAGTGAGCCCTTTTTCTATAGGCAGTGAGCCTTTCTCCTTTGGTAGTGAGCCTTTATCTTTGGCTATAATAGCCAGGCAATGAGCCCACCGACAGTGAGCCCTTTGTAAAAATCACCTTAATCGATGTTTTATAATTGAGAATTAGCATTCTCTATTGTTTTTCCCTTCTTGGGTTTCCACATAAATTCTGGTATTCTTTGTGCATGGTGTTTTTATGTGCTTTCATTTTCATATCTGTTAGATAATTATCTGATTGATTTAAGTTTGTTGTGGATTAACTAAAGTCAAAAAAATTATTTTAGAATAACTAATTCACCCCCTCTTAGTTATCCAAACTGTTCAACAATTGGTATTAGAGCTTTGGTTCCTCGAAGAAGAGCTTAACCACTTGGGGTAGATCTGATGGCACACAAACTGATAATTCCTATATTTGATGGATCTAACTACAATTTCTGGAAAGTGTAGATGAGAGATTATCTGATCTCTCTAGGCTACAAGACTTGGAAAGTAGTTGAGAAGAAATATGTTGAGCTGACAGCTAGTCCTAGTTCTGCAAATGAGATTTCAACCTATGAAGAGAATGAAAAATCAAGGTATGCAATATTTAGTGCTTTGTCTAAGATTGATCTGACAAAAGTGATTTCATTGGGAACCACTTATGAAGTTTGGGAAAATTTGAAAGAAATCTATGAAGGAAATGATATAGTCAAACTATCAAAGAAGTTGACAACTAAGTGTAGATATGAAAACTTGAGGATGGAAGAAGGTGGGGATATAGCAAGCTACTTTCAAAGAGTTGATAGTGCAGTAAATGAAGTCAAAAATCAAGGGGGCACTCTGACAAATGAAGATTTTATGGAGAATATTTTGATGACCCTACCAGAGAGTTACAATGACTAGATCTTAGCTATTGAGGAAGTTTATGATCCAAAGAAATTCGCCAGAGAGCAACTGTTTGGCACCTTTACTGCATTTGAGATGAGGAAATTTGGAAAAGAAAAGGAGAATTCTGAAATAGCCTTCAAAGCCACAAAGATAGAAGAATATTTGGATGATGAAAGTTCAAATGAATTCGAAGAAAACTTCACAAGGAAACTAAAGAAAGGTACCAACAAGTACAAAGGTATGTTGCCTCTTAAATGCTTTAGATTTGAAAAGATTGGTCATTTAGCAACTAAGTGTCTAGAAAAAGGAACAAGTCAAAATTTTAAAAAGATCAATAAGAAGTCCAATTATGTTAATGAGAATGTCAACATCTCAAATGATGAATTAGATCATGAGGATTGTTTGTTTTTGATGGAAAATGATAAACCTAGATTTGATATCTCTAATATTTGTTTGAAATATGATGATAACACTAAAGCTACATTATTTGTTAAAAGAAACAGAGATGAATGGCTGATTGATAGTGGATGAACTTGAATCATATGACTGGTGATAAAAGTAAGTTTGTGAAGCTTAAGAAATATGATGGTGGTTCTGTTAGGTTTGGAGATGATAAAACAACATAGATTGTTGTAATTGGTTCTATTATATTTGATGGAAAGTATAACACTGACAATGTTTACTATGTGAAGGGTTTATATCATAATCTTCTAAGTGTTGGACAAATGTACAAAAATGGCTATAGTGTAGTGTTTCAAGATGATGGTTGTGAGATATGGAAGAGATCTAAAACTGTTATTGCAGTAGGAAAAAGAACAAGTGGGAACATGTATCAACTGGAAGGAGCTACAAAGAGATGTTTATTTTCTTAGTCCAATGATAGCTGGCTCTGGCACCAGAGGATGTGTCACATCAACTTAGATAATTTGGTAAGGATAAGTTCAACAAGGGAAGTCATAGATTTTCCAAGACTAACCAAACCAGACAACACTATCTGCAAAGGATGTCAAGAAGGAAAGCAAACCAAAGAAACATTTTGAATAAAAGAAGAATCATCTACCAATTTGTTGGACCTAGTACACACTGAACTTTGTGGTCCAACCAAAATAAGAACCTTACAAGGTAAGAGATATTTCATGCTTTTAATAGATGATTATTATAGATTAATCTGGGTTGCATTTTTAAGAAAAAAATTAGAGGCTTTAGAAACAATCAAGATTTTCAAGGCAAGAGTTGAGAATGAAGTTGATAGAAGAATCAAGTGTTTAAGATTTGATAGAGAAGGGGAGTTTAATTATGATGAATTCAATAAATTCTATGAAAAAAATGGCATTAAAAGACAATTATCTGCCCCTAGAACACCTCAACAGAATGGTGTAGTGGAAAGAATGAACCAGATAGTTCAAGAAGTAGCTAGAATAATGATCAATGAAGCAAGTTTACCATAGGTGTACTAGAGAGAAGCAATACACACAACAATTTACACTCTTAATAAAGAACTATTCTAGAGGAGGTATGGAAAGACATCATATGAGCTGTGGCATGGAAAGGCTCCCATAGTAAAGTACTTCAATTTTTTTGGAAGAAAATGCTACATCCGGAGAGATGAGGACAATCCTAGAAAGTTTGAGAATAGAGTAGATGAAGGCATATTTTTGGGTTACTCTACAAGAAGCAAAGTGTATCAGTGTTACAACAGGAGACTAAATAAGATGGTTGAAAGTGTGAATGTAAAATTAGATGAAGATATTCAGAGAAATCCTGATAGGCATATTAAATATGAATCGGGTGATGACAAAGAAGAAGAGACAGAGGAGGTTCTGAAAAATACAACTAAAACCCAAAAGCATGCACAGAAAAACCACTCTAAAAACTAGATTATTGGAGATAAAAATAAGGGAATCATCACAAGAAGCAAAGAAGCTCAAGAGCAAGTATTATTGTGTCTACTCTCAGAGACTAAGCTAAAGACTATGAAAGAAGCATGCAATGATCAAAATTGGGTGAAGGAAATGAAAAAAGAACTTGATTAGATAGAGAAAAATCAGACTTGGGAACTTGTGCCTAGACTGGCAGACAAAAATGTAATTGGAACAGAGTGGGTATTTCGAAATAAGCTGGAAAAAAATAGAAAAGTAATGAGAAACAAGGAAAGATTGGTTTGCAAAGGTTACACTCAGGTCGAAGGTATTGAATTTGAAGAAACATATTCCCCTATTGCCCAGATGGAAGCGATCCAGATATTCTTATCTTTTGTAGCTTTTAAGGATTTTAAAGTCTATCAAATGGATGTAAAATTTGCATTCTTGAATGGACAACTGAAGGAAGAAGTCTACATTGAGCAACCAAAGGGATTCAAGTTCGGAAGTGACCCGAATGATGTTTGCAGGCTAAAGAAATATTTATATGGGTTGAAACAGGCACCTAGAGCCTGGTATGGGAGATTATATAAGTATATGGTTGGACAAGGATTTTTGAAGGGATCTACTAACAGTAATCTATACTACAAAATTCATTTAGATCAAATGTTGATTGTTGTGGTGTATGTTGATGACATAATTTTTGGAGGAAATGATGATATGTACAAAAAAATTGCAGATGAAATGCAGAAGGAATTCAAAATTTCTATGATAGGTGAGTTAAATTTCTTCCTTGGACTACAAGTAAATCAGAGCAACAAAGGAATTTTCATTTCTCAGTCCAAGTATACCAAAGAATTATTGAAGAAGTTTGGGTTGGAGAACTCCAAACCGTTTTGTACACCAATTTTTACTGGATGAAAATTGACAAAAGAAGATGATTCACCTAAAGTTGATACAAGCATGTATAGGTCAATGATTGGAGGATTGTTATATTTGACTGCTACCAGACTAGAAATTATGTATGATGTTTGTTTAGCAGCTATATTTCAGTAAGAACTAAAGGAATCACATGTTGTAGTAAAAAGGATCTTTAGATATTTGAAGGGTATAGAAGATATGGGGTTATGGTATCCAAAGGACTTAAATTTCACTTTGACAACTTATACTGATGCTGATTGGGCTGGATGTGTTGATAACAAGCAGAGCACAAGTGGTGGAGCTTATTTCCTTAGCTCCTTGTTGGTTGCTTGGTCAAGTAAGAAACAAGATTTTGTATCTCTATCTACTACTGAAGTTGAATACATTTCAACATCCTCATGTTTTACTCAGGTATTGTGGATGAAACAAACACTGAAGGAAATTGGCATATCATTTGATGAATCGATCTCAATTATGTGTGATAATACCAGTGCAATAAAAATTTCCAAGAATCTGGTACAACACTCCAGAATAAAACATATATCCATTAAATATCACTTCTTGAGGGAGAAGGTTCTGGACAATGAGGTAAGAATTGAATATGTGCCTACAAAAGAGAAGATTGCAGACATTTTCACAAAACCATTGAGCAAAGATACTTTTGAGTATCTCTGGCAGAAGTCAGGGGTTCTTCCCCCTCCTAATCTATAATAATATGCACCAGGGTGTGCATTGGTCCATGAAACTACATGTTAACTCTTATCTGGATCAATGTTGTGAGGCTTCCTCATAGGGTGAGCAGAGTAAGTTATTTAGGGGGAGTTTTTTCCCTTTGTCCTTGATGTCAAAGGGGGAGAAGAAAAGAATACAAGAAGATGTTGATATTTGAGTTGTTTGGTTTGTTGTTGATGGATGTTGCCATCAATGACAAAGGGGCAGGTTGTTGATTGTTGTCATTAATGTTTGTCATTGATGTCAACATATCTTGGTTGATTGATTCTGATGCTTTGGTGATCCAAATTGGCGTGCTCTAGATGTTGTGCTGTGATGATCTATCTTTGGTCGTGCTTGTCCTAGTCCCATTCATTTTGCAACATAATGAGATACAGTCTTATGGGTTCAGATTGATCTGGAAATTGGCTAATGTGCCCTAAAATATTATTTGCATTGTAACATGTATATTCTATTTCCGGATATCATGGTAGCATGTTGATTTGAGCGAGAAGGTTTTGATTGGTCCACGTTTCATTCCTCTCCGCCATGGGAATGTTTTTTGGTGACCTAATTCAAAATGTGTTTGGACGACTTAGGAGATTATGAAGACATTGTGTTTGGCTGATTTAGGAATTTATGGAAGCATGGAATGGTGTAAGTAAAAGTTGTTTCTATTCAATTAAAGCAAGTGTGATGAATGAAAAAATCTAGACATTGTGAAGTATGTGAAGGTATATGACCGGAGGCCATAGACACTGAGATTCTATCTGATGTCATTGTTGGTGATAGTTATTTTAGCGGTGGATTCCCTTTCATCATTATTCTAGAAGTGAGCCATTTTTTGTTGGTAGTGAGCCCTCTTTCTGTAGGTAGTGAGCCTTTCTCTTTTGGCAGTGAGCCTTTTATCTTTGGCTGTAATAGCTGAGTAGTGAGCCCGTTGGCAATGGGCCTTACCTGCAGTGAGCCCTTTGTAAAAATCACCTTAACCGGTGTCACCTTAACCAGTGTTTTATAATTGAGAATTAGCATTCTCCGTGGTTTTTCCCTTCTTGGGTTTCCATGTAAATTCTGGTATTCTTTATGCATGGTGTTGTTATGTGCTTTCATGTTCATATATGTTAGATAATTATTTGATTGATCTACGTTTGCTCCAAATTAATTAAAGTCAAGAAAATTGTTTTAGAATAACTAATTCACCCCCCTTCTCAATTATCTAGACTATTCAATAGCACCATCCCTAGAAATGACACCAAAAATGTAGAGTCTAAAATAGTGTCTTGTAAACTTGGTAGAAACCACACAATTTAGAGGAATGGCTAGCTGAACAGTCCACTCAACATTGTAAAGATTTCATTAAATTTTCAACCAAGGTTTGTAAACTTATGATGGTGCTCCATTATATGTGCCTTCAGAGACCCTAGGTTACCCAAGTTATCCTATTAAAGGTATTCTACTTGCTAGAAAATCACATAAATACATAACAATGAAAGAAGTAAGCTATCGCTAATGGCTACGGGTGCCTACAATATAACCTGTAGCTGAACTACTGCTAACAGAGAATTACTGAAACTAACTAAAAACTACTCAAACTAGTAACTGAACTTATTCTAACCTCCATAATACTACAAGTCATTTAAATGTATTCATGAATATGAACAATCATTATTGACAACTACAATATGAGAATCTATTCTAACTTATATGCACTTTATGAAGTAATGATAAATTGAAATAACTGCTAATAGAAATAAAACAACTGTAAATGTAGTGAATAACAATTACCTTGAGTGGCCTGCTCAAGTGGTTGTCTTCACTTAACTTGCAATTATGAGCCAGTTTGGTGGTGTTGTCATTAATGTTGTCATTGATGTCAACACAGTTCACTATGTTACAAATTGCGCATGTATACTTGAGATGTTGTTGAGATGTTGTGAGTGCATGGAGCTATCCTTATGATGTTATAGATGTGCTGAAATGATGAGTTTCCAAGTGATTTTGAGAAAATTAATAAAGAGTGAATTCAAAGTTATGTATGGGTTCAAAATGTGCTCCAATATGTGCTTCGTGTTTCATTTGTGTTGATCCTATGCTTGTGCAGATTTGAAGGGTTGTTGTTGATGATCTGATTGTGATATCTACTAATTTGTAGCTTCTGATTTGATGGTGTGTGAAAGTTGTGTTCATCGATGTGTGAATTGCTTTGGCAGAGTTGCTTGTCTGTGGACTGGGAGAAATGTTTCTGCTCTGCAGTCCTCCATTGTTTTGTTTCAGATCTTGTGGATCTGGAATATTCCTTGTAATGGTGTTCTTTGAGTTTTGGAAAACATGTTTGTGGTTTGGTGATCCAGAAGTTGAGTTTCAGAGTTGTATTTTTTCCATAGTTCAGATGGACTAATGGAAGGAGTTCTGTGTTCAAAGGTTGTTACACTCGTTGCATATGTATCTAAAGGAACTTGAGAAGTGTTCTCATGTATAATGAAGCATTCTGCATCGTTCACATGTTATCTTCTTGCTGGGAAGTGTGTACTTCAATGTTCATTTGTGTTTTCATTAGGTTTAGCCGACCTGGTGTTTTCACTTCATATGAAGAATTAAAATTTAATTAAGGAAGCATGTGGTTGATCCGAGACATTGTTTTTGGTCTTAGTTAAGTGTTTAATTGGTCCACTCTCATTCCTTTCCACTGTGGGAATGTTGAGCTTTTGACCTAATTTGAATTTATGAAATGAAGCGTATGTGGCCAACCTTGGAGAAAGTTTCTAAGGTTGAAGATGGTATAAATGCAAGTCGAGATGCGAAGGATTAAGATATACAAAAGTAACGAAGTAAGCCACAAGCGAAGAGAAGAAGTGTGCCAAAGTGAGTTGAGGCAACAATACTTCATTGTGTTAGATTCCTAAAAGTAGTGAGCTATAGGTTTATGCAATCTTCTATTCAAGGTTGTGGATGTGTGTAAATTGTTGTGGTGGATCTTTCTATTATATTTTGTATCTATAGGTAGTGAGCCTCCTTGTTGGACAGTGAGTCCCTTCTGTAGGAAGTGAGCCTTTGTATCTAGATAGTGAGTCCTATTTTGGGAAGTGAGCCTTTTTGTATTCAGTTTTTCTATCACTTTATATTGTGAGTTAATCCTCACCGTGGTTTTTCCGTCATTGGATTTTCCACGTAAAATCTGGTGTTCATTGTGTTGATTTTTCTGTTTGTTATCTACATCTCATGGTCATACTTAATAACAAAATAGTGTGGTTGTGAAGTTAATAAGTGTTTGAAGTTTTGTGTTTGAATTTGGTGACAACTGATTCATCCCCCTCTTAGTTGTCTTGTACCTTTTAACAATTGGTATAAGAGCTTTGGTTCCTTGGTGTAGAGCTTAACCACTTAAGGAAGATCCAATGGCGCATAAGTTGGTGATCCCTATGTTCAATGGATCTAATTGCAGTGACTAGAAAGTGCAAATGAGAGGATATGTTATCGCTCTTGGTTACAAGGACTAGAAGATTGTTGAGACAAAGTATGTTGCTTTGGTGAGTGGTCCTACTACTGTAGATGAGGTTTCTGCTTATGAGGAGAATGAGAAAGCGAGGTATGCTATCTTCAGTGCTCTATCTAAAACTGAGTGAACTAAGGTTCTTTCTCTGGACACTGCTAATGAAGTTTGGAAGAAGTTAAAAGAACTGTATGAAGGAAATGAAAGAGTAAAATTGACAAAGAAGTTGACGACAAAGAATAGATATGATAATTTGAAAATGGAAGAAGGCAAAGATTTTGCAAGCTATTTCTAGAGGGTTGAACTTGCAACAAATGAAGTTAAGAATCAAGGGGGAAAACTGATTGATGAAGATATAATTGAGAAGATTTTAATAACCCTACCTGAGTGTTACAGTGATAAGATCTTAGTTATTGAAGAGATGTATGATCCTAAGAAGTATACTAAAGAACAATTATTTGGCACGTTGACAACATTTGAGATGAGAAAGTTTGGAAAGAAGGAGGAAAAGACAAAAACTACATTTAAAGCAACAAAGACCAAGGATGATCTGGATAGTGATGGTTCTGATGAGTTGGAAGCAAATTTTACCAGGAATTTGAAGAAAGGTACTGGTAGTATAAAGGTATATTTCCCTTTAAATGTTTTAGTTGTGGTAATATTGGTCATTATGCTTCAAGATGTCTGAATAGAGCTGTACATAAGAAGAACAAGGATTATAAAGATAAGGATAGAAAGGATACGGAATATAAGAAGTTGTATTAAGTTAAAGAAGAAGCTGAAATATCTGACGATGAATCTGATTATGGGGGCGATGATAGTGAATTCTTGTTTTTAGATTTGGATAATAAATCTATGTTTGCTAACCCTAGAAAATGTGCAAGAAAGAATGTTTCAGAGAACAAAAAGAATGAGATGGAAGGTACTTTGGTCACCACCTGCCATGCGAGACAAGATGAAGACTGCTGGGTGATTGACAATGGATGCTCTAATCAAATGACTAGAGATAAAAGTAAGTTTACTAAACTCTAAAAGTATGATGGTGGTTTGGTCATGTTTGATGATGATTTAGGAGCAAAGATTGTTGGGAAAGGTACAATTAATTTTGATGGAATACAAAACACTGAGGATGTATATTATGTAAAGGGTTTAAGGCATAACCTTTTGAGTGTTGGAAAAATGTGTAGCAAAGGTTTTAAACTTTTGTTTTAGAATAATATCTACGAGATCAAAGGAGGATTCAAAGATATGGTTGATGCAAGAAGGAGAACTCATGGAAACATCTATTAGCTTAAGGGTGTTGATGGTCAGTGCCTTGTATCTCAAGTCAATGAAAGTTGGTTGTGGCATCGGAGAATGGGACATGTAAACTTTGATAATCTTGTTAGAATAAATTCAAGAGATGTTGTCTGAGGTGTGCCTAAAATCACAAGGCCTGCTAATACTATTTGTAGAAGTTGTTAGCTAGGGAAACACACAAGAGGTAGTTTTAAGGGAAAAGAGCAATCTACTACTAAAATGTTGGAATTAATTCATATAGATCTTTGAGGTCTAACTAGAACAGTAAGCTTGAATGGTGACATGTATTTCATGTTCCTTATTGATGATTATTCTTGAATGACATGGGTTGCTTTTCTTAGAGAGAAGAATTAAGCTCTGGATAGGTTTAAAGTGTTCAAAGCAAGAGTGGAAAATGAAGTGAACCTAAGAATCAATTTTTTTTGAGATCTAATAGAGGTGGAGAATTCACTTCTAGTGAATTTAATGCATTTTGTGAAGAGCATGACATAAAAAGACACTTTTTCTGCTCTGAGAACCCCTGAGTAGAATGGAGTGGTTGAGAGGAAAAAATGGACGGTATAGGAAGTTCCAAGAACCATGATGAAAGAATCAAATGTACCTGATGTGTACTGGAGAGAGGTGATACACACTGTTGTTTATGTTCTTGACAGAGTTCAGATTAGAGGAAACATCACAAAGACTCCTTTTGAGTTATGGACCAGTAAGACTCCTACTATGAATTACTTTAAGGTATTTGGAAGCATATGTTACATTAAAAGAGATGATGAAAATATTGGGAAGTTTGATGCTAGATGTGATGAATCTGCTAAAGCTGATCAGAGAAAATATAGATCTATGATTGGTAGGTTGTTGTATCTTACTGCTACCATACCAGACATCATGCATGTAGTATTTTTAGTTGCCATATTTCAAGTAGATCCTAAAGAGGCACATGTTATAGTTGTAAAGAGGATATTCCGATATCTTAAAGGTGCACTAGATTATGGCTTATGGTATCCTAAGGATGATGATTTCACTTTGAGTGATTATACCGATGTAGATTGGGCTGGTTGTGTGGATGACTGGAAGAGTACCAGTGGAGGTGCTTTCTTTCTTGGTAGAAGATTGGTTTCATGGTTGAGTAAGAAATAAGACTCGGTTTCTTTATCCATTGCAGAGGAAAAATATATTGCTGCAACATCCTACTACACACAATTTTTGTGGATGAAGCAAACTCTAAAAGAAATTGGAGTGATATGTGATGAGCCTATTCCTATTTTCTGTGACAACACAAGTGCTATAAACATTTCAAAGAATTTGGTAATGCATTCAAGAACAAAAAACTTATCTATCAGATATCATTTTCTAAGAGAGAAGGTGTTGGAGAATAAAGTAAGGCTGGAGTATGTGTCAACGAAGGAAAAAATTGTAGATATATTTACTACGACCCTTCCAAAGGATACTTTTGAGTATCTTAGGGAGAGGTTGGGGGTCATTGGCCATCCAAACTAGGTGCACATGGAGGTGCATCAGTCCACTGAATTCACAGATTCTTCATTTATCTGGACTGATGAATGGATCTACTCCGCAGGGTGAGTAGAATTTTTTTTCATTGTTAGAGTATGAAGTTGAATGGGTGTACTCCTAAGGGGGAGTAATCAGAGCTTTTAATCTTTTCCATTGATGTCAAAGGGGGAGAGAAAGTCATGTGTAAAATAGTAGAAGAAAGAAGGAGAGAGCTTCATGAAGAGGAAGAGAGTTGTCTTTGGTGGTTTTCACATCATGTGTTGCCATTAATGACAAAGGGGGAGATTGTTGCAAGTATGAGAAAGTTTGGTGGTGTTGTCATTAATGTTGTCATTGATGTCAACATAGTTCAATATGTTGCAGATTGTGCATGTATCTAGTTGAGATGTTGTTGAGATGTGAGTACATGGAGCTATCCTTATGATGTTGCAAATGTGCTAAAATGATGAGTTTCCAAGTGCTTTTGGGAAAATTAATAAAGAGTGAAGTCAAAGTTATCTATGGGTTCAAAATGTGCTTTGGTATGTGCTTCAAATTTCATCTATGTTGATCCTATGCTTGTGTGGATCTGAAGGGTTGTTGTTGGTGATCTTATGGTGATATCTACTGATTTGTAGCTTCTAGTTTGATGGTGCATAAAAGTTGTGTTCACCGACATGTGAACTGGTTTGGCAGAGTTGCTTGTCTATGGACTGGGAGAAATGTTTCTGCTCTGCAGTTCTCTCTTGTTTTGTTTCAGATCTTGTGGATTTGAAATATTCCTTGTAATGGTGTTCTTTGAGTTTTGGAAAAGATATTTGTGGTTTGGTGATCTAGAAGTTGAGTTTTAGAGTTGTATGTATTTGCACAGTCCAGATGGACTGATAGAAGGATTTTTGTGTTCAAAGGTTGTTACACTTGTTGTGGATGCATCTGAAGGAACCTAAGAAGTGTTCTCATGCATAATGAAGTGTGTTGCATCGTCCACATGTTATCTTCTTGCTGGGAAGTGTGTACTTCAATGTTCATTTGTGTTTTCATTAGGTTTGGTCGACTTGGTGTTTACAGTTCATATGAAGAATTAAAATTTAATTAAGGAAGCATATGGTTGATCTGAGACATTGTTTTTGGTCTTTTTTAAGTGTTTAATTGGTCCAATCTCATTCCTTTCCACCACGGGAATGTTGAGCTGCTGACCTAATTTCAATTTATGAAATGAAGCGTATGTGGCCAACCTTGGAGAAAGCTTCTAAGGTTGAAGATGGTATAAATGAAAGTCAACATGCAAATGATTAAGATATACACAAGTAACGAAGTAAGCCACAAGTGAAGAGCAGAAGTGTGTGAAAGTGAGTCGAGGTAGCAGTACTTCATTGTGTTAGATTCCTGAAAGTAGTGAGCTGAAGGTTTCTACAATCTTCTATTCAAGGTTGTGGATGTGTGTAAATTGTTGTGGTGGATATTTCTGTTATCTTTTATATCTATAGGTAGTGAGCCTCCCTATTGGACAGTGAGTCCCTTCTGTAGGCAGTGAGCCTCCCTATTGGATAGTGAGTCCCTTATGTAGGCAGTAAGCCTTTGTATTTGGACAGTGAGTCCTATATGGTCAGTCAGCCCTTGGAAGTGAGCCTTTTTGTATTCGGTTTTGCTATCACTTTATATTGTGAGTTAATCCTCACCATGGTTTTTCCCTCATTGGGTTTTCCATGTAAAATATGGTGCTCATTGTGTTGATTTTTCTTTCTGTTATCTACATCTCATGTTCATACTTAATAATAGAACATTATGGTTGTGAAGTTAATAAGTGTTTGAAGTTTTGTGTTTGAATTTGGTGTTTGAAGTTTTGTGTTTGAATTTAATAACACATCCATATGAACTTGAACTTCATTCATTACACATTTGAAAAGATTACAAAAAATCTTGTTCAAAGATTGTATTCAAAGAGATCATTTCTAAATAATCAACATTTCTGTAGATGATAACTAAAAACTAAGAAGTATCTGATAACAAAATACTGAATCAACTAACTATCTAAAGACTCAACCATTGGCTATATACAAGCACGGGGGAGTTTATTATAAATGCAATTACTAACTAAAATCATTAACTACAAATCCCTATATATAATAGTATGCAACTAAGATTGGATTATTCAAACTGCAACTGAAAATAAATAAGAGTTAAAATATAATTAAAACTCTATAAAATAGATCTGCACATGGAACACATAATCGGTTATTTAGAATACTATCAAAAAAATAATTCTTCTTCTTCATTGTGTCATTAACTATCATAATGATGCATGACTAACTCCATTAGGTGTCTCCACATGGTAGTTATTACACTCATCTTGATCTAGCACTTCCCCTATTTCGTTGTCCAAGTCCTTTTGCTACAGGCTATAGTGTCTTCTTGGGTTACAAGAGGTTAATCCATAAAAAAATTGCACAAAGCTAATTACCATGATTAAACACATAATTCCAACCACATTTCATACATACTCACATATAAATCATGCAATGCTACTATATCATAACTATGTTTCCATTACTATAATTCAGGTCCAAGGTTGTATAATGAGCATAAAAAGATAGCATAATATAGGAATATGTCTAGAAGGATTGTTTGATAATGTCTAAAAGAATTCATAAAAACATCAAGAAATAGACCATTAAATAGACTCATCAGTCGAACCAAAATAATTGTCTCATTCACCATCATCCTGACTTCAAACTAATTTCATGTGAAGTTAGGCTACCCATGGCTTCACTCCATGAATTTTGTCCCTTCGATTGTGCATAAATGTTTAAAGTTACTATTTGGTAATGAAGTAAACACCTCGTAGATAACAAATGTCACTTGAACATAACTTGGAATATTCCATAAGCACGCTAAAATTCAACAAACTCCTTTGCAACAACTTTCACTTAAGAAATGGAGAGATAACAATCTGAAAGGCACTTTCCATTATTTTAATTTTTATCAATCATAGATGGTGGCCCGAGCTGGAGGAGATAACCCTACCCTGGCGGCCCAAGTAGGAGGAGGTAACCCTTCCCTGGCAGCCCGAGCAGGATGCAAGGGTGAGAAAGACGGTGTTTTCCATGGCGGCGACAAGTTACCGACAAAGCAAAAAGAGACTGATGCGACAGAGAATGGTGATTCCATTGAGGTAGGGTCTAGTGATAGATGCTTAAAGCATAGTGCCCCTGATGCTAAGGCGATGACGACGACACTGAGGTTATGACATGGGAGACTACCGAATGGTGGGTTCATTCCTGTTGCAAATGCTATCTTCATTGATCTGAAAGTTGAGACGATAGAGGAAATTGATCATAATGCTTATGTTCTCTCCTTACACAGGGTGATTTGTCAGTTTAGGGGTTTTTGGCCTAGCCTCCCTCAGCTGCACTCCTGGATCTCAAAAGAATGGGAGCCTTTAATTACTAGTAAAGTTCATATTTTCCCCATGGCTAAGGGGGTTTTTGTTGCTAAGTTTGACAATGCTCAAGATAGAAACAAAATTTTATGTGATCATTTTTTTAGCTGGGAGGACAAATTTTTGTTGATGATTAAGCCTTGGCATGCTGATTTCAACCCTTCTTCTGAAACTTTCAATAAGATCCTGATTTGGGTTCGGCTTCCTAATCTTCCCCTCCATTTATGGGTTGATCCTCTTTTAGAGGAAGTGGGTGATGCTCTTGGAGATTTGTTGTTGGTGGATGATGAACCCTTTGATATTTTTCACTTCACCTTTTCCCACATATTGGTTGAAATGGATGTTTCAAAAGGGCTGCTTGCTGAGATTTACTTAAATCTTCTAAGGGTTCTTGGGTCTAATATTTGGACTATGAAGGGATTTTCTTCCGATGTAGAAGATGTTTTAAAACAAGTCATGCTGCTACACAATGTGGATTTGAGAAAAAAGCAATGACAACTACATGGTGGAAAGGTGCTTCTCAACAACATTATATGGTTGAGAAGAAATCTGAGCAACATAGGATTTTTTCTAAGGTGGTTGCTTTGGAATCACAAGGTCTAGGGGCATCCTCTCTGGATGTCTCAAATGTTGGGTTTGATGATGTTTTGCAAGATTACCATGTTGAAACCCCTAAAGAGAGAGAGAATGGGCCTAAGGCTGCCACTTCTGGTGATAGCACTCCAACTATCATTTCTGGTGGCTTTCCTGATAAGGCCAAACCTGCAGGGAGGAATACTGATGAAATCTCTAAGACAGTGGTTGCAGGCATTCTTTTTCAATATAATGGTGTGTTGGCTTGGCATGATAAGGCAATGCAAGTGGAAGAGGGTTGGATTTCTGTAAAGGGAAAAAAAGCAAAGTCCTTTATGCCTTCTTTTGACATGACTCTCCACTCCCACAAGAGTATCTCTAAATGTAAATCTTGATGGTTCTTGTTTGGGGGCTGGTTTTTGGCTGGCTGCAGGCTATTTTTCTTCCAACTTTTTTTTTTATTGTGGTTCTTTGGCTTTGGATGCATTTTTTACCCTTGGTTGTCTGTGCTTTCATGGTCTTTATGTTAGGAAAAATTTTTGGTTGAGGGTTCCAAATCCATTCAAAATATTTTTGTAAAGGGTTTTGGGTCCCTTCAAAACTTTCTTTTTCCTTAATCAAAAACTTTCACCTAAGAAATGCACACACACAATACACAAATAAGTATGCCATACAATGCAACTTAGAAGACTGACTTTAAAAGCACAAAAACTTGAACAACCTTGATTGAAAAAAGATACCAACACAATAAATGCACCTTCAAATCCACAAGACCTAAAACATAACTACAGAGAAACACAAAGCAAAGACATTTCTCCCAGACACTTCTGCAATACACTGTTCACACACTAGTGAACACAAATTCTATACAACGATCCAACACACCAAATTTTGAATACAACACTTCTGAACACCTCTAATAAACATATCTAAAATGCATAGGGGGATCTTCAACCTAGAAGAACTATGGAGCAACACCAGAACACTACCCTATAACCCAAAACGACACCACAACACATTGTTTCCTCTTTTTATCAAATTTTCTCAAAAGCACTTAAAAACCAAGCATCAATGACACATCCTCATCACCTTCAATCCAACTAAAACATAGCAACTCAATCATATATCCATAGACAAAATCTTATCAAAGCAACACTAGAAGTTGACACCAGTAACTTACTACTGACAATATAATGCAACTAATCAAAGCATATTAAAAACACCAACGTACTCTTGCAACAATCTCCCTCAATAATGTTTTTCTTCCTTCTCATATAGTTGACACTAATGACAACACAAGCTTGTTGACACCAATGAAAACACCAATCTGCTCATATGTGCAATATTTGGGATAATTAAAAGAAGTTAGAGTGACCTTACTACACATCATTCATGCTAACTAAGAAAATTACTTCCTCTTTTTTTGGATTTTTATTTTTTGATTGAGCCACAATTATTTTGATTCTCCTTTCAATCAAATTTATCTTTTTTTTATATAGCTTATTTAATCTTTTAATTGTAACTTGTTTATTGTGTATCTATTCTTTTAGATATTCATTCCTTTTTACACAACCTTTTCCATCATCACTAAAGACTTCTTAAATTTTTATTATTATTGCTTTCCTATTTATCTCTTTTACACATATGACACTTTCCATTAGGATACACCACATTTTTCCTTCCCTATTTGTGTCCATTTATTTGGACACTATCATTTACTTATAGTAATTTATTATCTCTATATGGACATAAAATTTAATTTTATATTACATTTTAAATCATACCCTTACCTATAAATTATTACATTTTACATGGTATGCCTTGTTTTTGATTGATTAAGCTGGGGAAGGGCCTTGATCCCTTACAAAAATAGTAAAATTGTCTGGGGAAACAACACCCATACAAACCAACAAAACATAGGAGATAACAAGATTAGAAACAACACATCTCCTCATCAAAACTAATAAAAAACACATCAAACAACACCAACAGAATCAAAACATTTACACCTATCCAAGATCCAATAAATTTTTAACCAAACCATATTATCATCAACCCAAACAACTAAATAAGGTAGGTATAACCTGCCATAAGTTCCCAACAAGTCAATAATCCTTAGATCAAAAGTATAGAGTAAATTAACATAGTTCAGGCTTATCAAGTCATTATAAAAAACTAACCTAAGAAAGATGCCAAAAAACTAGTTAACTAAAGACATGAAGCAAAACTAGACACAGAGCAGAGGACTAAGTTTCCTCAATTAGAATCCAAGCCATCTTTAGGTCTCCCACTGTTTCCTCGAGGTTGTCCTTGGTCTCCATCATTTCAGACTGATCGACTTCGTCCCTATTTCCTATTTTTCTCTGTTGCTTTTGGATCTTTCCCTATCTAGATATAGTAGCCATCACCACCCTTTTCATTACACCATCGATAACCCTACAAAAATTCCTTACTACCTCCTCAATAACTTGGAACCTGTTTGAGTTGTCTTCTTTTTGCAACATCCTTTCGAGTATCTCCATCCTGCCTTCCAACATTTCCATTCTTGTCTTAACAACTTACGTTTCCGTTTCTTTCAGATTATTAGCTTTGTAAGGGGTCTTGGTGTTAATTCTAGTATCCTCCAAGTTGATAGAGGTTTCATTCATGTTTTCCTTTCCTTCTACCATGCTTTTCTCCTCCACATCATGCTCCTCCTCATGTTGATTATTACCAACTTCCTCTTCTTGATTGGAATCCTCAATATCCTTGGAACCTGACACCTCTTCCTCCAATTGTCCACCTTCACACAAAATTTCAGGAACATAATCCTTTGAGGAATTATATTTCTCATTCCTTTCAACCCTCTTCCCTTTTTTCTTCTCAAGATCCCTAGGAGCTTCCATTTTCTTGTCAAAATTTTTGGTTTTCTTGCTAGCATCCAAAACTTTGGACGCAACTAGAGAAAGATGAGTTGACCTACGACCTATGAAGGTAATGGAACCACTTTATGGGCTTATATCATTATCATATGGGATTGTTATTGTGGTATTTTTAGATCCAAGTTCTTTTATCAACAATTTTCTTTTCTTATTAGCGGCTGAAGAGAGGGGAGCAGTATTGCATTTTTCTGGGGTGATTTTAAGGAGTACCATCCATAAGGGGTCCATGACTTTAGGAGGGTTTGTGCTAGTTTTTTTTTTCTAAGGGAATGGGGTCGGTTTTCCAGTAGTTCAATTTTAACTGAGATTTTAGGGGTTAGGTTGTTCTCAATCAGATTATGAAAAGCGTTCACTTGTGGGGTGGTAGCAGGGACATACTTGTAGATAGCTCTAATCAAACCTTGATTTAGGGATGGGTTAGCACCATGAGTCAAGATTTGTTTTAGTGATGAGAGGAGGAAAAAAGGAAGGTTTATTTTTTCTAGATGCCTAATATAGTTTAGGATGGGGAAATGGTACTCATGCATAGGCTAGAATTGACCCTCTAAAGTAAAGTATTTCATAAAAAAATAAAAAACATTATGGTAATTAAAGAGGCGAGAGTGACAACCTAGAGTAGTTGTTCTAAAATATCTGAGCTTTTTTCTTTGGCTTCAAAAAAATTTATCAATATAGGTCTAGTAATTACCCATACTCACCTTGGCAATTTTCTTTCCTTCATAATTGAGACATGTGGCTTTGACTATCAACTTAGCATCCACTATAAAATGGATCCCACCCAACTTGACCTCATCATCCTTCCATGCATTGGAAAACTTATAGCTAAGCTCCTTGTTATATCCCTTCATGGCTTCAAAGTATGGGGTAAATCCAACACATTCAAAGAGGCTCCATAGCTTTACATTCTGCCTCAGGGAGTCGTGTTTTCTTGGCTTAGTTCTCTTTCTAGGACCTCCCAATGTTTCTTCCCTAGTAAGATAGTCCTTGTGTAGAAGCAGATAATACGCTCTTAGACCCTTCTCGTCCTCAATAGAAACCATTAGGAGTTCAAGATTTTCAACTTTGATAGTAAGTTAGGGTTTTTCATTTGGAGCAGCGACGACTCAAATCTTCTGGTGATAATTTTATAAATATCGTATTGTTCACAAAAAAATAATTCACATCTTCCAAACCAACCTTTATTGGAAAGGACAACACCCCAACCATTAAGACACATAATTTATCTTTCTTGATTATCCTCCATTCTGTCATCGCTAACACATGCAAAATGTCCTGTTGATAATCCTTTGCAATATTTTTAGGGGTTTGGGTGGTTAACATCATTCCATGATGTATAACAAACTCCTTGCTTCTAAAAATTTATTTATTTCTATCTTGATTCTTTTATATTGCTGAAGATTTATCGTACTCTTGTCATTATTAGAGTACCCCAAATCCCTATTCACCAAATTACCTGTCTCCATTATGAATATGGTAATGATTATCATGACAACTTGGTAACTATTCAAGTACTCCATCATCACTAAATTCTTTCTGTCCACATAGGATTACTTAAAAGTCCATATTTATCTTTGGATATAATCTCCTTGATTTGACTTGGCAATTGGGAGAAGTTCCAATATTGCCACTCCGATTGTCTAAGGAAAATATTTTCCATTACATCAACAACCCTACTACCCTCCCTAAAACATGGCTAATCTTATACTTTTGAAAAGTTTTAATCATATTTCTACAATCATCTAGGATGTCCTTTAATTCCCACAGTGCATCAACCAAACTATTTAAAAAGTCCATTATTAGCTTGGAGTCGCCTTCTACCCAAACTTTAGTGTAAACTTTTTCTTTCAAATAATTTATTCCCACCCACGCTGCTTTAGCCTCCACCATGTTGTTTGTAGCAATACCCAGGCCTCTGCTAAAACCAACGATAAAATTACCCAGATGATCTCTAATTATTCTGCCCACTCCCGCCAGACTAGGATTCCCCTTAGAACACCCGTCAAAATTATACTTTATCCATCTCGAGTCCGGAGGTATCCAGATAACGCTCCTTCTAATAAGTTGTTTCCCCCAGTTAATATTGGTTAAGTCTTGTGATATACACCATAATTATTTAATTTGCAACTCTTTGTAAGAAGGCATTTTCTTTGAAGGGGTATACTTAAAATTGTCAATATTTTCTTGTATGCCTTGTTAATGCTCTAACATTTTTCTATTTTTTATTGAATTTATCCTTTGGTTCTTTCATGATTGCATCCTATGCAAATATTCTTATGTCAATTTGACACACTCCAATATTGCATGATGATCAATCTTATACAATACTACATATCCCACTCATAGATAATAAGTTTTGGAACATGTTCATATCACTTCTATAATTACTTGTCACATTGCAGAAAATTGGAGAAAATATTGGGAGAAGCCATGGATCTCTTATTACATGAACTTTCATGATTACATATATATGATTAATATATTCAAATAACACATTATTATGTGTACTCATTACAACTTTTATTATTTCCTTAAATTGAAACCATAATGATGGCATTGGATTTAATGTCAGTGGGGAATATTATATCTATGTAAGTGGGAAATATTATATCTACATTTTAATCTAAGCATTACATGATTTCATTCTTATATGTGTCATGGGGGATAATTAAATTACATCCTCATGATTGCCTCATATATCATTGTTCTAGATTTATGTTATACATTTGAATGGTTTCATAGGGGCCATATCAATCACATCCTTATGACTCCAATTTGAATCTTAACTTTGTATGGTTTCATGGGAGCTAACATAGTTACATACTCATGACTCCACTTTTAAACTTATTTTTACATGATTTTGCAAGGGCCAAATTGATCACATCATTAGATGATTCTATTTTAAATAAACTATTAAATGATTTCATGATTATATCATTTAAATTAGACACACCCTCATGATTTTTTGGAATATCATGATGCCATTCAAACTACACTTGTCACTTTACATATTATGATTTCACATTTTTAGAAAAAATGTCATGTTCATAGTCATATTAATTTTGTGCCACTAGCATGGTCTTATACATACTAAATTAATAATTATGTGTCCAAGCATGAAGGATATTTCTCTACAAGCAGATGAGAAATTATGTGGCATTGTCTATGTCATGTATCCTAGTTATATTTTCTATTTAATTTTATGCATATCTTACTTACCATAGGTTATATAATTATCAAATACACACCAAAGTAGAGGAAAAAATGAAGGGATACAACTACATACCATATCCTTTAACTCATTCATTTCCCACCTAATTTTGGGGTTATTATAAATGCATAGCCATAGTGTTCAAGGTGTCTCTTTTGGTGCATAAAACTAAAACTATCCCTAAAATTGTTAGCTAATTGCTACTTCAAGTCCTTATAGTCTAGACTGGTCACTCTCTATATCCTTTTCCTTACCTAGTGTAACATAGGAGATTGTACTCCCTTGTAGGTGATAGTGTAATTTCATGCTTAGTTTGGACCTATTTTAGTGTCCTTACATTTATGTATTTTCACCCTTCATAAATAGGCCCCAATTCTCTTTATTGTGCATCCCAAGGCCTATTTTTATCATTTTCTAACACTTAAACACACATTCAATAAATGCATTCAAACATAAATCTGCCTTGGATCATGAGTGTCTTGGAATTTTAGGCTAGGACCCATTCACCGAAGGGTGAATGGGTCCCCTTTAAGTGCCAAGATCCATTTTTAAATATGTTTGAGGTGATCTTTTAATGATTCAAATTCAATATGCAATTATCAACTATCGAGATCTAATATTTAGGAAATCAGAGAAGAAGCCTATAAAACTTAGTCTTTTCATCAATTCAAAACTAGAACATAAGAAAGAGTATTCAAGCAAGAAAATTGAAGTCTTGGAGCAACATTGTTTGTAATTGCAAGTCTTTAAGTCCATTTGCAGATTTTGATCAAGCTTTTGTCATATGATTGAGGGTTGATGCCAATAGAAGGACATGATGGATTCTAGGTGTGAGATGCATTTGTCCATTTCCTTTAACCTAATGACTTGTTTCCTAGTGTTCTCATCCTCAAGATTCATTCTACTAGCAACCTACAACAAGGTACCATTGTGTTTCAAATTTATTTGGGGTGTTTTAACCTCTCCCTAAGTAAATCTTATCACTGTTTTATAAGAATCATACTCTAACACACTTGAGTAAGGTTTCTTTGCATGTTAGCTCATAACAACCTTAGAAAAACTTAAGGTTAGGGCTCACATACTGTCATTTATCAAGGTTTAATTACCAAACTTGGGGTTTGACCAAGGAAAAACCCCATACAAACAAACAAACACTTTATGTTTGCAAATTTATTGTAGGTCCAGATCTAGAAACAAAGATTTGTAGGTATAGGAGCAGAGTGCAGATAGAGGGCTTCAACTTTAGTTTTTGCAATTTTGGAAAGGAATATCAGGACCCATTCTCCCTAGGGAAAACTTGTCCTTCAAAAAATCTCAAAACCTACTTTTGGTGGCTGGTACACATGTCCTTACCCTTCTAAAATCTGCTTGTAAACCGTGGTTTCCATTTTTGTACTTCGGGAATTTACATTTCATGTTCTAGGTCTTATAGTCCATTTAGTTTAAGCATTGCATATCATTTCAATTTGATTTCAGATCTGTCCTATTGTCTTAAGGACTGAGATCTAGATCTGATTGACTCACCTTTGAGGTTGAAAGTCAATCTCTACTCCTTGTGATCTATTTCCTAATGAAATGCGTTAGGGAGAGGAATAAATAGAGAAAATAGCCCTTATTCATTAAGGAACCCCCTTTCCCCCACATTTCACCTAGGAATATGAATATGGATTCAACCTCGTTCTTTAGATTTGATATTAACAACCTAATCCAACTCAATTTAAAATTAAAATCTCTTGTCTTGAGTTGAACCTTTTAGAATTTGATTATTTCCTATTAGACTATACACTAGAACATGTCAAGTTGAGAATATAGGATCTTGTATTGATAGACATAATAAGGCCATTAGTACTCAAGATGATAAAATAAAAAATATTATCATAAAGCATATGCATTGCCACTAAAGAATTACATAACATTGACATTATATAAATTCTATCCTTTTCTTAACATGTCTTCAATTTTGTATCAGTAGTAGCAAAGAGGTTTTTACTTATTATCAAGGAAGTTAACATATCTTCCCTATAAACACAAAAAATACCACTATTTTTTTAGCAAAACTTTATTTCAGGTCCATATACATGTAAATGCAAGTTAATCCTACAAGTCCACAACGAAGAGGACTACATGCTACAAGGATAGGAATACACCAAAAGGTCTAAGTTTTAAACCTAGATTAGTCCAAGGTGTATGAAACATCAATATCATTCTATTTTCGTGTTTTGAACATCATGTTATAATTAATTACATGTTCCATCACATTACTCACAACAAATCATCCGATAAAAGAGAAAAAATGATAATCACGTCAAATAGCTAAGCATCTATAATAACTATATTTTCCATTTGTATGTTTATATATTAACCCATGTTAATTTAGGTTTTATTGTCAATTATTAGGTATCACTCAATTAGTTGTCTAAATTAATTGTAGGGCATGTTTTATTTCTCTACAATTATAAAGGAGAAGAAAAAATATATTATTAAACTAAGTTTTACAAGAAATAAATTTATAATCATTTTTATGACGTGATAGTACATAATAAATTTAATGGTCAACTCTAGCTCTCAAGTAATTTTTTAATGATGATTATCATTTCAACATTTCCCTTCATGTGTTGGAAAGATTATGTGTGTGTGTGTTTTTATTACAATTATTTATAGTTTTTGGCATTTGGCTCTATTCATTTGATATGATCTCGATAAACTTGATTATATTTTATATTTAAAAAGTTTAGATATGATTAATGTCCATCAAATTTAAGCCTTAGGTGAAGAAGTTGTGAGCTAATTAATTATGAATTACAAATTAATTAATTAAGATTGGAATCTAAGATCAAATGCACAAACTCTCACATAGTTAGGAATGAATTTGACTCTAAATACAAACAAATTATAATTGCAAATGCAACTATAATGTAAGTAGACTACCCAAGACTTATCTAAATATTGTGAATAAAAATATTTAAAAATATATATTTTTAATATCAGTCAAAGATGAAGCATCAACAATCAAAAACCTCATCATTATCCCATAAAATTTTAAGCCAAAAACTACAATAACATATTACTAAACCACATTCACATATACATAAGAGAAAAACATTTACTCAAAGTAGACACGAAGCACCAGCCCTAATATTTTCTCCCAAAGAAGAAAACTTCAAACCAACCCATAATAGTAGGAAACCATAATATGCCCTAATTTTCTCTGACAAAAGAAAACTTCAAACCAACCCATAGTAGAAGGAAACCATAATATGCCCTAATTTTCTCTCTCAAAGAAGAAAACTTTGACTAGTCCATAATAGAAGGAAACCATAATTTTCTCTCACAAAAGAAAACTTCAAACCAACGCATAGTAGAAGGAAACCATAATATGCCCTAATTTTCTCTCTCAAACAACAAAACTTCGAACCAACCCATTTTCGAACCAACCCATTGTAGAAGGAAACTATAATATGCCCTAATTTTTTCTCCCAAACAAGAAAACTTCGAACCAGTCCATAGTAGAAGGAAGCCATAATATGCCCTAATTTTCTCTCCCAAACAAGAAAACTTCAAACCTGAAAAAAACCTTAATTTAGAAGTTTATAATTGTTTAACATTTCTTTTTAATTGAATAAGTTTAGTTAACATAAATGACTAACACTTTTAACATATCCTTAAAGTTAGTGGTTTGTGTAAGAGTGATTCCTTAAGAGGCCTTATATTTGTTTAAGATTTGGTATAACTTTTAGGGAATGAATGTGTTGTGACACTAGAGCATAAGTGGTGGGAGCCCACATTAGTGGAGAAAGTGCTTTGGTTGGTATATTGAAGTTACATCCGTATGTGAGATATACCTAGTGCTTTACATTCATTTATCTCCACATGACAAATATCTTTGAATCAACTTTAGTACTTGTTCGTTGAAATTATCTAAAAAGTTGGGTGCTCTTTGATTTTATTATACCAATTGATTATAGAAGATTAGGGGGAAATTCATTTTATGAGACGAGTTTATTTTATGTTTTGGAGAGTATAATGATTAGTTTATAAATGATATATTTTTATATAAATTTCTTTTCTGATATTATATTTTATTAATATTTATTTGATTTTGATTTTTTAGATTTTTTATTTATTTTTATATTGTAGGAATTGGGTAGTTTCTTTTATAAACTAGAATGTGTCTGGTAAACTTTTTTCACATGATCAGTGACCGATTCTTAGATTTTTTATTGATTATCTTAGATCAAATTTATAAGTGGATATTATATGTGGGTTTTTTTTTAGTTATCGATTTGCATCGTTAACTTTTAAATTTTAAATTTTAAATTAATTTTGTCTGTTTCTTTCTATTCATTATTGCGAGCTAACTTAGCACACATTTGTGTTGATTAATGTGCTATGTTGTATTTAAATACATTCATTCATTTATTTCGAAATCATCAAAAAATGTTGGAATGTGGAAACAACATTTGGGTCAAAGAGCTTAAAGGAGAATCTATTTTCCATTGTCTACTTGTGATATTATCATTGGCACCATTACATGTTTTTTTGTTATTTTTTATGTTTCTTTTAGAGTCATAAAGTTGGGTCATTAGGGTTTGACTAAGTAGAACATGATCCTTGCAATTTAATAAATTCTCCAAAAGTGTTTGTAAGCATTGCTATTCCTTGGCAAAATTCAAATATAAAAAACTCAAGACTATTGAATTCTAATGGTTAGTTTTATGTTAGTACAATCTCATAGGTACAAGTTTAGCTACATGTGCTAGATCATTTCCACACTCAGAGAACATTTCTATAGTTGTGGATCTAAACCAAAATAAAATACAATCAACTAATAGATTCTAAAATGGTCATCTAAACAAGCCCTACAATTTGATTATCATGGCTAATCAATTATTTGTATCTTCTACATCATTTTCCTACGTTTAAAATATAGCTAATTATCACATTCAAATTTATTTAATTCAAATTGTGTTGTTTCTAGTCTCAACTTTTTATCTAGGTTAATTATTTATTTATTTCACGTAGATATTTTTATCTAAAAGATCGTTCTTATATGAACTTTCTTAGTAACTCTCAAATGGTAGTCATTGAAAAATTGATTTTCAAAAATAATATATATGAACTTTCTTGATAACTCCCAAAATTTTGGTCATCCATTTCTTTTTCTTTTTATATCAAGAAAAAATATTTTACACCATTTGTGCCCTATTCAACAATCTAATTCAAATAAAAATTTATACACTTATAACAACCAAAGTAACCTAAAGAAAATATACAATCATAGTGCTTATGCATTCAACACAAAACAATGAACCATGCATGTATAATGATCACTCTTACATATAGGCTCAAATTTCTATGCAATGCAAGTTTAGATCTCTTTTATAGATATTGGAGTACATTCTCACCATCTTGTGCTATATTTAGCCTCCTTATAGAGTTTTTAAAGGAAGAGTAGTGTTATGGGGTGAAAGGATAAAATTTATCACCATCATTTTGAATTCTTGAATCCATTTTAGGGTGGCTAGGTAGTATTCATTGATTATTTACTCTCATTTTTTGAGATCAATTTTTTTTATAATTTATAAATTTTGAAAACTCATTGAATTTTATTTGAATTTTTTTTTGGAAATAAAATTCAAATAAGGTTGGATGTATATTTTTATGTTTCTTTATTAATAGATCTAGTAATAATTTTTTATATGAGAAGATTCAAATTTATACATTGTTAACTAGCTAAGGTTCATGTGAGACTTTGTTCTATCAATTATAGGCAATAGTAACTTTATATGAGATAGCAAGTGTTCACCAGAACACTTGCAATAAAAATATTATCACAAAATTAATGAATTCTAGCACCAACAATTCTCAGTGTTTGCAATAATATGGATTTTTTCATCTATTTGATCTCGAGATCAAATATGAGAGTTTTCTTCCAAGCAATGGAGAAGCCTAGTATTCAAATATATATTTGTCAGATAAACATTTTTATTGTTCTAATTAATTTGTAGATACTACATGTTATAATTAGCCATATATACTAAATGTTATAATTAGCTCATAGATACTAAATTTAGTATAGATTTTTTTCTTTAATATTGTAATGCTTTGTGTTATTTTTATCAATGTATTCAAGCATATTACTTATTTTCTTGTGTAAGGATTTCTACATTCATTAAAGGTCAAAAATATGAAGATTATACATAATCTTCAACTATGAAACCATAAGAATTTATTATCTATAATTTCCTTATAGTTTATAATTTGTCTATCTCTATGTTAAACTTTATAATTTGGGAGGAATTTAGACTTCAACTCCCTATTGCTTCTATTTCTACATCACTATTTTGTCATTACAAGTTTTAAATTCAAATTAAGTTGTGATTTCTTGTAAGATGTCATCTTTTTAATATATTCCTTACTTTTTAGGTTTCTTTTAATAAAATCAAAGAGTATGGTAGGGAATGTACCTCTCAATAAGGACACAATATTTTTTACAAAACCAAAATATAATATACTAGGGGAGAGGGCCCAATAGTCGTGCGGGGTCCAATAGTCGTGCACCCAATCGTAAATATAATACCCAATAGTCGTTTATATAATGTCCAATAGTTGTGATTTGACTACCCATAATTAAACAAAATGTATGCTTTTGATCTAAAAAGCAACCAATCATGTGATACCACATCAGCACTCAACTACTCATGATGTAATGCACGAGAATTGGTCTCACTATTTTTTGGGGCCTTTTTGGACACCTTGACAAAAACGCATGCTGATGTGGCATCATATTTGATGATGTGGCCCTGAAACCTTAGTTATAAGCAAAGAACTTGCCAAGTAAGCTGCTGTAAAAAATTGGGAGTGATTTGAAATTTTGGCGTAGGATAATTAGAAGCGCGAAGTTAGGGTGCACGACTACTAGGCCCTCTCCCCTAGTCCAAATATAAATTGCAAGATATCTTATGACTTTTGGTGCAAGTTCTATGTTTCATAAAGAGAAAACGTGTGTAACACAATCTCTTTTTCATGATACTCAATCTTATTATGCATATTATTTAAATTTATTTCGTGATATATTACAAATCATTATTCTAGAAAATAAATGGATTTGATTCCCTTATTTTCCATATGAACCTAATGGATTTAAATGCGAATCAATATTGTAGCTTGATTTTTTTGTTCCAATCGATTTAGGGTGAAAGGGGAGAAACTAGGATGTATTATGTTGCTCATCATATTGAAGTCCACAATATGTTATTTATAAGGACTGGACTTAGAATCGCTGAGAAATAACAAAAGCAAGATAAACAACAATCAAAATAGCATCTGGTCCTTCAAGCCTAATGCGTGTAACTAGTAAGTATCATATTTTTATTTAGATGATTTTTTTTTACTTTTCTCTTCACAGAAATATTTTCTTTCTTGTGATCTAACTAATCTATCTCAAGTTGATATATTAGTTAGTAAACATTGATAAATTACTTTTATTCAACATTGAATAAAATAATGTGAAGTGTTGTGCATATTGATCATCTATTTAATGTGAATTATCATTTACATTAATGAAATCATCTAAGTGGTGGAAATAGAAAGATACTCATTTCTAGTTTTATCTTAAATTGTAAAAGATTTATAAATAATTTTTAAAGTTCGTATACTTTTTTCTCAATACATTGAAATTTTTGTTCTAGCTTGAAAATATGGAAAAATTTTAGTATATGATCTTTGACATTATCCATTACAAAATAAAAATAATATTCATAAGTACCAATTAAGTGGAGAAATGTGTGTAAGTTGTACTATTTATAAATAATAATAATTGTAACCAATTTTTGAGGTAGCTCATGTTTCAATTAATTTTTTTAAAATATAAATTCCTTGTATTGTGATCTAATTTGAATATTTTGAATATTTGTAATTTTAGTAGTTATATTGAATAAATAAATTTAGGTCAATTAAATAAATACAATCAACAAGTAAAATTAATCTAGATTGATAAGACTTGGGTTTGATAATCGTAATGAGTATTCAAAAATTAAATTAACTTTTTTAGTAGTTATTTAGTTCTAGAGTTAGACTATTATTACATGAAATTTCTTGGTAACTCATTCATGCTACAAGTGATTTTGATACTAAAAATTAATCTATTTGATTTTCATGTTACAAATACAAAATGTAACATTACAACAATAAAAATGTAGTACAAAATAATATTTGATGTAAAACTAAATAGATAGTAGAAAATTATATTTTATAATTTCAAATCCCCAAAGGTGCAATTATGCTAGATTAATCCCTTTGATGACTTTGATAGACTAGATCCCTCTACTTGTGGTTGTATGCACTAGTCTAGAAATTATAAGAACCAAATGCAATGAAAAGCTTCTTATTCCAAACAAAACCAAACCTCAAATAGAGCACACAAATGAAATTAAAAAAAAAAGAAAAAGTAAACATAAAAATAAAGTTACCATGAAAATCTATTGTAATTTTCATTTTCTCCAATGACGATTGTGGTGTGGATGGTCTTATTCAAAAAAGTTTCCTATATTTACAGCATATAGTTAGCATAAATGGAATGGATGAAATACATAGGATGGTGTCTCAATTTATATATTTTTGGGAAAGACAATGGATACTGAAGATGTGGTGAAAATATGAACAATAAAGGATGAATGATAAGGATTTCCTAGGATTAAAGAGAATGAAGGGTCATGGTAGATGTTATTTGAATGTGAAGGGGTAGGATGCATTTACAAAAGAGAGTAAGTTGTTGCAACCATAGAGAATGTGGGGAACAAGTTGATTTAGGGCCCCCTTTATTTTTGGACTTTGGCTGAGAGAATATAGTCATAATTAAATAATTAAATAATTTGATTATTTTTGCCATGTAAGGTGGAAGATAGAGAAATTAAATAATGAAATTATTTAATTATGAATGAGAGGGAAAAGGGGTAATTGAATAATAGGATTATTTAATTAAGTGGGGTACACTACGTGAGGTGAATTAACTAGATAATATAATAATTTAATTAATTAGGACAATGTTATAATAGGAAAATATAAGGTACCTACATTTTTCCCTCTTTGATACAATGTTGTGACTAAGTGATATTGTGTCAAAGAAGAAAAAAAATAGGATGAAGTAGAGTGATGCTTCAATGACAAATTTCCCTTTTCGGTTAGAACAAAAGTGATTATGATGGAAGTGATACCCCCTCAAGAGAGTTGTTTGGGGAAAATGCAACGTAGGAGATCTCTTGAAAAGATAAAGGATGATGAGAAGATTTTTCGTGATGGATACAAGATTACTTGAGATAAACCATATTGGGATGATGTATGCACCATGGAAATAAAATTGATAATAGATGAAGATTGGACATATTGATTGATGTCACTTTGAATAATTGGATGATATGATTGTAGATTGCATGGTTGTACATGATTGGTGAGGATATATCACAAGGAGATTATACAACTATAATGATACATGATTTGGTGGAAAGAGGAGGGATGAATGAAAGTAATATCTAGAAAATGATAAAAATGGATGAAGGATGAATGTTATCAAAGTAACTTCTCATACAAAGAGAAACCTATTATTTTTTATAGAATTAGTGTTATACAACATGATATAATAGATCATTATGACAATGCATAAATGTGCATATAGACTAAGACACAAAAAATAATAATTAAAAATACTCATTTTCAAGGCATACCATCGAATGAAGGATGAGGGTGATTGTGATGGTGTGATGGATGAAGCACTAAGACTAGATACATGTAAAAAATAATAGTTTCTATCTAATGACATGTTGAAGCCAAGGTAGGTGGATGAAGAGATGGGATGGTGAAATGGATTGGTTGGTGAGGATCCAAGGATTAGTGATTATGATTTTATTATATTTTTCTTTGGTCAATCTATAATTTATAGAGTATTTTGATGATGATTATAACATTGTTGATGGTAAGAAAAATATGAGGATAGTTTTATTAATAGTAACAATAACATGAATATTTGGAATGATATATCCCAATGATTATGATTGGGTTGATTTATGATTGAACACAACTTTCAATAAGGAATAGAGCTTATGGATTTTTTAGATGGATGTTAGACAACTAATTAGAATTGTTTGGATTGGGAGTGCATGCACATGGATCAAGTGTTTTAGGGATCATGCTTTAGATTTGGATTATATTGGGATTGAGGTTTTCTTTTGGTTATTATCTTGATGGTATAAGTAATGGAAAGGGATAATCCAATCCTAGATACAAGGATGAAGGTGGTTTGGATGATATGATTGAAGGATTGTATGGGGTGGTGAGGAGATGGACTGGTAGAGGGATTTCAGGGTAGAGTGCCAAGGACTATAAAAAATTGGATAACATGTTTTATCCAAGATACAAGGTTAGATAGTGCTATATAGGTAATAAAGTGATGGTAGATGGTGTGTAGCCAAAGGATGGCCATGCCAAGATTTTTCTAAAGTATGCATTAAATTTGTGCCTTCAATCCTTGTTGAGATCAAGGTAGGTAGGGAAGATAGATGAGGAATGACTAAATAGATATTGTGGATGGGTATTATTAGATGGCATGATTGGAGGGATGGATATGGCGGATGGGTATGATGGGATGACATGATTGGAGGGATAGGTATGGTGGAATGGATTAGACAACTTGCCCCGAATGACAAGGTTCACTAGTTAATTTACACATGATTCCCATGAATGGGTTTTCATCATGGTAATTTCCCAAGGAACCACAAGAATTTTTCACCATTGGGTATGTTATTTATCTTTACCATCTTTTTAATTTTTAATTTTTAAAAAATAGGATTCTTTTAGATTTCTTTTTTGGATTTTTGGATTTTTTTGGCTACTCTTTACTTATTTTTATTTAGGTATCATGTGTATGGACATCTAATTTATCTGATCTATATTTTTTTTCATGACATGCCAATAGTATCCTTCTTTACAAAGTTTCTTTGCTAGGATCTCTATACTGGTATACAATTCATAACGGTTATGATGCTCTTTGATTTTTAGGTTGGTCATGTCCAAATATAAACATCTCAATATAGAGGCATAATAGCTCTTGTTGTAAAGTGTTATTGCAAGGATGTAGTTGATTCTAGGTTTTGGTTTAGATTTAGGATGAAGTTGTATTGATTTCAATGTTGGAGTTCAAGATTGAGATTTGGATTGATTATTTGATAATTGGGACTTGGCAGTTGAGTGTGTGGATTGAGGGATTTGAGATTTGTATGGGAATAAGGGGAATTGGTATTGGGTTGTAAAATTGAACTTGAAATTGGACTTAGGCTTAGGATTGGAATAAAAAATTGTTTTGTATTATGAAATTTTTAATAACAATTGTGAAGGTGGTGCAATCCTATTGTATGTAATGTAAAAATTTTGAGTGATGGATTTATTTTGATGAATAAATTTTATTGGATTCATTAGTTTACTTTTATTTGGGATCCATATTGTTTTTTTTCTTTCTTCTTGATTTTTGGATGCATGCCACTTTTCAAATTCATTTTTACTTTGTGCTTGTTAGAGTTTTATTTGTGTGATGTAATAATCTAAAATGTAAGTAGAAAGAATTCAAGTATGTAAGATTCCATTTCAAACTAAGAAAAATATCTAGATAGGGCACACAAAAGAGAAATTCAACAAAAATAACATCAAAATCAACATAAAATTTTACCCATGACTCCATTGTGGTTTTATTTGCTCCTTTATGTATTGAAATGTGGATGCTTCTTTCTTGAAGATTATTAATTTGACAACATATGCTTAACATGAGTGATGATTTATTTTTTTGGATGGGAAGATGCCTGAATTTATAGATTTTGAGAATGGGGAATGGATGGCTAAGATTTATTTGTGAGATCAAGGGTGGAGAATGGTTGAGAAGAATTTCCTAGGATATAGGAGAGGATAAAGGTTGGAGATGAAGGTAGTTAAAATGTGTATGGATATGATTAAATTACCATATTTAGTAAGTTTTCATCATGAGGGAAATCAAGGACATGTGCACCTAGGAAGGAAATAACTTTGGAATGTATTGAGAGAATAATGGGAACATAAGGACAAGTGTTCTTAGGTGCCCAATATTTTTGGAATGTGTTGAGAGAATAATGGGACCATAAGGAAAAGTGTGTTGAACACCCAAAATATTGAGAGGGGGGTGAATCAATATTCTCTAAAATCACTTAAATATTTAAACATTTAAATATTTGTAGTAATGAAGGAAACCATGAAAACAACCATCAAAGCATATAACATATGAACACCAATTTTTTACATGGAAAACCCAAAAAGGGAAAAACCACGGTGAGGATTAGCTCACAATATATTATAACTGGTTATAAGATATTATAGCAAGGCTCACTGCCATGTTGACTCATTGTCCAAAGAATAAGAGAAATAGAAGAGATGGGTGGCTCGCTGCCAAGATTTGAATTGATAAAAACGTATCTACAATATGTAGGAAATACAGTTCCATTGAAGCTCAAAACACTAAATCAACACACTACATATTACTCTGCTCTACTTTGCATTTGCATCACATTCGTAAGCTCTGCTTAGAAATCCACACACACAACTTAATAATCACTCTTCAATGTTATCAAAATGATCTTATACTTATACCCATTACATTCCCAAAAACCTACAACATCAATTAGGCTAGTCTAATTATATGTACCATGCATAATATGACTTGTCGACCAAAAACGTGCTTCACACCACCACTTAAAACTTATAATGAAAAAAATGGGTTGGGGTGGACCTATAATAGCTCCCACATAATAGATCAACACTTCCTTTAACTCTGCATGACCTCAAACATATTAGGTTAGCACCGTTGGTGAACAACATCAAAATACACTAACTGATTATCCATAAACCGACACACAAAACTCTAAACTACACAACAATTGGAGCATAGATGTAGTTGACATCTATAAACACTTCCACAAATTTGCAAGACCAGATATTCTTCTGTGGTGAAGTGCTAACTAATCAAAACAAGTACTTTGTGCAGGAAACATTGTCACTAGCAAGCCCAATATATTGTCATCCATAATTTCTACACCGGAGGGAAAAAGAACATGAACCTTTGGATTTAAGGTCCTCTGACATCCAAAAAAAATTCCTTAGAACCATAGACCAAAATACTTGAAGACGAACCAATGCAGACCAAAAAATTGATGCATAAAGTACTGAAAATTGTTGCTCTGACACTTAGCAAAATAACCAACTCATCTATTCTACACCGGAGAAAAATATTTGTATTTATACATAGGATTGTCATCATTTCAAACACATATGCACACTGGATCAACTGATCATCAAAGTAGACCTTTCAAACCACAATGTTGACATCAATGACAACACTGTATCTATACACTGTATATCTCATGCTAATGTTTCCAACAAGCATATCAATGACAAACTCCTTAAACTTCCTACAATATCCCCCTTTTTCATTGATGGCAACGTGCATCAAATCTTCTCCATATCTTCTCCAAACTATTCTCCCCCATTTGACATCAAGGGAAAAGGGTGAAAAACATAGTTTATGTTCTTTGCTCACCCTTTGATATTATACACATATATTGTTGTTATCTTCTCTTCTCCTACTTTTAATAATTTTACATTATCAATCAACTCTACCGATTTACACATAAACTCCCCCTAACTGATATATGCATGTATACATGAGAATAAAAAACTCCATAAATCTGACCAACTCCCCCTAATAGTGTTATCCATCAAAATTGGTATTGAAACATTATCCTCTAACATCCGCATATATACTTTGAAGTATGAAATGCATAAAAAGAAAAAAATGCACACAAATTAATCAGAAGAAGATGGAACAGTGGTGTATAACACCTACAATTTTGCAAGGTGTGCTTTCCAAACCTTTTTACCATCTTCCTAGTGATTCTTTGCCAACCCAAGCATGCGGTTCATAGCCTCAAACTCCATGAGTTCTTCACCTTCATCTAGAGTATTAGGTATCATATTTAACTTCATTTCTTTCTCCACACTAGTCAGAGCACTAGATATAGATGTGAGTTTTGCATTCATGAATTCTTTGAGACATCCAAACTGCACTATAATATTTTCTCTTTACTCCTGTAGTTGGAAGAATTGTTCATGCAGATTTTCAATTGCTACTCTAGTGGATCCATCTGCATCACTTTTTAGATCATAAGCACCAGATGCCTTATCAATCTAGGATTCAATGGAGTCCATCTAAATCTTAATATTCTTAGTTGAACTGTGCCACTTCATGCAAAATTGAAATAACACCTTGACCTCATCAACACAAGTATGCACATCCTTAAGGTTGTTCTAAAATTTATTATGTGTAGTAGCACACTTATCTATTATAGCCATCAACCTTCTTTCGTTTATCTTCTTACTCACTTTTTTCTCCAATATTTCCTTAACTCCACTAGAGTATTCTTTAAAAGAATTTCTCCAATATTTCCTCAACTCCACTAGAGTATTCTTTAAAAGAATCAATCAAAATCTTCAAATTTTGTACACTAGATATTCTTTAACACATTTTTTAGGAAAGAAGTTCAATATGAAGCAGTAGTTCTTCGAAAATTAGAAACCTTAATATCATAAATAGTTATGGCTCATATTTTGAAACTTTGAGAATCAATCAATAGTAAAATATTCACATCTTGGGATTTTCAAATGATGGCTTCATGGAAGAATATTCAACTAATCACACTAGGATCCATTCAAATATATAAACTCAATCCAATCAATAGGTTGTCGATCCATTGGAAACCTTCTCAATTAGAAAAAATGGAAACTCAATTTTGATGTGGCCTCCCATGGAAACCCTAGTGTTTCAAGTGTGGGTTGTGTGATTAGAGATTGTAAGGGTGTAGTTTTGGTTGCACTAGCATTAAATCTTCTAGTGGGTTCAAATAATAAAGAAGAAGCTCAAGCATTCCTAGTTGGGTTACATTTGGTAAAGGAACACAACATCCAAGCAATTCAGATTGAAGGAGATTCATTAAACATAATAAATGTGTGAAAGATAAGGGTCTCCTCATCTTGGCAACTAAACTATATTTTGTAACAAGTTATCCCCCTACTTCGCGAAATCAACAATTTTCACATGTCATTGCTACAGAGAAGCAAATCACCTAGTGGATGGGCTAGAAAAATTTGCATGCAATTCTACAAATAGAATCACCCGCTTCATGAAAGAAGAGCTCCTATCGAACCCACTTCTCCGATCGATTGCCATTAAAGAATGCAAATCCCTTTGAGGTTGTGTTTGTGTTGGGTGTTTCAAATTTGAAGAATATGTAATTGAGTTTGGGGTTTTATATATCGGTATGTATGCTTCTCTTATGTTTACACTTAAATATGTTTTTTGTACTTTGGCCCTTGAATATGGCCTATTTTTCTAGCTCGGCCCTTGCACCTATGTAATCTAGAGTTTTTGTTCTTCAACTCCTAGCTTATATCCTCTATAATTACTTTGCATATATATAATAATATATTCCAAGCTACATGCCTTTTGTTTTTTTGGTACTAATTATTATTTTAAAGTGAATTTAAACTAACACTAACTATTTTTACAAAATAAATAAATTTTAACTAACAATAATTACTTTTGATCACTAAAAAAATTACATAAATTAAGGAAATACTAAGTATTTGAAATAAATCACTAATTATCTTTACAAAATAAATAAATTAAAACTAATGCTTTTGCAATTTAAATTAACCTTAATTACTAAATTACTTTTACAAAACGAATGAATTAAGGCAACACTAATTATTTATAACTTAAAAAAACTAATTATTTTTGCAAAATATTTTTTTTTTGAAAACATATTTAAAATAACATTTTGCCCCCTGTTAAGGGGGCCAAGGGCTAGTCTTGCAGGGCCCAAAAGGGATGGTGTGCGTTGGTCAGTTCTAGAGACTAGCTGGGTGAAGGTCAACTTCGATGGAGCAGCAAAGGGTAATCCTGGTGAGAGTGGGGTTGGTTGGGTGGTAAGGGACCATGAAGGGAAAATATTAATGGATAAATCAACTTATTTGGGGATTGGCACAAACAACAAGGCAGAGTTTTGGGCCACTTTGATAGGGCTCCAATGTGTCAAAAATGGAAATTTCCAAAAAATACATTTGGAGGGGGACTCATTAATCACAATCAATGTTATTAGGTTGATTTGGACTCCTAATTGGAAGCTACGGAAGTGGCTCTAAATGATAAAATAGATTATGTTTGAGTTGAATGAATATACACATATATACCGTGAAGGCAACACGATGGTGGATGACCTTTCAAAAAGGGCCTCATTGGTGGGGACGGTCGATTTGGCATAAGTTTCTGACTTGGTGGTGGGTGGTACATATTTCGTACCCTACAATTCATATGGTGTTAGGTGGTTGTGTATGAGCAAGCTTAAAAGTATGTGATTGCTAGGTTTGTTGCCACGAATCATTTGTGTAGTGTAGGTGTGGAGTGGACTGCTTGATGTAGTATAGATACAATAATCCGTTTGGAGAGCTTGAAGAGTTAGCTAGCATTCATGAGGGAGGTGACTAAGAAGTGGTTGGAGAATGTGTTTAAAATGAAGCATGACTTGATTCTCCATGCTTTGAAGATGGTGCTTGGTGGGGAATTTCTCCGCTCCTATCATAGGCATAGGGTTAACATAGATATTTCTATTATGTTTCTGGCATCACTTCTAAAGGCAGGGGAATTGAAGGAGATGGCTCACCAATTGGGCAAGAAAATGGTTTGGGGAAAGTACCTCATCGGATTGGAGGATGTTTTGGAGAACTATGTTGAAGGTCGTAACATTCCATTTATGGGTGATTATTATATGTTGAGCTGTTGGGGGTACCTTCAAAGCATTATCCTCTGGTTTTCTCGAATGACCTAGCTTCTCTTCCCAGATTCTATGTGGTAGCGACGAAGAGTATGTAAGTTTCCTAAAACAAATCTTGGGGCTAGTTTTGGATGAGGGTGTGGGGTGCTTGCAAGTGTATATTACTTTTGAGGGCTTGGTGGATGAAGGTGGCACCGCCATCTAGGGAAACCCCAAAATTCGTAATCACCTTTTGTGATCTTGTATTGTTGGTGTTTTGTGGTTGTTGGGTTTGGGTGGGGTTTCCACAAACAATATGGCTTGGTGGGGGGTGGGTGTATGTGGTTAAAAAATGTAATTGTTTGGTCATTCCTGTGGGTGGTTTTTTTATCAAAATTAGTGTCTTTAGGAAGGGCATAAAATTACTGGTTATGTATGGCATTGTAACACCCCACCACGCAAACCCCAAAGGACAACAAAATAACTAACAAAAATAGTACAATTTTTTTAAGTAAAAATAATATGAAATGTTAACTAACATGCAACACAAATACTGGAACCATACATACACATCATCTATCTAGTCCTCTAGGGTACATGATTGCATTACTTATGAACATAACCCAGTTCCATAACAATGAACATATACTCACAATCATTCATTTCAAAGCCAATATATAGAATGAATAAACAACATATATAGATCCATTACATTACATAAATGATGAACATCCATCTAAGAATGCATGATAATACCAAGAACATATACATTACATTTATTAAATGAGTTTACATCGTTTCAAGGATTACAATGGTACAATAGTACTTACCAACATGAACGAGGATGATACATAAATTACATAGAATAATACAACTGAAATGAACATAGTACATAGCATCAATGCTATCTCCAAAACTAGTGAAGCTTTGGAATCACTACAACAGTACAACTCTATGCATCACGATCTCTGACTGAGAACCCAATGGAGTGCATAGCATATTCCACCCGACCATGTGGACCCTAAGGTCCACCCCCGTGCTACAAGAAGGACCCACAACATAAAACAGTCAAGAAAACAAGGCTAACGAGTGGTGCAGGAGCACCTGCCAAAGTGCCACACAAGCAAGCTTATTTTTGAAGTTTTGGTTTAAATTGCCTTTTTGTTGTTTTGGTTTGGTCTTGTGCATCATCTTATTGATGGTTGTGGACCTTTGTTGTTGAGGTTAGGAGTTGAATAAGTTTGGTATCCTTTTATGGTTGTTTCCTTAGTTTTTGGAAAGAGTTGGAAAACACACTATGTTTTCAAACAACGTGCTTTTTGCCATTCTTAGGCTCGGGAAGTAAACCCAACTGCTTCTTGACATTGTAAAAGGAACCCCTCGAATTTTTACAGAGGTTGGATGTTTTGGAGAATGTGTGTTGGATGTAAAAATCAGAAAACAGTGAACCAAGAGTGCATTTTTCTGTGTGTTCTTTTCTTTTTCCTGTGATAGTAATAAAATGAAATAAAAACAACAGTCTCCTAGATAGAGTAGGATGTATTGAGTTCCTTTTAAGTTTTTTTTGGTTAACTTAGTTTGTGGTTTCTATCGCTTTCAAGACTTAGACAAATTTCTGTGTTTACTTAGCTTGCTGCCTTGACTGGTAATTTGGGTAAAGATGGAGTTTTAGCCTACTTCCACGCCGTACCAAGAAGTATGGGTTTCTTGGAAGTAAGGTTAAGCTCCTTAACTATATATAGTGTAAGAGTAGGTGTTTGTGTTGGGCGAGGAAGCATGCTAAAGAATCTTTCCTAAGCGAGCTTGAAGCCCGGCAAGGAAAGACAGTCAAGATTAAAACCTAACGTAGCAGGGGTGTGTCTTAATTGACATTCAAAGATGTATGGGGAATGCAGGGAACTTTGAGAAGGTGTGGGAAAGAAGACAAAAGTCTTATCAGTGCATGTGAGGTTAGGAGATGCTGAACAGACCAAGAGATGGTAAAATGAAACCCTAGTTCTTGCCAAAGTTTGATTTGCACCTGTGTACGGACTGACAAAGTCCCAAACCCCAAAAATCCTTTAGTGCTTGGAAAATGAATTGAGGTGTCAGAAGGAAGGTTGGCACAAATTGTTGAAAGAAAGAATTTGTGAACTATTTTCTTGTGTTGAGAGGGCTAAAAGGGGCCCAAGGCTTGTAGCCCTACCCAAACCCTAGAACAGGGACTTTATGAAAACAATGAAGAGTTGGAACCTGGTGTTTGTTCAAGCACCTGTGGGAGATGAATTTGGAAGCCTGGAAAGGTATCACACACCCCTATAATAGAGTTAGGTAGCATTGGAGTATGAGCTAGTCCTTAAGGTATTAAGGGCTAGGAATTGCATGAGAGAAAGAACACCAAGAATGTTTTAGTTAAGGCATGGTGATTGTTTTGAAACTTGATAGCAGTGTTGGCAGAGTAGACCAGGGGTGCCTAATAACCTTTAGGGCCTATAGGTTGAGTGGTGGAGAGAAACACCGAGGGTTACCAACTTGGAGACCCAGAGCATTAAGGCAGTGATTGTCTTGATCCAACTCTTGTTCTATCAGATTGGTATCAGAGCAGTGAAAGATTTGGGAAAGCAGCTTATATGTCAGAGGTTGAGTCAAGTGAAACCCCAGCCATGGTGACAAATGCACAATTAGCCAAGAGGGTTGAAGAACAGGAAGAGGACAACAATTCCTTAAAAGAGAGAATAGAGCATCTGGAGAAGGCATTGAACAATGCAAGGTTGGAAGGAACAGTGCCAAAGGAAGAAGAGGTTGCAGAGGAGGACAAGGTCCCTGAACCTAACCCTATTTTGGAGGAGGAGCCTTTCTTGAAGGCATTGAAAGCCCTGAGTGGAAAAGGACTTGAGGGCATACCATTGTTCTATGGAAAGATGGATCCGGATTTGGTCATGGATTGGATAGATGGCATGAGAACCACTTTGAATGTGATGGAGTCACTGAAGCACAGAAAGTGCAGGTTGCTAAATCAAGGTTGAGAGGAACAACTTTGACATGGTGGAAATTTGTTCAGACTGAAAGGGAGAAAGAAGGCAAGCAACCCATATCAACCTGGAAAGGAATGGTTGCTAAAGTGAAAGAAGCATATATGCCAGATGATTATGAAATCCAACTTCATAAGAAGAGACAGAGTTTAAGGCAGAAAGACCTAGATGTCAACACCTATACTGAAGAGTTTCAGAAGCTTTGCTTGAGATCAAATGTGGTAGAAGATGAGAGCCTAAAAGTGGCTAGGTACCTTAATGGCTTGAAGTGGAACATACAGGAAGATATGGATTTACTCAACCCCAAGACAGTCCACCAATGTTATCAGCTGGCTATAAAGATTGAAGAGAGGAATAAAAGAAAGCATGATCAGTCCTCTAAGGGCAGAGGAAGAGGCAGAGATCAAAGAGGACAGCGTGGAGGTTACCAAGGAAGAGGTAATGATCAAAGAAACCAAGGAGAATCTAAGCTCACTGAACATGGAGGTGAAACATCATCAAGAGGAGGATTTAATAGAGGAAGAGGACCTCAAGGAGATTCAAACAGAGGAAGAGGAGGAGGTAGAAGTAACTCCTACTTTGCCACCATGAAATGCTATCACTGCAATTAGCTAGGTCATCCAGCTTATAGATGCCCAGAGAAAGCTTCATCTAGCAATGAGAAAAGAGTAGCTTATGCACAAGAGGACACCATGAGTGTCAAGTCACCTGAGATCAGTCATATAGAATCAGAAGTAGGTGAAAGTCTGATGTTTAATAGAGTGTTGATCAGACAACCGGTCAAGGAAGAACCCAAGCAAAGGAGAGCTTTGTTTAGAGCAAGGTGCAAGATATTGGGAAAGGTATGCAAGGTCATTGTAGATTCTGGTTCTACAGATAATATCATCTCTGAGGAGGTAGTAACTAAGTTAAAATTGCAGAAGGTACCTCATACCAATCCGTACAAAGTCACATGGTTGAACAAAGGGCAGAGTGTTCTAGTGAATGAGCAGGTTACAATGGAATTCTCAATTGGAGGCTACAAGGATAAGCTAATTTTTGATGTACTACCCATGGATGCATGCCATATTCTTCTTGGCAGGCCATGGCAATATGATAGAGGTGTTATATATCATGGAAAGGAGAACACCATAGAATTCAAGAAGGATGGAAGAACCTTCAAGCTGCAATCATTGATTGAGGATGATGAAGGACAATCCAAGGTTCCTAACATTATGTTGAGCAGTGGCAAGGAGTTCATCAAGGATCTACACCAAGGGAATGAAGGGTATGTGATCATGATGCAGCCCAAAGAAGAGGAAAAGGCTGAAAGGACAGTATTACCAACAGCAATCCAAAACTTGCTTGACAAATACAAGAGCATAGTGAGTGAAGGAACACCAGCAACCCTACCACCAAAGAGAGCAATAAGTCGTTAAATTGACTTCATACCCGGAGCCTCTTTGCCTAACAAAGCAGCATACAAACTCAAACCAGATCAGAATCTTGAAGTGGCTAGATAAGTGGAAGAATTGTTAGGTCAAGGTCTGATTCAAAAGAGCATCAGCCCATGTGCAGTCCCAGTTATTTTAGCAACAAAGAAAGGGGGTAAGTGGAGACTTTGTATTGATTCTAGAGCAATTAATAGGATCACCATTAGGTATAGATTCCCAATACCTAGAATTGAACATTTAATGGATTGCCTTGGAGGAGCACAATATTACACCAAGTTGGACCTTAAAAGCGGGTATCATCAAATCAAAATTAAGGAAGGTGATGAATGGAAGACAACTTTTAAGACAAATGATGGCTTGTATGAGTGGAAAGTGATGCCATTTTGCCTCTCAAATGCCCCTAGCACGTTCATGAGACTAATGAATGAGGTACTTAAGGATTTCACAGGGATTTTTGTAGTAGTTTACCTTGATGATATACTGATTTTTAGTAAGACAGCAGTAGAACATTTGAAGCATGTGGAGATGGTACTTAAAAGGCTGCAAGAAGAATAGTTAGCAATCAATCTTGAAAAGTGTGAGTTCTTCAAACAAGAGCTTGTGTATCTAGGCTTTGTAGTATCCCAAGGAATGTTGAAGATGGATCCAAGCAAGGTGGAAGCCATCCTAAACTGGCCTACACCAACCACAGCAACAAAGGTAAGAAGTTTTCATGGTTTAGCTCAGTTTTATAGGAAATTCATCAGGAATTTTAGTGGTATATGTGCACCAGTGCTAGATACAATCAAGGGTGGTAAGAAAACAAAGTTTAAGTGGACACTAGAGGCTAATAAAGGGTTTGAAAAGCTGAAACAAGAGGTAGCAACCCAACCTATACTTTTGTTGCCTAGTTTTGATAAGTTATTCACAGTTGAGTGTGATGCAAGTGGAGTAGTAGTAGGAGGATTCCTTAGTCAAGAAGGTAGGCCTATAGCCTTTTTTAGTGAAAAAATCAATGAAGCCAAGCAAAAATACTCCACCTATGATCTGGAACTTTATGCTTTAGTGCAGTCCCTTAGGAAGTGGAGGCATTATTTATTGCCCAAAGAGTTTGTGGTTTTCACAGATAACCAGGCACTCAGTTACATCAATACCCAAGAGAAGTTAAGCAATAGACACTTGAAATGGATGGAATACATCCAAGCCTTTACATTTACCATTAAGCACAAGAAGGGACAGCAAAACAAAGTAGCAGATGCATTAAGCAGGAGAATGTTGACAGTCCAAGAGATACAGCTCAAAAGCATTGGATTGGAGAATTTTAAAGACCTCTATGGTGAGGATGAAGATTTCTTAGAAGCCTACAAGGTATGTTCAGATTTTGCAAATCATTTTCATAGTCAATATGCTGAGTATACTCTACAAAATGGATTGTTATTTAAGGGTAATCTGTTACTTGTCCCAAGAGGATCAATGAGGGAAAATCTGATCCAAGAGAAACACAATGGCAGTCTTAGTGGGAATTTTGGTATTAACAAAACTTTAGAGCTAGTTCAAAGGTTCTATTACTGGCCTAAGTTAGCAAGAGATGTCAGAAAATATGTAGAACAGTGTGTTGTTTGCATGAAAGCCAAAGGGGGAGCTAGCAATGCTGGTTTGTATCAGCCCCTGCCTATTCCTAATAAACCATGGGAGTGTGTGAGCATGGATTTTGTGGTAGGTCTTCCTAAGACCAAAACTAGTTTTGACAGTGTTTTTGTAGTTGAGGACAGATTTAGCAAGATGAGTCACTTTATCCCTTGCAAGACTACACATGATGCAAGTTACATAGCTCATCTCTTTTTCAGGGAAGTTGTAAGAATCCATGGATTGCCATTGAGCATTGTATCAAACAGGGATGTGAAGTTCATGAGCCATTTTTGGAAAACACTATGGAACAAATTGGGAACAAATCTGTCATTTGGATCAGCATACCATCCTCAGACCGATGGTCAAATAGAGGTGGTTAACAGAGTGTTAGGTAACCTATTGAGGTGCTTGACAAAAGAATATGGACAGACATGGGATATGGTAATTTCTCAAGCTGAATATGCATACAATGACAGTGTAAACAGAACTATAGGTAAAAGTCCATTTGAAGTTGTGTAGGGGATACACCCAAGAGGAGTTTGTGAACTCAGAGACCTTGGAACAATGGAGAATAGGAGTGGAAATGCAGAAGACTTCACTCAGACCATGAAGGAAATCCATGAGCAGGTTAAGAAGACAATCACAATAGCAACACAAAAATTGAAAGATAAAGTTGATGAGTCAAGGAGAGATGTGCAATTTCAAGTAGGTGACTATGTTATGGTTCACCTTAACAAGTCCAGGTTGTAGAAGGGAATGGAAACTAAGTTACAGATGAAAAGAGTGGGTCCATGTAAGATACTGGCCAAGTATGGGAAAAATGCATACAAGGTAGAATTACCCTAAGATTTGGGCATATCTCCAGTATGTTGCTGATCTGATCAACTACAAGGGAACAGTCACTGACAGGGATCAAACCAGTAGGGAGGTGTTCAAGGATGTCAGCAACATTTCCCTACCTAATCCAGAGAAGCTTCAGGCAGAGAAGGTCTTAGAGTCCAGAGTGCAAAAGTCTACAAGGCACAAAATCTACATGGAACACCTTGTCAAGTGGAAAGGCAAACCTGAATCTGAGGCTACCTGGGTTGAAGAAGCAGATTTCAAGAAGCAAGGAATTGACCTATCACTGATCCCACCTCACGTTCCTTGATCTTTGTGCTGAGAGGGGGAGAATGGTGCAGGAGCACCTGCCAAAGTGCCACACAAGCAAGCTTATTTTTGAAGTTTTGGTTTAAATTGCCTTTTTGTTGTTTTGGTTTGGTCTTGTGCATCATCTTATTGATGGTTGTGGACCTTTGTTGTTGAGGTTAGGAGTTGAATAAGTTTGGTATCCTTTTATGGTTGTTTCCTTAGTTTTTGGAAAGAGTTGGAAAACACACTGTGTTTTCAAACAACATGCTTTTTGCCATTCTTAGGCTCGGGAAGTAAACCTAACTGCTTCTTGACATTGTAAAAGGAACCCCTCAACTTTTAACAGAGGTTGGACGTTTTGGAGAATGTGTGTTGGATGTAAAAATCAGAAAACAGTGAACCAAGAGTGCATTTTTCTGTGTGTTCTTTTCTTTTTCCTGTGACAGTAATAAAATGAATTGAAAACAACAGTCTCCTGGATAGAGTAGGATGTATTGAGTTCCTTTTAAGTTTTTTTTGGTTAATTTAGTTTGTGGTTTCTATCGCTTTCAAGACTTAGACAATTTTTTGTGTTTACTTAGCTTGCTGCCATGACTGGTAATTTGGGTAAAGATGGAGTTTTAGCCTGCTTCCACACCGTACCAAGCAGTATGGGTTTCCTGGAAGTAAGGTTAAGCTCCTTAACTATATATAGTGTAAGAGTAGGTGTTTGTGTTGGGCGAGGAAGCATGCTAAAGAATCTTTCCTGGGCGAGCTTGAAGCCCGACAAGGAAAGACAGTCAAGATTAAAACCTAACGTAGCAGGGGTGTGTCTTAATTGACATTCAAAGATGTATGGGGAATGCAGGGAACTTTGAGAAGGTGTGGGAAAGAAGACAGAAGTCTTATCAGTGCATGTGAGGTTAGGAGATGCTGAACAGACCAAGAGATGGTAAAATGAAACCCTAGTTCTTGCCAAAGTCTGATTTGCACCTGTGTACGGACTGACAAAGTCCCAAACCCCAAAAATCCTTTAGTGCTTGGAAAATGAACCGAGGTGTCAGAAGGAAGGTTGGCACAAACTGTTGAAAGAAAGAAGTTGTGAACTGTTTTCTTGTGTTGAGAGGGCTAAAAGGGACTCAAGGCTTGTAGCCCTGCCCAAACCCTAGAACAGGGACTTTATGAAAACGATGAAGAGTTGGAACCTGGTGTTTGTTCAAGCACCTGTGGGAGATGAATTTGGAAGCCTGGAAAGGTATCACACACCCCTATAATAGAGTTAGGTAGCATTGGAGTATGAGCTAGTCCTTAAGGTATTAAGGGCTAGGAATTGCATGAGAGAAAGAACACCAAGTCTATGTTTTAGTTAAGGCATGGTGATTGTTTTGAAACTTGATAGCAGGGTTGGCAACATAGACCAGGGGTGCATAATAACCTTTAGGGCCTATAGGTTGAGTGGTGGAGAGAAACACCGAGGGTTACCAACTTGGAGACCTAGAGCATTAAGGTAGTGATTGTCTTGATCCAACTCTTGTTCTATCAACGAGACTCCACAACAAATGCAACAACAAACAAAAAGTACAACCACTTCCAGAGGTACATGAACAATAAGGGAAAAACAACAAAGCATACAAGGTTGCTAAAGGGAGGAGTGCCATCGCATGGGTGTAACACCCCTCCGTTTTGGCTCTTTGATCGGCATTGTTCTTCCCTGTTAAGATTGTGTTTGATTATGCTTTGACTTTGGAACTAGGTTTTACTTTTGATTGCAATTGTTATACAATGTGCATGTTATATTTTGATGTGATGTTATCCTGATGTTATCATTATGACATAATTTGGAGTAACTTAGAAGATATTTGATTAAATGATGTTTCATGCTATTGATCATATCTTTGATGTTAGATGCATCAGTTAGAGACATTGTATTGGTGAAGGGGATGAGATTGAATCACTCGCTTGTGAGTGCCCTACGATTATGAGATTTCCTCTTCACGGTGTGTTTGATCATATTACGTATATATGCACGTTCGACATGCTCTTTGTTCCAGGTTGGAAGGTACATGACATCGACTCCACCTAGTTTCCAGGTTTGAGTGTGTCCATTGACCAACAGAAATCGATTGGGAGATAGTAGCTAGGTTTTCTGTGTCAAGTCGTCACCCTAGTCACAGTGTGTCGTCGGGTTGGTTGTTATGTTGCCATGTCTCTGTGTTCTTTATTTAAATTCAAGTTAAATGGCTTATCTTGCTTAACTGTTGATTAAATGCTTTTGGTTGTAATGTTAGGAATGTTAATTACTGTATTAATTAATTTAATTTAATTAATAAAATAATCTAATATTGGATTAGATTTATTTTATTGGTTAATTAAATTAATTGTGTGAATTAATTTAAGTTATTCCTTGAATTAAAAGTGTTAAAAGATTTAAATTAGTTTGTGTGAAAAGAAGGTTTTAAAATATGTTGAATTCTATTTAGAAATTTGGAGATTTGTTTTAAGTTATTACAAAAATACAAATGTTTTCAATGCAATGACTTTGGGGTAGAAAAGATATTTTTAGAAATAGTTGACTAATTTGGGGAAAAGATATTTTGAGAAGATTAGAATTTGAATTGAAATTTGAATTTGGGATTTGTATTTGAATTTGAAATTAGAATTGAATTTGAGTTTGCAATTTAATTTGAATTGAATTTGAATGTGAATTTGAAATTTAATTTGAAGTGGATTTGAATTTGAGTTTGGAAATTTGGGGGAGAATATATTTCATTTGGGGGTTTTTGGAATGGAGAATGGGGGTTTGCAAAATAATGAGAAGAGGGCTTTTGGATTTTTTTTGGATTGAATCTTGGTTGAAGGATGAAGATCTTGGGAGGAGATTGGAAAATAATGGAAACTGTGATAGGTCGAATGTGAGCGTTAGAAATCAAGCAACAAGTAAAAGAGTGCAAATAAACAACTAAAACAACCTACACCTCAAGATTAGCCTAAGTTGGAAACAATGCAAGACAAAGCAACGAAATAGAACCTTATACCTTGCGTTGAGTCGATCCTTTGGTTGGCCCTTCGATCTTTGATGTGTATGCTCCTTGGATGGCAAGATGCAAGCTAGATGAGGATGTGAAGATGGATGCAAGTGGATGAAAATGTGAAAATGGCTAAGTGAAGATTGAGAAACAAAACTGCAAGAGTTTGGCTAGCACAAATGATCTCCCCAAAATGAGAGAAAAGAGGGGGGATTTATAGGATTTTTGGGAAATCCTAGGGGAAATGGACGGTTGAGATTGATCCACCAAATATCAAGATGTAGGGCTAAGGTGAGTTGAGAACTCACAAGCCCTCACATCTTGACATGTGGCATGTGTGATAGCCCTAAAAGGTGAAGTGGACATGAGGAGAAGGAGAAGGACATGACATGGAGAGGGGTACAAAGTACCTTGGGATTGGACAAGATCTCCCCTCAAAGGAGGTCCTTGTCCCCATGTGGGTGAGAGGACATGTGAGGAATTAAAAATTCTTCAAATATTCTCATGGGGATGAGAGAAAGAATAAAAGAATGAATAGAGGACATGTGGGGAGGTGAAGAAATTAAAAATTCCTTTTAGGTGCCTTGGGATTAAAAGGTGAATTAAAAATTCACATGGGAAGGGGGATGCCTTGTCCAAAAGGAGAAAGCCTTTAATAAGGTTGATAAGGACACATGTCATAAAGGACATGGGGAAGAGAAAAGGAATTTAATATTCCTTGGAAGGATAAAAGAAATTAAAAATTCCTTGAGAGGTTGATTAGGCTAGTTAGTGAAGGATTAGAGGATGGTTAGGTGGCTAAGAGAGATTAGAGGCCAACTTGCAAAAGTTGGAGGATGTGACACATCCTAATCAAGGATTAGGCAGGTGCACATCCTAATGATGGGATTAGAAGAAGGATTAAGATTAGGTAAAAAAAGATGGAGGATGTGACATGAGGAGGAATTAAATAAATGTGATATTTATTTAATTCAATTGATGGAAGGAGGATTAAAGAGATAAGGTATTATTGATTAAATAACTTAGGGATTTGGCAGAATTGAAGCTATTAATTAAATAATAGCAGTATTACTTAATTAACGAAAATAAGACGAAAGGGGATGAATTTGGATAAATTAAGTGTCCAAATTTAGACATCTACAGAAACAACGAAGGATCCCACACCAATTTGTTCTTCAAGCTCTTGAATCAGTGTTTAATTGTTCGTCTTCGATGTTGGTGGGATAGAGAGAATGTTTTGAAAGCCTTCCAGATAGGGGTTCATTATTGGTATGGGTGATTGTACGTGAGTCAACCTTTGATATGTACTTTGGTTTCCATGTTATGAGAAAGGTTTGTTTGCCAAAATTACATCTTTAGACATTTAAAGAACGTGTGATTATATGATTGTTGACTTTAAGTCATTTCTTGTTGATCATGTAAGTCTTCTAGTTGTGTTTCTTGAGATGATGTTGTTGCCCTTGTGATCGGTTATTGTCTTTCTTGGGTAGTGCATGAGACTTGTATCAGTGGAAACCTGGTTCTTTGTATGGGTTGTGTGACCTTGTGATTAAAGGTTGAGTCATGTTTTCAGTTTGTTATGTGGGTTATCATTATGTTAGTCAACCTTGTGTTAGCCTTGGGTAGTGCACGCTTTGGTTTTAGTTTTGTACATCTGTAGTGATGTGTTACCTGTTGAGGTGTATTGATTATGTGTGATAAGTGTTAGTGCATTGGCTACCCTTGGCATGTGGTTGAGTTATGTGTTGTCGATAGGGGAGTGGCTTTCAAACGAACGCCAGGCCCAAAGTGGTTCCAGGATAACTCGTGTGAGAGTCAGTTAATTAAGTGAAAATTAAAATAACTTACTAGGGAGAGAGTAGCTTTGAACATTAATAAGATAATTTAGCCTCGCTCATTGGCTCAAGGGCTTGTACGAGACTTGAGATGAGTCGGGAAGGCCTGGAATGGCAAGATCGTTATCTTGTCTTCTCGAAAGATAACAGATTCCGCTCTGGTGTGCATATGGCGTCGGGTTCATGAGAGGTTACCAGGATATCCCTAGAGGGGGGTCGGGACCTAGGAAGAACACCATTGGATAACCAATGCAGCCTTTGCGATGACACTCCTCCTATGACAACAGTCGGTATGGTGTTGTACTGTTGGTTTATTTTGTACAGTGATTATACTCAATTTTGTACTCTGGAAGCATTCTAACCACGATGTTAAGTGATGTGGTATTTGTTCTTGTTTCGGTTCAGTTGTGCTAGCCTGTGTCTAGAGGTAGATGGTCTTGTCTAGGAAATCCTTGCTACTATCTCCTAGCACGGGGGGTGAGCCTTTTGGTTTCACTTGGTTAGGTGGAACGTGCACCTTCCTTTGTTGGTTTTTTTTGCTCTTGCTCGTGGGGTGAGTCTTTCATGTTGGAGAGCTCGTTGGATGCAGTTGCTTTTCTGGCTTCGTTCTTTTCAATTGATCTTATATTATTTTACCCCTCATTTGTCATCAAGGTGGAATTTGTAATTTGTAATTATGCTCTTTGGAATTACCTCATTCGGGGAATGAGTGTAGTAATCTTATTGTTTAAATATTGTTAATTGAAATCTTTTGGTATTTCTTATCCTTCGTTGTAAGTTATCTTGTATGGAAGGTATGTTGTCTCATTTCCTTAAGTGATTAATGTTTCGGTTTATATTAATGTTTGTTGTTGTTTGGGTTTTAAAGTAATCCTTGTCTCGTGGCCTTAGAGGTTGTTGGCAATGTGTATTCATCTTACATGTTATTTGTACTTAAACAAAAAAAAAAATTTGGTGCATTTAAGTAGTGAATTGCAACTTCCTCTAGGGTTGCGTGGTGGGGCATTACACAAGGTACATGACATCGACTCCACTTGGTTTCCAGGTTTGAGCGTGTCCATTGACCAACGAAAATCGATTGGGAGATAGTAGCTAGGTTTTTTGTGTTAGGTCGTCACCCTAGTCATAGTGTGTCGTCGGGTTGTAGTCGGGTTGGTTGTTATGTTGCCATGTCTCCGTGTTCTTTATTTAAATTCAAGTTAAATGGCTTATCTTGCTCAACTGTTGATTAAATGCTTTTGGTTGTAATGTTAGGAATGTTAATTACTGTACTAATTAATTTAATTCAATTAATAAAATAATCTAATATTGGATTAGATTTATTTTATTGGTTAATTAAATTAATTGTGTGAATTAATTTAAGTTATTCCTTGAATTAAAAGTGTTAAAAGATTTAAATTAGTTTGTGTGAAAAGAAGGTTTTAAAATATGTTGAATTCTATTTAGAAATTTGGAGATTTGTTTTAAGTTATTACAAAAATACAAATGTTTTCAATGCAATGACTTTGGGGTAGAAAAGATATTTTTAGAAATAGTTGACTAATTTGGGGAAAAGATATTTTGAGAAGATTGGAATTTGAATTGAAATTTGAATTTGGGATTTGTATTTGAATTTGAAATTAGAATTGAATTTGAGTTTGCAATTTAATTTGAATTGAATTTGAATGTGAATTTGAAATTTAATTTGAAGTGGATTTGAATTTGAGTTTGGAAATTTGGGGGAGAATATATTTCATTTGGGGGTTTTTGGAATGGAGAATGGGGGTTTGCAAAATAATGAGAAGAGGGTTTTTGGATTTTTTTTGGATTGAATCTTGGTTGAAGGATGAAGATCTTGGGAGGAGATTGGAAAATAATGGAAACAACAAAGGATCCCACACCAATTTGTTCTTCAAGCTCTTGAATTAGTGTTTAATTGTTCGTCTTCGATGTTGGTGGGATAGAGAGAATGTCTTGAAATCCTTCCAGATAGGGGTTCATTATTGGTATGGGTAGTTGTACGTGAGTCAACCTTTGATATGTACTTTGGTTTCCGTGTTATGAGAAAAGTTTGTTTGCCAAAATTACATCTTTAGACATTTAAAGAACGTGTGATTATATGATTGTTGACTTTAAGTCATTTCTTGTTGATCATGTAAGTCTTCTAGTTGTGTTTCTTGAGATGATGTTGTTGCCCTTGTGATTGGTTATTGTCTTTCTTGGGTAGTGCATGAGACTTGTATAAGTGGAAACCTGGTTCTTTGTATGGGTTGTGTGACCTTGTGATTAAAGGTTGAGTCATATTTTCAGTTCGTTATGTGGGTTATCATTATGTTAGTCAACCTTGTGTTAGCCTTGGGTAGTGCACACTTTGGTTTCAGTTTTGTACATCTGTAGTGATGTGTTACTGTTGAGGTGTATTGATTATGTGTGATAAGTGTTAGTGCATTGGCTACCCTTGGCATGTCGTTAAGTTATGTGTTGTCAATAGGGGATTGGCTTTCAAACGAGCGTCGGGCCCAAAGTGGTTCTAGGATAACTCATGTGAGAGTCAGTTAATTAAGTGAAAATTAAAATAACTTACTAGGGAGAGAGTAGCTTTGAACATTAATAAGATAATTTAGCCTCGCTCATTGGCTCAAGGGCTTGTACGAGATTTGAGATGAGTCGGGAAGGCCTGGACAGGCAAGATCGTTATCTTGTCTTCTCGAAAGATAACCGATTCCGCTCTGGTGTGCATATGGCGCTTGTAACGCCCCGCCTTGGTTAATCTTAAAACAAAGTGTAAAGAATGAAATTAACCGAACAAATTTTTTTTTTTAAAGATAATTAATTACACATTTGCGATAAGGTTTCCAAGACGATGTTACTTAATCCTTACACAAAAACTCAACACGTTATCAAAAACATAATACAAATTTAATGCCAAGAATGGTTCAGTTTGCAAGACTTATTACATTCGAGAATCCATAGGTTCATATTACAACAAGAGAGATTTTAATAAATCTCAATACATCCAAGGATGGTATAATATAAACACTCTTATACAAGAGGTAACTTTTACAAAGCATATAGTGTTCATTTAACATCTGGCACAAATATCCACGAACAAGCTTTGCATCATCAGTCACGAACAAAGAAGTAACTGGTACTAGCTGCAAGCTTAAGATCATCTGCATGAAAATATATGGAAGATAGAGCACGGTTTCCTCCCGACCACGTGGAACCCAAAGGTCCACTCCCTCCGTGCTAGGAGATAATTGATAGGTCCACAAGCAAAGAAGATAGAACATAACGTTTACGGGGTTTACAAATTACATCACGACATAACGTTAACAATCATAGCAGATAAAACCTCAGTAACACAACACATCAAAATAAATCTGAACACAAAGAACACCATCATGATATAGACTAAGAGTGTCATCACATCATCGGGATAGGTTACACTAGTGAATCTTCCTAGACTACCGGCCCTCTCTCCAAGAGTTACCCTGGCAGCCTCTACCGATTCCCGGCCCCTATGCAGACCAATGTGGAGTCACTTCATCTTTCAAGAGGACAAGATGACGAATTGCCATTCCAGGCCTTCTCAACCTTTTCTCAACCTGAACGAGCGTTAAGACAGTAGGCGAGGCACACTTTTATCTGAATTAATGTTTTTAACTTCCCAACCCATAATTCATTAGTTAGGTTTTCACTGAATTAACACACCTACGATAGGTTACCCAGACAATCACTTCCGGATTTCGGCCCCTACCGCAAGCCACTCTTCTATAACATGACTCAACATAAAACCAATCCAGGGGTAGCTATCAAGCACATAGATCAAAACCTCAATGTTTATGTCCTTCACTAAAGACAGATCATAATCCCTAAAAACGCCCTTTAACAAAAGCAAAAGTGCAAAGCTATAATCCCCAAGTAAAAATTCTTGTAATTGAGCAATATGATCAATATGTAAAACACTAAACATTACTTTTTTCTCTTTCCTAGATTTTAAAGAAATCCAAGTAATCATCATTATCATCAAAAATACATTCACAACCAATAGTTTCATTTGTTTATAATTTCAAAGAAAATACATCTATATTTAATAGAGTTAGGATTATATAAATTCTATACATTTATAACTTAAACACTTGAAGGAAGTCCAATTCATTAAATATATAAATATATATAGTAGCAAGCAGAGACTGATACATTTGCTTTATTCTATTTTTTAATACCAAATTGATTCGCATTATAAATAATAAATTTAAAATTATAACATTCTGATATTTTCTTAATCACAAATTTACATTTAACCAAATTTATGCGCTATACATATATAATTCAACTGATAATTGTGTATACATAATTTTTATAATAAAATTAACTGCCACTCATATTTCATGCAAAGATGAGTACAAACTAAAGAAAGGAGTGACAGTTTTCAATAGATATCGTAACCATAAGAGTAAATATAACGCCATGCAACCACAGTAAGAAACAATTATTACGAACCATCCCATGCGTGCCATGCATGTTGTACAGAATAACTAACAAGAGAGATGATTGCGTAGAGCATAAATAAAATCAGGATAAAGATGGTGAAGTCTGGCGCTAAGATCAGAAAATAGTTTGACAGAAATTTCAAAAAAGATAAGAGTCATTTAAGTTACAAAACATGAGTTCTTTTGGTATATAATTTTACAGGCAATTGTAACGCACAAAAGTTCCCTTTTTAACACAAGAAAAGTTTATAGCCATCGAAGACACATTATCTGCCGCCGAGAGATCAATAAAGGAAGTAATTATTAAATGCCATGGTAGACAAACATTCCTTGAAATGAAAATACAGGTGGTCAAAACTTTAAAGACACAAATATGCGTTGCCAAGTAGAGACAAGTGCAGATGAACCAAACTGGACGCATGAAATTAATAACGGAAGAACATGGTATCATATTGGAGATTCTTTATTGTAGAGTTAAAGATTATCATATGAGGAGCAATTTTAAATGGCATAGATATATTTCCTTAGAATTAAAAAGTCTTCAATCTCTAACCACAGCCCGCGCAGAATTTACTAGGTGAGGAATGCTAAGGCAAAAAGAAATAGATCAAGGAGATACCAAAGAAAATCAGAAGCATAAAAGATTACTTCAGTCAAAGGCGTAGATTTGGAGGATAAATATTTAACCATGCCATACACAGGATTCATAATATAGCTTATTTTGTTTGATAAAAAGAACACCAACAATCTGAACCTAAGTTGCATGGAGGATGTGAAGTGATCACACATATAAACATTCAGTTCCTGATGCATGACAGAAAGAGTTATGACAAAGTAAAGTCAAGAATTGCCATGCAATCTGCCATGATATCTCATTGAAACATAAGTTAAGAAACTTCAACAAAGTCTATGCCTAAGGCCCGTACACGATGCATAATAAATCTAGACACAGGCTTACCAGTCTATGTGCATGAAGACATGGATGAGGGAAATACAGACTCTCGGTGGAGTGTTTATTGTCTAATCAAATTAAGAATGTCAGCTAAGCGATCTAGATTCTATTGATAGAGATCTAAGTCTACAGTGAATAAATAAATATATATTTTGTCATCCATTGGTTAAGACCAGCTCCAAATATTGTTCAAAAATAGTCATCGATACCTAATAAATAGTTCAAGCATTTTTACGATGGACTTTAACGGCAGAAAAGGATTCAATTATTATATCCTAAATCTATTGACATAATCCATATAATAGCAATGAGTAACCTATAAGAAGAATTGGCGATGAAGATGATAGTGAGCAGCTAAAACATTACTCTGAAGATTCTGATACTTATCCTTCAATGAACTGATTTAAAAGTTTATAATAGAGGTTCACCTATATGAAGAAAAGACTACAAACAGTGATATAACATAGAACCTCTGGTTAAAGATTATACAAAGTTCGCCCCTATCAATAACTATGAACATTCCTGTACTTAGTGCGACGACATCTTCCAAAAAAGAAATACAGTAAAATTGAAATAGATAAATAACTTATTGGATAACTAGTTTAGTTTTAATCGATATATCATCTATAATTTAATTCTTTACAATCTCTAGGTCTAGTATTCGCCTACAGAAGAAAGAATGTCGCTTAAAGTTATTGCCAATGAAAGAATTTTAGACGTCTGATGATTATATTTGGCTTAAAAAATATATATATAAATAGGCGAAGACTTGAAAGTAGCGATTGGTATCTAACTTCAGGCGTAATTCTGTTATTGCTCAGATTTAAAACATGAGATCGGATAGAGATAATAGAGATAACAGGAGCGATCATAATGAACAGAGTTTCAATTCTCAAATTTGGAATGCATAATTTTGAAGACATTAAAATTTTAAATAATACCTAGATTTCATTTTGGATTCTGAATTGGAAATTTCAATAAATCTACGGATATTCAGAAGAAATCAAATACCTTTTCAATTCCAAAAATAAATACTAAATTTTGTTTCCTTAAATTCCTAACATCATGAATTAGCTGTATTTTCAACAAAATTTGATTGCTTAATCTAACTATTTCTCTTTTTAAATGCAGGTTTGGTAAACCACTATTTTTCCACAATGTTCATTGAAGAAATTTTACAGAAACTTAAAAAGAAGAAAACCTGGACAATCTTGAAAATCGAACTGAATGAATTCTGAAACCTTTGCTGATTCCACTTTTAATTTTCCAGACTTCGACGGCAAAATTCCAATCAAACCAACATCAAATGACGCTTTGCAAACATAATCTTAAAGAAATTTCTTCTGAAACAATTGTTGTACCCAAAATTTTGCTAAAAAGTGCTGCCGTAAGAAAACTTCCCGTGAATCCACACTTTCCCAAAATCCCTCTTTTTGATATTAATTCATGCAAATCACTTTCAATCACAAAACTTAACTGAAAGTTCATTTCGCATTGTAAATAGCTCATTCAGTTCAACTCATTCTTTAAAATATCATAACAGACCTTTAACTGGCAATCAAAGATTCTTATCTCTTCGAAAATATCTTTCCTTAATAAAATCTATTTCACATAATACAAGTTGCACAATTAAATCAGCAATAATAATATTTTAATTAAAACATTTCAAAGAAATAACTTTCACTGATAAATTTAATAACTTATTTAATTTAACTCATTAAATTAAATCACAAGCATTGGTATAAACATTAATAAACATTTAATAAAATAAATATTATATTCGCTAACACAAAACAATATATATTTGAACACGACAAGACAAACTGGGCTACACGGGGTAACACAGAGATACTCGTTCGAAAACGAACGAAGGTTTAAAAGGACCTGTCAATACCTCCGACAACATATTTATATTGAATTAGGGTACGCTTAGACCTGACAAGCACGTGGAGTTGTTACCCAGTACTTGTGTCTGCAGGAAACATCAACGTTAGAACATATATATACTCATGTTAGAAAACACACCGTGAATAAGAATTGCAGCGTAGCAGGGTACTCACGAATGAGTAATGCCACACTGTCTTCTTCACCGACACACACGAGCAAGATAAATCATAAGCAATAGTCATAAACAATAAACCACATCATGAATGAATCTATCACAGTATCATCAAACTAATCACCTCAACATAACTTCCACATGAAAAATCGTAAGCTAATAAACCATATCAGATATATGTCTATCTCAATAACATCACGGAAACACAACCAGATAAATAGGACATCAATGTATCATCCATCGAGTATAAAATTAACATAATGTCAGAGTTATAACTGAGAATACACAACATAGTATTGTAGTGAACTAAAGCATCTAACAGGCAAAATTAAACTGAAAACAACTAAGACAGGATGTCACAGCGAGAGGGTCACTACATCCTCCCCCCCTAGGATAAGGCTTACTCCTGGAAGCCGCAAACTAGGTACAACAAACAAATCTTAAAAAGTGCCATATGCTCATGACAACAAAATAAGTTTCAGTCAAACAAGACAACAAGAAGAAAAATACTACATCCCTTCTTCTACTATCGAATTACTCGTTAACGGATAGGGGACACTCCTCAGGGTCCTCATCAGAATCCATAATTGTTTGCTTGGAAGTCGAAGACTGTATGCGATGGATTTCCTTCTCTTCCTTAGAGAGAATAGGTGCGTTAGGTCCGCACCTAAATGGCCAATTTCGAACAACAGACAGTTTCTTCACTTTAACTGGATGTCCCGATTCTAGAGTCTTTTTCCCTTTTTCCATTTTGATCTGAGAGAGAGCCTGGGCCAAGGTCTCGTCATCAGATTCACAAAGTGGAGATGCAGGTGTGGAGTTTTCTTTAATGACCACACCTTTATGATTGACTCGAGAATCCTGCTGCTCCACATGCTCATTTTCATGAGAACTTAGAAGGGAAGTAATTTGGTGGTTAGTTCCACGACCACCACCTCGTCCTCGACCACGACCTCTACCTCGATGTCTAGGCATGGTCCTACATAACACCACGAGTCTCAGATATAGGGTGAGAATAAGGAAAGGGAAAGAACAAATCTCAAAAATCTAAGTACTATATCCATGACCAACATAAATATCCTTCATACACGCCTACCCTATAGTTCCCTAAGTCTACTTCCTCGTATACACTCTCCAAGTCAGTATCCTACATCCTTGGAGATAATTCACAATACAACATATGGTCGACATTGAAAACGATAAAGATAAAATCATTTAGCCACTAAAGTCATAAACAATCATTAAATGGAATTCAATTTTCAACATTAAAGTAAGAAATGCATGCAATATCAACATTAAATCAAGTGTAACCACAAGGGTCACAAGTAAACAAGATCACAAAGTGTGGCTAAACCATCACAACCAAATATAAACAAGTTGTCGACCTTCAAGATTAATATTTAGTCATCAATAATTGGAAAGAAAATCCACAATATTCAAAATAGTACCATACATCACTGTGTGACTAGACTCTAGCCACCTGACGAGGAAGGAGGAAACTATTTCAAGCTATATCAACAGTAGTTTTCTAGTGGTGCGGAGTGATCTCTGACACGTCTTAGTTACATGACATAAATGGCAATAGGATAATATGAACTATAGAGTCTAACACCTAGGACAACGTAATGGGCTTACTAATATCCAGAGTACCCAGTGTTAGAACCTAGCGCTCTGATACCATCTGTAATGCCCCGCCTTGGTTAACGTTAAAACAAAGTGTAAAGAATGAAATTAACCAAACATTTTTTTTTTTTAAAGATAATTAATTACACATTTGCGATAAGGTTTCCAAGACGATGTTACTTAATCCTTACACAAAAACTCAACACGTTATCAAAAACATAATACAAATTTAATGCCAAGAATGGTTCAGTTTGCAAGACTTATTACATTCGAGAATCCATAGGTTCAGATTACAACAAGAGAGATTTTAATAAATCTCAATACATCCAAGGATGGTATAATATAAACACTCTTATACAAGAGGTAACTTTTACAAAGCATATAGTGTTCATTTAACATCTGGCACAAATATCCACGAACAAGCTTTGCATCATCAGTCACGAACAAAGAAGTAACTGGTACTAGCTGCAAGCTTAAGATCATCTGCATGAAAATATATGGAAGATAGAGCAAGGTTTCCTCCCGACCACGTGGAACCCAAAGGTCCACTCCCTCCGTGCTAGGAGATAATTGACAGGTCCACAAGCAAAGAAGATAGAACATAACGTTTACGGGGTTTACAAATTACATCACGACATAACGTTAACAATCATAGCAGATAAAACCTCAGTAACACAACACATCAAAATAAATATGAACACAAAGAACACCATCATGATATAGACTAAGAGTGTCATCACATCATTGGGATAGGTTACCCTGGTGAATCTTCCTAGACTACCGGCCCTCTCTCCAAGAGTTACCCTGGCAGCCTCTACCGATTCCCGGCCCCTATGCAGACCAATGTGGAGTCACTTCATCTTTCAAGAGGACAAGATGACGACTTGCCATTCCAGGCCTTCTCAACCTTTTCTCAACCTGAACGAGCATTAAGACAGTAGGCGAGGCACACTTTTATCTGAATTAATGTTTTTAACTTCCCAACCCATAATTCATTAGTTAGGTTTTCACTGAATTAACACACCTACGATAGGTTACCCAGACAATCACTTCCGGATTTCAGCCCCTACCGCAAGCCACTCTTCTATAACATGACTCAACATAAAACCAATCCAGGGGTAGCTATCAAGCACATAGATCAAAACCTCAATGTTTATGTCCTTCACTAAAGACAGATCATAATCCCTAAAAACGCCCTTTAACAAAAGCAAAAGTGCAAAGCTATAATCCCCAAGTAAAAATTCTTGTAATTGAGCAATATGATCAATACGTAAAACACTAAACATTACTTTTTTCTCTTTCCTAGATTTTAAAGAAATCCAAGTAATCATCATTATCATCAAAAATACATTCACAACCAATAGTTTCATTTGTTTATAATTTCAAAGAAAATACATCTATATTTAATAGAGTTAGGATTATATAAATTCTATACATTTATAACTTAAACACTTGAAGGAAGTCCAATTCATTAAATATATAAATATATATAGTAGCAAGCAGAGACTGATACTTTTGCTTTATTCTATTTTTTAATACCAAATTGATTCGCATTATAAATAATAAATTTAAAATTATAACATTCTGATATTTTCTGAATCACAAATTTACATTTAACCAAATTTATGCGCTATACATATATAATTCAATTGATAATTGTGTATACATAATTTTTATAATAAAATTAACTACCACTCATATTTCATGCAAAGATGAGTACAAACTAAAGAAAGGAGTGACAGTTTTCAATAGATATCGTAACCATAAGAGTAAATATAACGCCATGCAACCACAATAAGAAACAATTATTACGAACCATCCCATGCGTGCCATGCATGTTGTACAAAATAACTAACAAGAGAGATGATTGCGTAGAGCATAAATAAAATCAGGATAAAGATGGTGAAGTCTGGCGCTAAGATTAGAAAATAGTTTGACAGAAATTTCAAAAAAGATAAGAGTCATTTAAGTTACAAAACATGAGTTCTTTTGGTATATAATTTTACAGGCAATTGTAACGCACAAAAGTTCCCTTGTTAACACAAGAAAAGTTTATAGCCATCGAAGACACATTATCTGCCGCCGAGAGATCAATAAAGGAAGTAATTATTAAATGCCATGGTAGACAAACATTCCTTGAAATGAAAATACAGGTGGTCAAAACTTTAAAGACACAAATATGCGTTGCCAAGTAGAGACAAGTGCAGATGAACCAAACTGGACGCATGAAATTAATAACGGAAGAACATGGTATCATATTGGAGATTCTTTATTGTAGAGTTAAAGATTATCGGATGAGGAGCAATTTTAAATGGCACAAATATATTTCCTTAGAATTAAAAAGTCTTCAATCTCTAACCACAGCCCACGCGGAATTTACTAGGTTAGGAATGCTAAGGCAAAAAGAAATAGATCAAGGACATACCAAAGAAAATCAGAAGCATAAAAGATTACTTCAATCAAAGGCGTAGATTTGGAGGATAAATATTTAACCATGCCATACACAGGATTCATAATATAGCTTATTTTATTTGATAAAAAGAACACCAACAATCTGAACCTAAGTTGCATGGAGGATGTGAAGTGATCACACATATAAACATTAAGTTCCTGATGCATGACAAAAAGAGTTATGACAAAGTAAAGTCAAGAATTGCCATGCAATCCGCCATGATATCTCATTGAAGCATAAGTTAAGAAACTTCAACAAAGTCTATGCCTAAGGCCCGTACATGATGCATAATAAATCTAGACATGGACTTACCAGTCTATGTGCATGAAGACATGGATGAGGGAAATACAGACTCTCGGTGGAGTGTTTATTGTCTAATCGAATTAAGAATGTCAAATAAGCGATCTAGATTCTATTGACAGAGATCTAAGTCTACAGTGAATAAATAAATATATATTTTGGCATCCATTGGTTAAGACCAGCTCCAAATATTGTTCAAAAACAGTCATCGATACCTAATAAATAGTTCAAGCATTTTTACGATGGACTTTAACGGCAGAAAAGGATTCAATTATTATATCCTAAATCTATTGACATAATCCATATAATAGAAATGAGTAACCTATAAGAAGAATTGGCGACGAAGATGATAGTGAGCAGCTAAAACATTACTATGAAGATTCTGATACTTATCCTTCAATGAACTGATTTAAAAGTTTATAATAGAGGTTCACCTATATGAAGAAAAGACTACAAACAGTGATATAACATAGAACCTCTGGTTAAAGATTATACAGAGTTCACCCCTATCAATAACTATGAACATTCCCGTGCTTAGTGCGACGACATCTTCCAGAAAAGAAATACAATAAAATTGAAATAGATAAATAACTTATTGGATAACTGGTTTAGTTTTAATCAATATATCATCTATAATTTAATTCTTTACAATCTCTAGGTCTAGTATCCGCCTACAGAAGAAAGAATGCCGCTTAAAGTTATTGCCAATGAAAGAATTTTAGACGTCTGATGATTATATTTGGCTTAAAAAAATATATATAAATAGGCGAAGACTTGAAAGTAGCGATTGGTATCTAACTTCAGGCGTAATTCTGTTATTGCTCAGATTTAAAACATGAGATCAGATAGAGATAATAGAGATAACAGGAGCGATCATAATGAACTCAGAGTTTCAATTCTCAAATTTGGAATGCATAATTTTGAAGACATTAAACTTTTAAATAATACCTAGATTTCATTCTGGATTCTGAATTGGAAATTTCAATAAATCTACGAATATTCAGAAGAAATCAAATACCTTTTCAATTCCAAAAATAAATACTAAATTTTGTTTCCTTAAATTCCTAACATCATGAATTAGCTGTATTTTCAACAAAATTTGATTGCTTAATCTAACTATTTCTCTTTTTAAATGCAGGTTTGGTAAACCACTATTTTTCCACAATGTTCATTGAAGAAATTTTACAGAAACTTAAAAAGAAGAAAACCTGGACAATCTTGAAAATCGAACTGAATGAATTCTGAAACCTTTGTTGATTCCACTTTTAATTTTCCAGACTTCGACGGCAAAATTCCAATCAAACCAACATCAAATGACGCTTTGCAAACATAATCTTAAAGAAATTTCTTCTGAAACAATTGTTGTACCCAAAATTTTGCTAAAAAGTGCTGCCGTAAGAAAACTTCCCGTGAATCCACACTTTCCCAAAATCCCTCTTTTTGATATTAATCCATGCAAATCACTTTCAATCACAAAACTTAACTGAAAGTTCATTTCGCATTGTAAATAGCTCATTCAGTTCAACTCATTCTTTAAAATATCAGAACAGACCTTTAACTAGCAATCAAAGATTCTTATCTCTTCGAAAATATCTTTCCTTAATAAAATCTATTTCACATAATACAAGTTGCACAATTAAATCAGCAATAATAATATTTTAATTAAAACATTTCAAAGAAATAACTTTCACTGATAAATTTAATAACTTATTTAATTTAACTCAATAAATTAAATCACAAGCACTGGTATAAACATTAATAAACATTTAATAAAATAAATATTATATTCGCTAACACAAAACAATATATATTTGAACACGACAAGACAAACTGGGCTACACAGGGTAACACAGAGATACTCGTTTGAAAATGAATGATGGTTTAAAAGGACCTGTCAATACCTCCGACAACATATTTATATTGAATTAGGGTACGCTCAGACCTGACAAGCAGGTGGAGTTGTTACCCAGTACCTGTGTCTGCAGGAAACATCAACGTTAGAACATATATATACTCATGTTAGAAAACACACCGTGAATAAGAATTGCAGCGTAGCAGGGTACTCACGAATGAGTAATGCCACACTGTCTTCTTCACCGACACACACGAGCAAGATAAATCATAAGCAATAGTCATAAACAATAAGACACATCATGAATGAATCTATCACAGTATCATCAAACTAATCACCTCAACATAACTTCCACATGAAAAATCGTAAGCTAATAAACCATATCAGATATATGTCTATCTCAATAACATCACGGAAACACAACCAGATAAATAGGACGTCAATGTATCATCCATAGAGTATAAAATTAAAATAATGTCAGAGTTATAACTGAGAATACACAACATAGTATCGTAGTGAACTAAAGCATCTAACAGGCAAAATTAAACTGAAAACAACTAAGACAGGATGTCACAGCGAGAGGGTCACTACAGCGCTGGGTTTGTGAGAGGTTATCAGGATATCCCTAGAGGGGGGCCGGGACCTAGGAAGAACACCATTGGATAACCAATGCAGCCTTTGTGATGACACTCCTCCTATGACAGCAGTCGGTATGGTGTTGTACCGTTGGTTTATTTTGTACAGTGATTGTACTCGATTTTGTACTCTAGAAGCATTGTAACCACGATGTTAAGTGATGTGGTATTTGTTCTTGTTTTAGTTTAGTTGTGCTAGCATGTGTCTAGAGGTAGATGGTCTTGTCTAAGAAATCCTTGTTACTATCTCCTAGCACAGGGGGTGAGCCTTTTGGTTTCACTTGGTTGGGTGGAACGTGCACCCTCCTCTGTTGATTTTTTTTGCTCTTGCTCGTGGGGCGAGTCTTTCATGTTGGAGAGCTCGTTGGATGCAGTTGCTTTTCTGGCTTCGTTCTTTTTAGTTGATCTTATATTCTTTTACCCCTCATTTATCATCGAGGTGGAATTTGTAATTTGTAATTATGCTCCTTGGAATTACCTCATTCAGGGAATGAGTGTAGTAATCTTATTGTTTAAATATTGTTAATTGAAATATTTTTGTATTTCTTATCCTTCATTGTAAGTTATCTTGTATGGAAGGTATGTTGTCTCATTTCCTTAAGTGATTAATGTTTCGGTTTATATTAATGTTTGTTGTTGTTTGGGTTTTAAGGTAATCCTTGTCTCGTGGCCTTAGAGGTTGTTGGCAATGTGTATTCATCTTACATGTTATTTGTACTTAAACAAAAAAAAAAATTTGGTGCAGTTAAGTAGTGAATTGCAACTTCCTCTAGGGTTGTGTTGTGGGGCATTATGATGGGGGTGATCCCACAATAGTGGTTTATAATTTTTGGCCAAACTAGACACTGAAATAATTTTTTTAACTAAATCTTCACTTTTGGGCACCTATAGCGGCTAAATTGTGAGGAATTTGAAGATGATGCAAACTAGAGTTTCATAACATTTTGTCTGTAGATTCTAAATATATTTTTTTCAAAATTTTTGGAATCAGTTTGCACTTCTTTTTCCATCTCCCTCAAAAACTATTTTTTTCAGAAAATAACATTTTTAAAAAGTGACGATCACCGTATAACGCATAACTTTTTTTCCATGAAGGATAAAATTCTAATTCTTTCGAATTTAGATTTGTAACTTTGATATCTAGTGCTTCCACTTAGTTAGGTAGTTTTTTATTGAATATTTTTCTTTAATCAAGTTTTAAAGTCAAACCAATTACAATTCAGACATAGCGCGGCCGTATAATCGTAACTTTTTTTGTATGTATTGAAATTCATTTTTTTTGTTGGATCAAGGACTTCAATATCTAGTGCACTCATATTTTTCAATTTTTTTTTGATAATATGTTGTTTTTACACGTGTAGAATAGAGAGCTTGATTTTCAGTGAAAAACCTGTGTTTAATAAAACAAAAAAAACAAATACATAATAAAACCAAAACATATTAAAATTATATTCGTTGGATAGCTCGTTCCAAGGACTACCTGATTCCAGTTGGGTTTGTGAAGTCTCCACCATTTTCATCTTCAACCTGAATTCCGAAGTGCAAAAATTTAGATTTTTTTGTGTCTGAGGGGGAGAATGAGGGATAAGGGGGGTTTGAACAAACCCCTAGGGGTTCGAGCGAACCCCTAGGGTTTCGCTTGAACCAGGGTTCGCTCGAACTCTGGTTCGAGCAAACTACCTTTCTATGTGCATTTTATTTGGTTTGTTGGGCGAGAAATAAGGGGCAAGAATTAAATGGGTTCGCTCAAACCTGTAGGTTCCTTTGAACCCCTAAAATCAATTTTTTTGCCATGGGGTTGTTTTTTTCAATTTTTCTTCCTCCATCAAATTATAAGCCACTATTGTGGCTTCACCCATGGTCCTAACACATGGGTTACCCTGATAGTCTAGATGTCGGCCCCCATCTTTGAGTTACCCTGACAATCTAGACACCGACCCCCATCTATGGTTACCCTAACTGCCTCTTACTAAGCGCCGGCTCCATAGGGTGACACATGCAAAATCACTTACCTTTCGTGAGGACAAGGTAGTGATCTTTCCAACCAGGCCTTCTTATCCCATCCTTAGCCTACAAAAGCACTACAGGCATGGGAGAGGCGTATACTTATCTTGATTGATGTGTCAATTACTCATTTTCCCTCCCCCTAGTTAATTATTTAGGTTGTTACTTAATTACAAAACTCCCAATAAGTTACCCTGATGTCACTTTGTGCACCAGCCCCCATTGAGAGCCACTCCCCCTACTAACAATCTGGAAGTCCCAAACACATCCAACAGGGTAATCCATCTTGCACAACATATAAAGTCACATGACTATCACATAAAGCGAGGCACACACCATCTCGCACAAAATCACCATTAAACAATTTCCACAATGTAAGGCTAAAACCCACATGACATCTAGGGTGTACCTGCTCGCACGAAGCACCAAAATCACAAAACCATAACATATGTGAGGCATGACCCTTCTCGTATAAATACCATATCATAAAGTAAAGCAATTGTACAAGATAACAACCCATATGAGCTCAAAACAAGAATGAAAATCAAGAGCTTCACAAAGAACCAAATATAAAAAATCTAACATGTAACAAATTTTTCCCTTAACCTTTGGAAGCCTAATAAACCAACTACCCATGAACTCCCATTGAAGGTAACTCAAAGCACTACGAGTTCCAACAACATCTCCAATTGAATGACTACAAGTAAATCAACTCATAGAATCTCCTCATTTCAAAAATTAAAACAAGAGGAAAAACACAACATCATAGAACCATTAAAAATTCATCTTGAATCACACTACACATTCAATGTGATAATATAAGAAATATTTTAAATCATTATTTACATCTTATTACACACCCATTAGGAATTTATTTAAATAATTGAGGAAGATATATAAACATATTCTATAATATCTAAACACGCATTTTACACAAATAAATTGCTCTTTATTTACGCTCATATATATATATATATATATATACATGTCATCATAGATACTTGCATATATATATATATATAATAATAATAATAATTAAAAATACACTGTTGTTAATAATAGCATTAAATATATTTACTGGAGTGATCTGTTGTATTTAACAACATATGGAAAACATAATAAATACATCATATAAAACCAATATATATATATATATACAGTCTAACATAGGAATCAAATGCATAACCCATGCATTGGACACCATAGGCGCAGCCAAATAAAAATCTCAGAGCTTGAATAAAAGACCAAACAACGCTGGAGATAAAGACGAACCCAAAACTTTTAAAAAGCACAAAATTCACTTATGCTACAAATCAAACCAATGAAGGCTGCCTAAATCACAGTTTATACAACAACGAACTGATTTTTAATGAATCACAAGCTTATAAGGACTAACATCGATGCCCAATATAACTCATCAAATATAAACTATAAGGCAGTATGTAAAGTATGCTATATCAAGCAGCATTAAGGTAATGAATAACAATTGAATTCTCATAAAATAAAATACACCGAATGCCATCCGCAACATGCATAACAGTCGAAACTCAAACCAAACGGCGTATTCCTACGACATATTCGCCACTCAATTACAAAGAACAACTAGTAAATTCATCCCCCTATCGAACACATTGAGCCAACTCTACAAGTATCACAGGTTTCAAAAAGAGTAGGGAATGTGACATACGAATCTGTTGTCTACTAATTCAACTTAACTCACTGTCAATACCATATGAAATCTGCAGGGGATAAGGATAAATGGCGCCTCTTATAATACCATCGATATTCTAAGAGCTCATCATGAAGTAACTAAATCACGCAGAAAACAACACATGCTGCCAGATTGCAACAAACAAATTAAGCAATGAAATAGAAGTGAAAGTCTTGCCACCAAAACATTTTCGCAGGGATGGTGCACAGAGGGAAACACTCCACTTTTAGCAAAAATATTGGAGACTAAACATGTTCAACTGAATACTGTATACAACAAGGAGAAAAAGCAACAACTTTATGTAAGAATTCCTCATACGGCATCAAGCAACAATGAAGCATGCCTAAAAGCAAGGTACGCCCTCTGTAAATCGAATTGCTAAACCTAAAGATCAAAAGGCTAAACAATATGGCCTAAAGAATTACATCTGCACTATGAACAAGTGACGACTATCACAAATGGTGGATGCTAAATGAAACAATCCGAAATATAGACTTGTTTAAAACAAACAACAAGCTTCTTAAAAGAAACAATTCAAAACATTGAATTCATACATCAGTTGCAGAAAAGAAAGAGAATTCAAATATCAAGCATAGAATTCACAAACAACAATGAAACGAAAAACAAGAAGATGCCAACCTAAATTCCTACGCTCGAAGATGGAGAAGATGTGTTGAAGACCACTCTTTCGCTACTACAATCCTTTCTGCAAAACTTGATCACTTTCAGAAATTAATCCACTTTGAAAATAATTTTAATCCAAAACTGTATTCTTTATTTGATAAGAAAAAATAATTGTTGAACAAGATTTCTTGTTGAAAACCAAAATAACATTCTCCCCCGTCTCTCCAAAAAAGACCAACATAAAAATCCAAGAAAAAGATAAATTTTTTAATCCAAAAATCAACAAAATTGACAAGTTTCCAATTTGAAATTCTGTTTGGAGTCATGCATGTGCACACACCCCTCTTTTTCCATCTTTTATTTGCTTTTAATCTCATCTTATTTATTTAATTTAAAATTATATTACTTTCCACATTTAATTAATTTTCACACCAAAATATTAATAATAATTTTTATTTTTATTTATTTTTAATTATTAAAACATTTAATCACATTACTTAATTTAATAATTAATAATCAATATCAACATAATACATTTTCACAACATAGTTCATTTAATTATTATTTTAATTCTAAATTAATTTAAATTACCTTATAATCAATTTAATTTAATTAAACTGATTAAACAAGGTTATTCACAATATTAAATTTAACACATGATTTCAATAACCAAATAAACAACATAATAATGAACAACAACGGAGGGGCAAAACAGACGTAGTACCATTTTGACTTGAGGTGCTTGAGGTGCTATGGTCGTTTGACCTTCAAGGGTGGGGCAATGGTTTGCTACAGGGGCTTGTATGTAAGTTGTTTTGTTGGTTTGGTTTGTATTCTAGGAGGCTTGTTGATGGATTCCTGGTCAAAAAATGTATTGATCTTTTTTTTAAATTAATACATAGGTGCAGCCCCTTAGTTGCTTTTGCACTAATAAAAAAAATTAATTAATTTTACAAATTAAATAAAATATAAGCTAAAAATAATAAATTACTTTGAAATTTAACACTAATTTAATTAATCATTTTATATAATTAAATGTAACAATTAAGTTATTTATTAAAGATTCTTTTTCTTTTAAAAAAATCAAAGGGATAATTTATTAATAAAAAACCAAAATACTTGATTTATTGCTAATTTAATTAATCATTTTAAATAATTGAATGTAACAATTAAATTACTATATTAAAGATCTTTTTTCTTTAAAAAAAATCAAAGATGGATAACTTATTAATAAAAAACAAACCAAGATACTTGATTTATTGCTTTAAAAAAATTATGAAACTTTTAATCCAATTTTTACAAGAAAAATAGAATGCAAATATTTTTGAGAAACTTTAAAAAAATCATAATGTCTACCAATATCTACTTTAATTAAAAAAACCATCATTTAATTCAACTAAGAAACTATATTTATTATATTAGAAAAAAATATCATCTCTCCAACTTTAATTTACCAACATTAATATGTATTCGTTAATTTGTTAAATAATTTTATTAATAACTTATGTAATAAGATTAAAATAGAAAATAACTTTACTATAATAATCATAAAGAATTTACATTCAAAATTTTCTTAAATATATTTATTATTTAAATATTTTCAAATCCTTCATATATTTAATTTTTTGAAGACTTATTCATATTTAATTTAAAAATACTTAATATTAATCATATACGAATATTATCCATGTTTAAATTTTAAATATTTAAATATTTATTTTTTAAATAAATACTTAATATTACATATATAAACAATCATATGTATTATACAGCTATAGCCTATCATGGTCTCGTGTTGACAAAAAAATTTAAGGGTCTCCAAACTTTGGTTGGAAGGGGACTCGCTCAATATTATAAATTGTCTTTTGTTGAAGTGTCTGACTACGTGGTTTATTGTTCATCTCATTAATTATTCGATTTCCATCATTAATTATTTTGATGAAATAAGAATCTTGCATGTGTTTAGGGAGTCTAACTTACTGGTTGATGGGTCAGCTAATTTGGGAGTGGTGGCTAGAAATAATTGGGATGTATTTGAATCCTTACCACTCAACCTTAAAATCAGTTCCAATAATGACTAGGTGTCATGTCTTTAAGGTGGTCAATATGTAGGAAAGGTTCTTTATTATTATTTTGAGTTGGTTTATGCACATTGATTCTTAGCCCTACCATTCTCATAATTACCATTTAGATTTCCGTGAAATTATGGTTTGGTTGCATAGGTTGGGCAGTACTTGAGATGGTCGGCTCACACGTTTTGTGGGTCTTATTTGTATTGTTTTCTGGTTAGCCAACCATATTTTATTTTTGCATAAAATTAAGGTGTTGTTGGTTTCCTATTCACTGCATACCGCCATGGGTGGAGCTCGTTGCAGAGTGGAGCCGAGCTTGTGTGAGGAGTTCCAGAGTAATGAAACTGTGTGGGAGCATTTGGAAAAGGGTGGGGTTACCCAATATATGTTGAAACTCCAAGGCCCTAATCCTGAATGAAGGTTTTTGTAAAAGGGTGGAGTAGTAGGATTTTGCGTTATAAAGGCATGGAGTTCAATATTGATGAGGATTTTGTGGCAGAGGTCACTGGGCTTTCATCTTTTGGGAGGAAATTCTACAGAGACAGAAGTGTGGCTAAAAAAGCCCTTGCAGATTTCCTTAAATTTGATGAGAAGAAGAAGCTTAGGGAAGTTGAGAGTGATGGGTATGCCTGTAAGTCTCTCAAACCCCTTTGGAGGGATCTTGTGTTGGCTATCATGCATTACTTCACCTTGGAAGGTAGGTTCCATGTTGTTTATAACCACCACTTTATGCTTCTGAATCACTTATGTCACAAGGTGTTGGTTTCATTTCCTTTTTATCTTTTGTTGTCCATGGAAAATAGTATTGAGGATCATCGCAAGAACCCTAAGAAGGTCATTCTCCATGAAGGCCTTATGAATCTCATGTTTTCCCATATTAAGCTGAAGTTAATCCTTGTTTCTCCTAAAACCCTGACCCACAAAAAGGGTGTTAATAATTTTGGCTATGAGATTGGTGATTTTGCAGCGGAATGGGAAGGGAATTCTGAGGATGAGGACTCGGATTTTGATGAGATGTTGGTTGAGGATGGTGAGTCTGAGGAGGTGTTTGAAGATTTTGAAGCTTGGTCAAAGGGTTATGAAACAAATATTGAGTTGAAGGATGCTATAGTGCAGTCTAGGAAGAAGAGCGCTAAGGGGAAGAATAAATTCCCTAGGAAAGAAAAATATTCTATTAAGAGGAAGGTGGAAATGTCAAAAGTTGTGGAGGATCTTGTTTCTGGTGTGAAACCTCCTTCGGTCCCTAGGAAGGTGGGTATTGTGGTGAGCTCCCCTGTGACTGGTGCTTAGGGTCCTGCTAATGTGAGAGTTGTTCCAAGCACCCCTGTTGTGGAGAATAGTCCTAGTGTGGGTAAAAACCTTCCTAGGTCTGTGCAGCCTGTGGAGATTAATATACAGGGGATTGAGGGTTTCCAGTGTTCTTTGGCCCTAACCAGGGTCCTCTCGACTCTCATTTAAACACTTTGCAGGTTAAAGGGAGTGTTGTGAATGCGAAGCGGCTGGAAGTCTTGGTGGATTTGGAAAACATGCTAGATAATCATAGTGTTAAGGTGGAGGTGGTCGAAGTGGAGGATAAAGAGGAGCGTTGGGAAGTCCCTAGTCAGAATTTTCTTTCAAATGTCGAGTCTCCTGTCAATTAGGATGAGGTTAATATGGGTATGTTTTGTAGGATGGTCAAGGATGGAACACATAACTTGTTTTCTCTGGTGAAATGGTTGTTCTAAGAAGTTAAGGAGCTCAATGTCTAGGTAAAGAATTGGCAGGATGTTTGTGTGGCACTGGTCCATAGCAATCAGAAGGAATGGTCAATTAAAGGTAAGGTTAAAGCCATGAATTTAATGCTTGATAAACTGGTTGTGGATGTTGATTGCCTTGGTATTACTCATGAAGAGAGGATTTCCTCTTTGGAAATGGTGGTTCATAAGACTTTGGAGGAAATATTTATCAACATAGAGGACAAAATTGGTAAGCTGACAGATGATTTGAAGACTGTGGTGAACATTAGCAATAATTCATTGAAGTCAACTGCTAAGAGACTATTGGTTTTAAATGAGAAAGCCTTGAAATGGACTGGTAAACCCCTAGAGTTGGGTGAAATTGAGAAAGCAATAGAGGATGTGAATTGCTCGAACTTGGTGGACAAGAATGTGGATCCTACTCTAGGTACGGAAAAGGATGTGGATGTTGGCCCGTGTTTGAGGATGAGGAGCAAGACTAAGAAGCGGGCTACCATTTCGTTTGATGAGCTCAAGGATGTTATGGGGATGCACGAGGGGGTCATTGAGGAAAATCTGGCCTCGATTAATGTTTTGGAAAGATGTTGTAGCTATGCTGACTCTTTTGCTTGATCAGCCTAGTTGCTGATGTTTTTGTTGCTGGGTTGCTGATGGGTTTCTTTGTTTATTTCTATTACACATTAATTTCATTTTTTCGGCTGTGGGTTCTCTTGGCTTAATCTTTATTGCAACTTTTCGTCTTTGTAAAGGGTTCTAGGACCCCTTCAAAACCTGCTTTTCCTTATAAAAAAAAATCATATGTATTATATATATATATATATATATATATATTAGATTAACTTATATATATTATTATATAATAATTTTAATGAAGGTGTATATATATATATAATATTTCCAATTGCATATTATTATAAAAAATGGAGGTTTAACACCAAGAAATATGATTTTCAATATACATATTATTATTAAAAAAATGGAGGTTTACAACACAAAGAAATATGATTTCCAATATACTTATTATTATAAAAAAAACTAGAAGTTTACAATCACAAAGAAATATGATTTCCAATATATATATTATTATTATTGAAAAATGAAGACTTACAAACACAAGAATATGATTTTCTAATATGAGAAAAGAATTAAAAAATCATTTTAAAACTTTGATTTTTTTTAACAAAGATCAAATGCTTTTTTTTTGTAATTCAAGACCTACTTATGAATATTAAAATTTAAGGTTGAACTTTTTTTCTCTTTTTACAAATATTTGTTTCTTTATCTATTCTTTCAACGTGAGAGTATTTGGAGTTAAGAACCTACGTGGAATGCAAATAATCCAAATCCTTTCTATGTTATCCAATCTTCATCTTCAAACCCTTCTCTCAAGCATTTTGGTGTCTTCTTCTTTCTTCCCAATGAAGTTGCAAAGTGCAAAGTAGTTGAAACTTCCCAAAAACTTGTCAGATGCATTTTTCATCCCCATTTTATTAAAGTTTATCAAAAACTTGTAAAATGCATTTTTCATCCCCATTTTATTAAAGTTTATAGGGTAATATTTTTTTTACAAAATAATATCTATCATTAAGAGATTCTCTCTCAAAATATCGTCCATTAAATCATGTCATGGAATAAATCATAATAATAATATGTAAGCCCCCATTTGTCATAGAATATATCATGAATATCAATATTCTTGTAATAAAATAGCTAATAATAATATGTTTTTTATTAAATATTAAAATAGAAGTTGCATCATAAATCAAGAGTAGAATTTTAGAATATTCATTTATTCTTTATTATTTTAGTTTAAAATAAATGACACTACATATATTTTAATAATTTAAATTGTTGTAGTATGAATATTTTATTTTAATGAAAATGGATTCAGTATATAAGATTTTAAATAATTAAAATTTACTTATTTGTTTTATTTTACTTCTTTATTCTTTAGTTTAGTTATAGAAATTATCTTGAATAAATAATTAATACAACACTTTAGGTTATAACTATTTACTAAATTAAAAGAGTTTTCAAATGTTCTAAGGAAGAAGGTCATGACATTCTCCCCCCCTTATATTGTGCAATGTCTCAATGCACTTGCTCAACAAAGTCAACATAGAGATAAAACAGTATCATGTTTTTGACAAATAAAATCAAAACATTAAAGGAAACAAAGTTTGTTGCATTTCATCTGTATCTTCTCATATAGCATTTTCTTCATCATATTGATCCCACTACAACTTACACTGATTGTTCTAAGGAATTAATATTATCCCTATATTTTGTTAATAGATTTATTACAACTTCAATTACTGCTTTGTTACCCCCTTGTGCTTGTTGATCATTATTAATATTATCCTCCTGATTTCTTTTTTTCTCTTTTCCTAATTGGTTAGTATGACTAGCCTCAAAAAATTAAATCCCATTATATTTTTATAAATAATTATATACAAAGTCCCACTTAGCAAGGAATCTGGATTACATAATATTTCCATTTTTGCTAGATGGGGAAAGGGTGAATTTGTGATCAATTGTAGCATCTACAACTATATCATCACCTTGTTTAGGTAAGAACATATATGTGGGTCCTAGACTTCATGTGTTCCCTAAGAGACATTATGGACAAGTTGGAGAGGTACTTGTGTAGTCTTTTAAGGATGTTATGTATAACAGTATGACTTCCATGACACATCATGTATAGTACATGTCATTCAAATGGTTGGAAAATTTATGCTAGGGCCACATGGCTCTATTTATGTAGGTTATGGGTCATTGATGGCATATGATGCATATATTAGAGAAGATATAAGGTCTCCATATGTTAGTATTTATAATCTTAGGGATTTGTAGAAGCAAGGTACCTACGTGGAATCTAATTTACTTGGTGAATATTGAATGATTAACTCAATTTTTTGCATCCCTCTTGTCTTAATAGCTAGCCATATTTAACAATGGGAGGCACAATAGGAAACACACAACTTATTTTGTATGGTTAGCACATGAGGCCTATGGTCTATAATCTAAGCCACAAGAAACACATGAGGCATATGAAGCAACAATGGTTATCTCCCTACATATCCTCAGGGAGGATCAACTACTATAGAGCCTATTGTCGGTGTTGCTCCAAGGTCTAGATCTAACCAATATACACAAGCACAAATTGTTGGGTTAGGAGATCACACCTACATTTTTAGTGACTTGTAATTTAAGGACCATAGTAGATTAGAATCCATTTATTAGGGTGGTGATTGGGCTAGGGGAGATTTGGATTATCGTGATGATCTTGAGATTTCTATAGAGGTACAAATCAAATTACAAACTCAAAATTGTATAATTTATTTAATTTTTTTTACCTATGTATGTTGTTTGTATTCCTACTATTTTTTTAATGGATCTTTTTTCTTGTGTAGGATCCTTTTCTATCATAGCATTTGTCTACTCACAATGGCACTTCACATCCTCACAATCACCAATTTTATCATGTTAAGACACTATGTGAGATTATCTATTTAAGTATATTCTTATACACATTAATTTACTAAAATTGTTTTAATTAATTTAAAATATTACATTTACATATACATGTTTTTTTATGAATTTGCATGTGTTGTATAAATGCAGGGTTCAAGGGCACATCTTTGACTTGATCAATATGGATGGCAAGGTTCACTCTCTTGGAAAGAATTCCAAGAATGATCCAAAATAGTTTTTTTTTTATATTTGATATAAAGTTCATGTTATATTCCTTGTGGAAATTTTATCAATATACTTGTCTTAGATTGCTCGTGGATATTTTATATTTGATAGATTTTATATATATTATATGTTCTCTTGATTTTAGACATGTTCATATACACAAATTTCATTCATGTCATTATTTTTATATATACATACATAAATATATGTACATATGCATGCATGTGTGTATGTAAATGCAAATGTGTATGTGAATGATGTGATGGACAAGTTATCTTTTATATTTGATATGTCATGTATATAATATTAATTGATTGATATTAATTTATATAAATTAATATATCAACTTACAATCTATTATATATAAGCCAATATAAATTTACAACCTAATCTATATAAATTTATAATATATACAATATAATCTAAGTAAATTGATATAAATTTACAATCTATACAATCTAAAATACATAAGTTCACATTACTTTATAGTCTATACTATCTAATCTATATAAAGTGATATATTTATAATTTATTTAATCTAATCTAGTTATATGTTGATGTCAATTCATAATCTATCTAAACCAGTATAAATATACAATCTAGTTTAAGTTTATATGAATTTACAATACAATATATATAGGTTACATAAATTTAATTGATTGATATCAATTGATATTAATCAATTAGTATCATTAAATTTATATCAATTTATACTAATCAATTGATATCAATTACATAATATTAATTGATATTTATGCCGAAGGCGTTCCCTATATGAATATTACCAACTTACTTTAATGATCGATAGTTGAGAATGTGGTAGAATGATTGTTGACCATTGAAAAAGATCTGACCATTTGATGAACCCAATATAAAATAAATAAAAATAATATTAAAAAAATAAAACACTTTATACAAAGAAAGAAAGCAAAGAAGTAGATATTCTTTCTACATTTCCACTAGAAATAACTAAAATACTTTATACAAAAAAAGAAGCAAAGAATTAGATATTCTTTCTACATTTCCACAATAAAGTATGTTTTACATTCATATTATAACTTAGGTCAAAAACAAAAAAAATCCACAATTATTATATTTTAAAAATTAAAATAATAATTATTATAGTTTACAAAAGAAATTTACTACACTAAATTTACATTATCTAATTAATAATTGCACTTTATACAAAGAAAGAAATCAAAGAATTAGATATTGTTTCTAATTTTCTACTAATATTCAAAGTGTATAAATCATATTATAAAGGCATCAACGGTTGAGAATGTGTTAGCATGATGCAAGACTATTAAAAAAGATCTAACTATTCGATGAACCCAATATAAAACAAGTGCCACGTAGTGGCTAGTACTTGCCTTAATAGTATTGTAATTATTGTTTTTTAGATTTGATAAAAAATAAATATATTTTTTGTTAATGTGAATAAAAATAAATACTTTTTTTGTTAATTATAGTGTTTTAGTATTGTTAATTAGTTATTTTAATGACCTAACCCTAACCCTAACTCATACCCTAACTCTAGTTCTATCCCTAACCCTATCCCTAACTCTAACCCTGATAATAAATTTTAAACCATTGTCTTAATCTTAGACCTATCTCTAACCTTCACTTTGATTGTAACACTATCCATACCTATAAACCTAATTTTTATCACTAACTTTTAAATAAATCGCATATTTAATAAATGTTATATTACAAATTATTATATATTAAATAAATTTATCAATAAAATAAATATAATGTATACTAAAAATCATTAAAAGTTAGATATTACATGCTGGAAATGTTTCTTCTCTTATTATTAATATAAAAAATTTATATATTAAAATGATTATTTATTACAAGTTGTTTATTTTTAATTTAAAATATATATTAAAAAATAAAATATATTATATTAAATTATCAATTTGATTCGTAGTAGAAAAAAGTGCAACTATATCTCTTCATTCAAATCAATAATTATTAAATATTAATGAATCATGATTATAGATGGTATGATTTTTTCAAAGTCCATGAATGATAGAGTAAACACTTCTAGATTAAACTATGTACGTTATTTTGAATTGACGTTTCAAACCACACTAAATGACTCATCGTAAGAAAAAGATAATGAAGAATATGATTACATAGAAACGACCTTAAGTGTAGTGTTCCTCTAGTTATGACACTCTGTTTAATTTGATTCAACTTGATAGATAGATGTTTTAGTTGATTATGATACTATGTTATTTTTACACTCTGTGGATGACACATTTGACATCCTGATTATCTGGTTGTGTTTGTGTGATGATATTGTGATTGACAGGTACGTGATATGGATTTTGTTGCTTATGAGTTTTTATGTGGTTAACATGTTGAAATGGTTATTTATGATATATGATGTTCATCAGTTTTGGTGAAGAAGACAGTGTAGCACTACTCATTCGTGAGTGCCTTGCTACTCTACGATTCTTCTTCACTGTGTGTTTTCTTATATATGTTTAGATGTTTAACAGTGATGTTTCATGCAGATACAGGTACCGGGTATCAGCTCCACCTGCTTGTCAGGTCTGAGCGTACCCTAATCCAATGAAATTGTGTTGATCTGGAGGTAGTGGCAGGTCCTTATTGAACCATCGTTCTTCATTGAACGAGTACCTATTTGTTACCCTTCCTTGTTGTCAAGTTCGTTTATGTTGTGTCATACTTGTCTGTATGGTTTTGTTTGGGAATTCACTAAATTGTAGTTAAATGATTAATTGTTTTTTAATATTAGTTTAAATGTTTATGCTTATGTTTATATTTATTGTTTAATTTATTAATTTAAATTAAATAAGTTATTTACTTTATTAGTGAAATTTACTTTTGTAAAAGTAATTAATTTAATATAAATTGTTGATTTACTTGTGCAAACAAGATTTAAGTGGAAATAGATATTTTAAGAGAAGACGTTTTCAACATGTTATGAATATTTGATTTGGAGTTGAAAATGTGATTTGATGTTAAAAGGGTAAGTTAGAACTGATTGATCAATTATGAATGCATAATTGACTATCAGTTAGGTTTCATGATTGAGAGTTAATTAAAGGCATTAAAAAGATTTTGGGGGTTGCAATTTTTTTTTAGAGAGGTTTCACGGGAATAATCTGGAAGAACTTTCATAGCAGTAGTTTTAAGAATATTTTGCACGACAGTTACTATGGGGAAAAAAATTATCTTAAAATTTGGTTTGCAAGCATAATATTGAAGCTGGATTGTTTTGGATTTCTTCGTCAAGATCTGGTGAATTTAAGTAGAATTGGAAGAAGCTACAAAATTTGTTTCTATCCAGCCATCAAGCTTTTAAATCAGGTTCCTTTCTTATTTTGCAATAACTTAATTTTTACTTCTTGAAAGCTTCGCTTGAAAATTTGCATGCTTTGGAAAACGTTTATTTTATTGTGAGAAAGAATTATCTTGTCAAACCTGTAAACACATCAATGAAACAATTTAGAAAGAGTTTTCAAAATTAGGAAGGAAAGTAAAACAAAACGATGATAAAATAAATACAATGAAGCAAAATTTCATTCTATGATCTATTACAAGGATAATAGTTTATATGAAAGGACAAATTCTTCAAATCTGTTTCAGTTTGTTTATGCATTCAGTGTTTTGGGTTTTCTGTGTGGTGCTGGAAATAATGCCTTATGCCTTCTTTTCTTTTCTTAGTTCAATTTATATTTGTAATATACATTTCATGGCCCAGATTGTATTAATATTCGTTTCTAGCTTTCCTGATAACTGTTAGTCTGTAGATCGATTTTGTTCAGCTTAAGATTATGCCTTGAAAAATTATAAATTTGAAACTTATCTGAAGGGCGGTTGAAATGCCAAAACATAGGTCATGCATTAGAAAATTTATGCTAAATTGTATTGAGTATTTATATTGAATATATATTTGTTATATTTGAAATATAATCATGCCTAGCACTTGTTAAAGTTTAACATATCTTTGGTTCGGTCGTCGGATAGTATCATTTATAATTGTTAGTACTATTCCCAAATCAGGCGCCGACCGATGAGCAGAAGAAGTTATTTGTTTGTTTGATATATAGATTAAACCTCATTGAGAATGAATTGAAGAGAACCTTATCCATTGCCTATCACCTGTAGGTTATCATCTCTTAGTTTTGTTGTAACCTGTCCAATTAATCTGTACGTAGCCTTCTTCTTAATACTAACTGCTATATTATTATCTTTGATTCTTTATACAACTCATCACAACAATAGCACTGGAACATGGTAGGGCACAAAGATTAATTAATCTTTCTGTTCCAATTTGTAATCTGCAGTATGGGCTGATGCAAGAAGTTGGGTAAACAAAAATCTCAAAAAGTGGAATTGTTTTTGTTGTTTTTCAGAATTTGTCACACTTGGACTGAAAATTTGAGGCACTTACACAATGAATCTTAAAAAAATTCAATAATATGAATTTATCATTTTGAATCTAGTTTCCAAATATGTAAATTATTCAAATACCCAGATTATAGAAATTAAATTTTGATAGGGATCTACACTTTTTAAAAGTCCCTATTTTTTTACAACACGAAGCACGTGTATGGACAACACTTTTTGACCCAAATAAAAGTATTTTTCTAATTCCTTTTGGGAAAAGAGAGCTAACAACATGAAGTTTGGTCTAGATTTTTTTTTGTCATTTTTGGTTGAATTTTTTTTTATTAAATTTTTATTGGCCTTAATTGTTGTTTTTCAAAATCACTGTAATTTTATTGGAAGCATAATTGGACCTTAAACTAAACATTTTTGACTCTTTTTTTTCATTGTGTAGAGAATTGTCTGAAGTTTGATGCCATATAAATTTTTTTACAAAAAAAATAGCCAAAAAAAAGTTATTAAAAAATCAAAAAAACCTGATATTTCAAGTTTAAGGACTAGTTTGCTTAGAAATTAATTAAAAAATAGTAAATGTAATCCAATATTAATAAAAATTATATATTTGGAAAGTAGACATCGTGTTCTCTAATGGGCTTTAATTTTACAGATTGATTCAAAAAATAAGTCCATCAGCCATGTTGTAAAAGTTGGACATTCTTCTTCAATTTGCCTTAGTTTTTTAGTTGCAGGTCAAAGGCTAAAGCTCGGATTGCCAAGCCTTTTCCGATCCTAAAACCGAGGCAGCATGTGGGTTGGGAATTTTGAATTTTAAAAATGCGTACGCATTACAAAACACATATGCGTTTTTTATTTTCTTGATTATTTAAAAAAATAAATACTTTTTAGAAACGGGTACCCGTTTTAAAATGCGTACACGTTTTAAAACACGTACCCATTTCTAAAAAAATATTTATTTTTTTAAATAATCAATTTTTACATGTTATAAAACGTGTATGCATTATACGACACGTACGCATTTTTTAGTGCATAAGCGTTTTTTAGGCTCGGGTACCCGAAGCATAACGCATACACATTTTTTTAATAACATGTATGTGTTTTCTGCGCGAATTTTTTTGGCCAAAACTTCCCCTCTTCGTGTACCAAACTTCTTGCTTTTACCAGTATTACCAGTGTCTTATTTGCTTGCTTAGAAAATGGTGATGGTGTAGCAACACCATTTATCTTTAGTCAATATCTAATTCTCTGATTCTTTCGTATATGAATTAGCTATGGACATTATTGTTCTTCTTAATGTGAACATTGAAATCTAGAACTTCTATTTTATTCTAAGTCATTCTCTTTGGCTATAAGTTATCTATTTCCACTGATAGAAATAAGGGTTGATATTATATCAAATGAATCACCTTAGGTAGACGCCTTGTTCTATTTTTAGGAAACCATGCTATACCTTTATTGGATATTCCTACAAATGATACTATACTTGTAGCTGGTTCTTATTACTTCATTGTTCATGACAGTGGATGTGGAACGTGTTCATGGACATGAATGTTGGATATGATGTGATCATTATCCTCTTTTGTAGATTTACCTCATATATATGAGTGTATTCATTGTAACATCATTAGGATGTATTGAGATTTATTAAAATCTCACATGATGTAATCTGGATATATTTGTAACCTGATTGTATAAAGTTTTGAAAACTGGATCATTCATGAATTCAAATTGTACTTATGTTGTATATTATGATGTGTTGATCTTATTTATAATGTTTATGTAACGTTGTCTTGGAATTCCTTAAGACAGTTATGTAATCGAATCTCTTTAAAAAATAAAAATTATTCGATTAGTTTGCTCTTTTTGCTTTGTTTTAATGGAATCCTTGGTGGGGCGTTACATTTAGAATAGTTAAGTGGTGGGAGAGGATAGGGAAGGAAAATATTGGAAAATGAAGTTAAAGTGAAAATAGGAAAAACAATGATGAAGACATAATAGAAGAATGAATAATATAGTAATATGATATAACACAAATAAATGGATAAAAAAGGTTAAAGTTAAATTTCTCAAAAAATGAATACATAACTCTAATGACCTTACCCTAATCCTAACTAAATGATAATATGGTATACAAATAAATGGATCAAAAAAGGTTAAAGGTTAAATGTCTCAAACAGTGAATAAATAACTCTAAGAGAATTATAAAGATGAATTATATATATAAAATGATTGAGGAACAATTACCAAAATTATTAAAAGAAATGAAGGAAGATATAAAGGAAAATATACTAAAACTTAAAACAATAATAATTTAACCAAAGGAAAAAGAAAAAAGATGAGATTATATATAAAATATAAATTCAAAAATTAAATAAATTATTCAATTAAAATTAAAAAATAGATGGTTACAATACAATAGATTATAATATATATAACCTATAATATATATTAATACAAATAGACAAAATCATAATAATTTATATAATATATATTAATATATATAAATATAGATTAAAGGAGAACCTACAAAATAAAATAACCTATCATATATATTAATAGAAATGTATAATATAAATTAATATATAACCTTAGAAACAATGTAGATTAACTTATTTACCTATAAAATATTACATTTAATAACATAAGATATAAATAGAAATAATATATATAAATTCTACATTAATATAGGTTATATATAAAAATTAATATTATGTATATTAAAATAGGTTGTATATTATATATAATAAAGATCTAAAATAATATAGGTTATCTTATATACTTAAATATTATAGGTTACAATTTTTTTAGAGAACTTATATATATAAATTAATATAAAAATATATATGATGAAAAAAAATTATTAATGAAAAGAAGAAGGGGAGCATATAATAATTAAATTATATCATAAAATATTAAAAACATAGATAACAAAGATATTAGTCTAATGGAAAGAATACCATTTTTATTTTATTTTATTATTTTAATAGTGTGAATCCAAATCTCTATAAAAAGCTTTGAATTTGGATTTTTAAAGTAAACCTTTTAATAAAAAAAAATTACATTCTTACAAAAAACTCAAAATAAATAAGATTTATTTATTTTAGAAAGATTTAATGAAATGACTTTATAAAGCAAAAAATGAAAAATCATTCTTTAAAAAAAGTTTACCTTGCTTTCCTACCTTGCTTTCCCTACAAATGGGTCAATAACACACACAACTTTTTAACCAATCTTATGCACAAGAAGTAATTTTTATAATTTGTAAAGTTAAATATTTTACAAGTTGACTTTACAAAATTGAGTTTTATTTTAATTTTTTTTAAATATTGTTTTTGATTGGTTGAAAACTACATTATTAATAACTAGTTAACTAAAAAAAGCTAAACTCATTACAATAGTACTATGTCAATGGCAAATACTAATAATCAAAGAAAGAAAGAAAGAAAGTAAAGAATTAGATTTTCTTTCTACACTTCCAATAGAAAATATGCTTCACATTCATATTATAAAGGTCAAAAACAAAAAAAAAACCAATTTATTATATTTTACAACTAAAAAAAACTATTATATTTTAGAAAAACATATTTAAATACACTAAATTTAGCTTATCAAAATAATCATTGCACTTTATACAAAGAAATAAAGTAAAGAATTAAATATTGTTTCTAAATTTCTTCTAATATTCATAGTTTATAAATTATATTTTTTTTAATCAAAAGGCTAGGTGCCTATATATTATATTAATAATCATAATAGATAATTACAAAATTGCCATAGAAGGCAAGACTAACCTGAATAATATCCATGGAAACATTTTCTTCTACCCAACTGCCCAACAAAATTACATCCAAACCCTGAATTTGTACCCCTATACAA
>VDFB02379711.1:109548963-109639099 GCA_007258455.2 Sequoia sempervirens
TCATCACATCGAGCTTAGTTTCACTAGCCTTAACAAATGAAATATTATGGTTCTGAATGGGATTGGTAAATATTTGCAAGTTTTGGTTGGGAGGAGCTATAGAATTATTACCTTTTTCATTCACACCTCCAATTTGGATATGATTAGAATCAATGAGGTCTTGCAAAATATGTTTAAGACACTTGCAATGTTCTGTATCATGTCCTTTTTGTTGGTGATAAGCATAATAGGAATTGTGTTTGAAGCTCAGTGGTAATGGCTTGCTAGGATCAAGGGGTCAAATGAGAGGTAAGGTAAGAATTTTTTTGTTTAATAGTTGGGTCATAATGTTGCGAAGTGTGTCGGGTAAGGGTGTAGATTGTCTTTGTGGATCCAAAAAGATATAAGGATTACTCTTCTTTATAGTAGCTACTTGGGTATCAACTGGTTGGGTAGGTTGAGAGGTGGAATTTAGTTGAAGGAAACTTTTATTTTGTCTTTTGAAATACTGGTAGGTGTTTTGGTTTGAAGCTTCAAACTTTTCAGGATGGGTAGAGGTGGTTTTTGGTTCACTACTACCTATGAAATTTTGATAATCTCGAAGGACAGTGCATAAATGCATGAAGGGAATTTCATCATGGTGAGCTTGTATCTTATCTTACTTTGTAAATTTTCTATGAACATCTTTCTAAGGCAGGAATCAGGAATCTTCACACTGACTTGGGAATAAAGTGATTGGTACCATGAAATAAAGTCAATGACTTTTTCACCCTCATTTTGCTTACATTTAATCAAATGAGCTAATGTCATTTCAAGAACCATATGCACTTGGAAATGGTTAATAAATGCCTCAAAAAGTTCATTGAATGAATGAATTGAGTTATTTGATAATGCAAAAAACCAATCCAAGGCAATGTATTTCAAGGATTGGGAAAAAACTTGGCCAAAAGTTTTTCCTCAAGGATAAAGTCACCACACAAAGCAGTAAAGGAATTAACATGATTAGTAGGATCTCCCTTTCCTCCACATTTCTCAAATATAGGGATCTCTATACCTTGTGGCATCAGAGTTCTCAATATCTCCAAGGATAGTGGGTTAATTTTGACATAGTATGAAGGTGGACCATTTTGATTTTGATTTATGGTGGAAACTTGATGTTGAATGGATGAAAGACTTTGTAAAAGGTGGTTAATGATAGGATCATTGCTTGTGGCTTGTGATGGAGGTGAATATGGTGGGGGTGTGTATGTGTTGGAAGGACCAGTGAATGGATTGCTTACAAGAGGAGATATAAGATTAGATGCCACATAGGTATAAGGAGCACTATTGGAAATGTTTTAGGTAGGAAGGATATTGCTAGTTGGTTGCATCATAATGGTCACTTGAGGATTGGTATAGGTTGGAATGGATGTTATGGTTGAAGGGGGAGGAGTTTGATTTCTTCCTTGGATTTGCACATTGTTTGAAGCTTGAGCACCATTAGTGGTGGAAGGAAGATGTTTTCCAAATATGTGAGCTATGTTATGCAAAACTTCTAGTCCTTAATAAATTTCCATCATGTGGTGAATACTATCTATGGTAGGTATAACAATGTTGAATATGTTTTTAGTACTCACACTATCTTGTAAATGAGCTAGGTATTCATGCATTTTCATTATGTTTTCTTGAGGGATATGTTCAACACTTGTCATATAACTTGTAGGTAAGGTAGGCATAGCAAAAGAGGTATCAAAGGTATGGTCCATACCTAGTGAACTAATACCAACACTAGAAGTAAGAGAGATTGATAACCCAAGATCCACAATGAGTGTTTTATTGTGGGATTCCATGAGTCTCACACTTCATCTAACCACAATATTAGTAGTAGGAAACCAAGTAATACAAAATTACAAGGGATAAACCAAAGAAAGTACAATGAAAAAAATATCCTATGCTTGCAATTACACTTGAAATGAAAGAAATCAGAACAACAACAATTTTGCAAACTGAAACAGAAAAATGGAGGTAGCCAACAGAAGCACACAAAAGGAATCTCAGATCTTGAAAAATTGGAAAGTCAAATTCAACAAGGACTAAGACACCAATAAGGGCATATTTGTCCTATTGGTGAAGTTATGAAGTTCTAGGGACTGAAACAGGCAGCAAATAGCAGAGAGAGGATTCTGAGCTAGAAACCCTGAGAGGGACTAAGACACTAGGAAGGGAATTTTAGTCCTAGCAGAGGTTTTTATAAAAAAAATAAAAAAATTTGGATTTTCTATAGTGTTCATAGATTTTCTGTTCAAGATGATGATGTTTATAAACATAAAACTATGTGAATGAATGCAAGGAAAAGTAACTAGTAGCAAGCAATTGAATGCAAAGTTAGTGCAATTTTTTTCAGTTTTGAATGCAATAAGAATGTTTATAAATACAATTAAGATGATAAACAATGTAATTTTAAGTTTTTGAATGAAATTAGATGATTCAAGAAAGAAAAAAATGTAACCTATATGCACTTTCACTAATGCAAACATAAGAAACCCTAGATGCAATTTTCACTAGATATGAGAAATCCTAGATGCAATTTTCACTAAATATGAGAAATCCTAGATGCAATTTTGCTAATGCAATATGAAATGAATTCAATCTAGATCAAGGAATTTAATGAACTCCAAATCAAAAAATGAATGCTCAAAAGGGGCAGGTTCACCAAAATGATTAATGTGGAAAATGGTGATGTGATATCACTTTTCTCCAACAATCATTCAACAATGTTCGAGGAGTCCTAATTGGATTGACTATCAACCTCACAAGGTGAGTCAATTATCAACAAGGAGTACCTAGGAGGGGGTTCTTTAAACTTTTAGGGGTTCACCAATAAGAAAATGCTAAAATACAAATAAGAATTCAACTCACAAAACCTAGTAATGCAAGCTAAATGAAGGATACAAATGATGAAATTATGCAATAGGGAGTTAGGATATGTGTACCTAGGAAGTCTAGAAATGTGATAAGGATTCTAGAAATGCAAAGAAGCTGTCAAAATGAGCTATGGAGGAAAAATATGCCTTTACTATTGTCTTAGTCTCCCTGCTATTTTTTGGGGCAGATTTAGAATATTCAGATGTCGAAACTAGATCTGGAAGAATTTTTGAAAAATACCTTTAGGAGGACTAAGATGCCCTAGGTTGTGACTTAGTCTTGTATAGAATTTCTAGAATCTTTGAATGTTGTCTTGAGGCTTGATGTCTACTCTTCCTTCTTCTCTAATCTTAGGTTCTGAAACTTCTGGATTTGATCTATAGGTGAGTTTTCGTGAGGATGACAACTTTGCAATGCAAATTTGCAACTTTGCAACTTTGAACTTCAAATGATCTTCAAGTATTCAACCTAAATCTGTAATCACAAACATGCAAGAAAGGAAAAAACTTGTTGATTTTTAGTGAATGGGGGTTTTCCTTGGTCAAACCCCTTGTTGGTAATTAAACCTTGAAAATAAATGAAATAAAGGAGGGAAATGATGAATGAACAACATGCAATATTACAACTCACCAAACCCTTGCTATGAAGTCTAGAAACTTGTGTGAAATGACTGCAATGGATATGGATCTTGAATCAAAGAAATGATTGATAGTTATGGACTTGAATTGCTTGCTTGAATCAAAACCCTACATCACAAATGTTAGCACAACAACACATGATGCAAGAATATCTTTGATATGATGCTTGAATTTTGATGATGGCTCCAAATGCTTGATGAAATGCACTTGAATGCTCTATGAATACTTGAATGCTTGGATGCTTAGATTGATTGTTAGGAGAAAATGAGAGAAGGAACCTTGTATTTATACTTATCTATGCTTAATATCCCAAAATTACACCACACCAAGCAGACATATGAATTCATTAATTAAAGGAGGCTAAATCTCACTAGAATTTGAAATTAAATCCCAAAAATAACTTAAGGGGGACTAAGATTCCCTAGGTGGCGTCTTAGTCCCAAGGCATGAGAATTGGGGCACAAACACCAAAAAGGGGCTCATTTAAGATGCCTCAAAATCAGGGTCCCAAGACCTTTAGGGGAAAAAGATGCCCTAGGTGGTGTTTTAGTCCCAATCCAAAAATCAAGGACACTCAGATAGAATCATTAAATTATCATTTATCCATTGGAGAATGTCAAGATTAGCCAGAAAAATATATAATTCATAGGGCTTGTGGATGCAAAATAGGACCAATTAAGACATAAATAAGGATAAATAAAGCAAAGCAGGCCCAAACAAGTGTGAAAATGCAAGGGTATGCATTTTAATACACTACAAAACTACATCTCTTAAAAGGAAACATGCTAACATGAAAAAGTAAGCTATCTAAATTATGCAATGCTTCAAAAATTTCATGATGATTTTTTCTACTAAATGATTTTAGAATGATTTAAAAATGACTACACTAAATGGATGTTTAGACCTAGATGCATAAAATAGAAAATTTTGAAACTTTCAAGACTAATACTATAGGTTACCAAAAGGCCTAGGAAGTGTAGAAAACCATAAAAATATTAGAAAATTTGGTTTCTGTAGGCCTCCAAGGACTCATTCACCCAATGGCGAATGGGTCCTGGTGTAGGGTTTTTTTAAAATTGAAAAATTCAATTTCTGAGTGATTATATGTGTTCTTTGTTTCAGGTCTTAGACTGGTATTTCTATAACAATTTTTTTAAGAATTTGATGTGGAAATGCAAGTAAAACTAATGACAAATGATGAAATATGTGACACTTTGAAATGAAATGTTGATCCAATTTTTGAATGTGAATGATGAAAAGTACACTAATATGCAAACACTATGCAAAACTAATCTAACATTATTTAATTTTTATTGAATTTTCAGATTTAAAATGAATACAAAATGGAAATTTACATCTAAAATGCAATGCAACTTTATGCCAAATCTAGAAACCCTAAATACAATGAATTAATTATATATCTAGGGTTTAAATGCACTCCAAATAAGAAATTAGGATGTTCAAATAGTCAGGTTCACCAAAATGAAACATAGAAAAATAGGTTAGGGTTCACTACATATGGGGTTTTATACTAAATTTGGAATATTTCACCAAAATTAATATAACATGGAAAGGAAAAAATGGGGTGAATGAACCTAACTATTCTTCTATTTCATTCAGGAAATGAGATCCCTCAAGATAAAATCCACTTTCAACCCTTAGGTGAGTGAATTTTGTGAAGGATCTTGTAATTTTCCTTTTTCTCTAGGATGGGGGTCTAGGTTAAATTACACTTTTGGGAGACACAATAAAAATAATAAATCACCTCAAAATTGAAATGTAAGACTAGATATGAGTAGATTAACCATATCGCTAATAGAAAAAAATTATTTCACATAAATCAAATGAGTGGAGGACACTTAAAACTGATCTAAAAAATTGTCACAAAGTGTCTTGATAGAAATGACTAAATAGGGGTTTTGGGAGAAAGATTAAAAATATCAAATGCACTAATTTAAGAAATGTAAAAAGTGGGTTTTATAGATGAAACATAATACTATCATAAACAATAAAACTTTTGGCAGCTCTAAGAAGGGAAAATCTTGTGTACCTCTCAAAAAACACTATTTTAAGTTGTCCTGGGACTCATTCACCCTATGGTGAATGAGTCATGAGTAGGGATTTTTAAAAATGGTTGCTCTGTCCTTTGCTCCTGTGTCCACACTCCTAGATTCCTGAATTTTGTGGTTGGAAAGCCAAAAATAAATCTTGTAAGTCAGTTTCTGTGAAATTGCAAAAATAGTGACAACTTTGACAACTTTGCAATTTTTGCTCTCCAAGAGATCTTCCACCTAAAATTTGCAAACACGCGTCAAGAGAGAAAGATGTTTGTTTTTAGGTGAATGGGGGTTTTCCTTGGTCAAACCTTGTTTGGTAATTAAACCTTGTAATGAATAAAAACATGAAAGAAAGATGAATGAACAACTTTATGTCACCACTCACCAAACCCTTAGATGAACCTTTGATAATGGAGGTAGGAAACTTGCATGAAATGGCTTCAATGGATGTGGATATTGATACTTGAATATTTCTTTGAATCTTTGACTTGAATGCTTGAGTTAGATCTTGAAATCTACATCACAATGTGAGATCCAAAAACATGCATGACTCCACATAACTTTGACATAATTCTTGGATCTTGATTGCTGCACTAAATGATGAAGAAATCTTCCCTTGAATTCTTTTGACAATAATCTTGGCTCTTGAAATCATAAAATTGCTGTTAGGAATGCTCTCTTGAAAATTCTAGGTGAAACATAGTGAAATGATCTCTTATTTATACATATCTTAACATTACTTTTTGGAATTCAAATATCACAACCTGACATTGAATTGTGTATTTGAAATCATTGAAATACCACCAAAAATGTATTTTAAAGGGGGGTCCTAAGTCTAAGTGAGGACCCATTTTCCATAGGGTGAATGAGTCCTAGGCTACTTACCTAGGACACACATTGCTCAGTGTTATACATTATGTTAAATTAGGGTCCTAGATCCAAGTGAGGACCCATTATCCCTATGGAGAATGCGTCCTAGGTCACTTAGCTAGGACACGCATCTTCCAAAGTTAAGTGTTGTGTAATGGAATTTATGAATGTCAGGTTTTATCCCTCAAAAATTATATTTAATTAGGCTTGGATTTGAATTAAAGGGGCCAATTAAAGAAAATTAACCTCAATTAATTAATGAAGCCCTATATTAGTGTGAAAGTGTAAAGGTACACCTTACAACACCAAAAATAAGGCACAATTAAGGATATGTAAAATACATATTACAACATTAAATTAAGGCATAATTAAGCTCATTTTATTATTAATTATTTATTCCCAAATTAAGTGTGAAAATGGGATACTTTTTCCTACACTACAAAAATAAACATGAAATTATCTAATAAAAAAGGTTGCATTAGAGATGTGGGTAAGTGCACCAAGATGCATGATACAAAAATGGGGTCTTAAGGTGCCACCTTTTTTTTGAGATCAACAAAGTCTGATATTTGATGAGAAAATGAAGATACACTCAAAATTTGAAGATGCAACAAGAACAAGAGTTGTAGTTATCTGAATCTACTTTCTATTTTTTTTTTGTTGAAAATGGTGAAGATTAAGGGTTTCAAAATGGGGTATCACACAAAGTGGTCCTATTTTTTCAAAAAAACATAACATAGCATTTGGTGTGCTCCCTTAAAATGTTATTTTTTTTTAAAGAATTTCAAAAATAAATTTAGTGAGAAATTAGCTAACACCATGTAGTTTATGCCAGATTTTTTGCCTAATTTTTTAATAAATATATTATTTTTACTAATTTTTGAAGTGGACACATCCTAAAAAATAAAAATTTGAGCATGCTCCCCCTTAAAATTTTTGAAAAATAATCCAAAATCATTTTTTTAGTACATGTAGAATGGATTCTAGTTTCTAAAAATATAATTTGTTACAAAATTTGATGGATGAGTGAAAAACTATACCCAAAATACTAGATGTTGGTTTTTGACAAAAAACATACTCACTAACAAAAGAAATTAAAGATGAAAACCTTAACATATTCAAAACATGAAAAAATTATATGGTTAGATAGCTAAAGAGAGAACTTAACGTCATCGTGGTATTTTTATAAATTTGCATTGAATCATGCACAAACTTGATGGAGAGCACGACCAAAAATGCATGAATTTTTTTATCCTTTAATTTTTTTTTTGGCTTGAAATGGTTGTCCAACCCTTTGGGTTGGATGCCAAGGAAAATCCAACCCAAAGGATTGGTATTTTCCAATGCAAACCATTTGGTGAGTGCAAAATTTTGCACTAGCCAAATGAAAATACATTTTAGAATGCTAGAGCCAAATTTTCTCTCTTTCCCCACTTTAATTAAGACTTAGAGTTTAGGTTTTATGATTGATGATGGATAGTTGAGGTTTTACCTTTCAATCCCTCTCTACCTCTTTCCCTCTCTTCTGTTACTTCCCTTTCTCTATCCCTCTCTTCTCTCTCTCACTACTCTCTCCCCTCTCTAGATCTCTCCCACCCTCTCTCACTAGATCCCCCTCCCTACCTTGCCTTCCCTCCTTACCCCATCTCTATCCTTGCTTGAGCCCTACCTTTCTCTTCTCATATCTCCCTCTATTATTGTTTCTCTCCAATCTCTCTATATTCTCTTGATCACTACATCTCCCTCCCACCCTCTCTCTCCCCATCTCTAGGTCTCTCCCTCCTCTCTTTACCTCTCTACCTCTCCCTCCTTGTCTCATTATCCACCTCTTGTCTCCTCTATCTCTCTCACCTATACCTCTCCCAATATATCTCTCACCCCTCTCTCCCCAAGCTATAGTCTCACACTTTATATCTTCCCATCTCTAGTTATTTCCCTCCATCTCCACCTCTTTCCCTCCCTCATTACCCTTTTTTCCCTCTGTGTGAAATTCTATCTCATTTTCTTCTCTCTCCTAGGCCTCACCTCTCTACCTCTCCCCTCTCTATGTTTTTTATTCACTCCTTGTCTACCTCTTCATCCCTCCTTAGCCCTCTCTTTCTCTTTGTTCTTCTATCTCTCCTATTCTCTCTCCCTCTCCTCTCTAGGTCATCTCCTCTCTATCTCCTCCTTCACTAGGTCTCTCCCTCCCTCCATGTCTACCTCTCCCTCAATCCCTTATTACTCTCTCTCTCTCTTTGTTATTTTATTTCTCCTCTTCTCCCTCCCTCTCCTCTCTAGGATTTCCTATCACTTTCTTCCTCTCATCCTCTCTATTTCCCCCTCCCTCCTTAATCCCCCATCTCACCTCTCTCTCACCTTGTAGGTATCTCACCTCTATTCCCCTCTATCTCCTCTTTCCCTAGGTATCTCACTCTCTCCACATCTACCTCTCCCTCCATATATTCTTACTCCTCTCTTTGATGATGCATTCACATTGCAACTATGTGGATCACAACAGGTGCACTCTAAAGGATGTGAGGTTCATGTTCATAGTGATTTGTGATGATGTTTTTAGAGAATATTCTATGGTGATCACATGGAGCCAAAAATATTTTTTTAGTGTGTAAAATAGTTGGTCTTGAGTGAAAAATAAAATTAGACTTAAATTTTCACAACCTTTGGAAGGAAAATGAGATTCACACCTTTAAGATCTTGCTCACTATCAGAATAGGGTATATTAGTAGAATCTAAATTATTAGAGGAGCAATAATTTATCTTTTCAAAAGCATAGTGTCTAACATGCCCATTGTTCTACCCATTGTTTTTACTATGTTTTACTAGGAAGTTAAAGTTTATGCTACTAACATTATGAGCCATAAAGATTTTTCCTTTTCACATTAATAATGAGATGCACATTTGAAACATAGCCATTCCAAACTCTTCCATTGCATAACATAGAATCATTTCAATAATTCAAGCAACGATTTCACATCACATAATTGCATGATAATATTTCCCATTTACAATATCTCAATAAGAATAGAGTTACATGTTTACATACTGAATCAATGGAAATAGTGTTCCACCTTTTGGGAGGTGGAATACAAACTAGGTGTTTATAGACCTAGACCTATTTCCCTCAAGTTTCATTCAAGAAGGCCCTGGAGATCTCAATCCAATGAAGAAAGGGGAAATAGACCTAACAATAGGGTATCCTAGGGTATGTTTGGAGATTAATTGGGGTTGAATGAGGGTTTCACCACCAAGCTAGGTCTTGGAAAAATGTATGAAATGCAAGATCTAATGATTGAACTCAATGATGCATAAAACCTCACTAAATGGACTATAAACAAAAATAAATCAGAACAAAAAACTAGAAAAGTATAAAGGAGCATCTAGAAACCTAAGAGAGCTTGAATGGAGGCCTAAAATGTTGAATAACCTAAAATTTAGGCCTACTAGGACTCATATGCCAGTTTGGGCATATTAGTCCCAAATCTGGGTTTCTGTGCAAGAACTGGTTCTTGGAAAAAGGGTATTTGAAATTGCCAAAATCTGAAAAATGACCTAAACTGGGACTCATATGCCAAGAATGGTGTATGAGTCCAGCTAGCATTTTTTGGAACTCCAAAGTCTAAATTTGGTCTTCAATGTCTGCTATGTCCTTTCCAATTGATTTCTGGATCTGAAACCCCAATTTTGGGACTGTAGGTGACTTTTTAGGGAAGATTACAACCTTGAAAATGAGGGGACAATTCCAACAAATTTCTCCAAGATTTTAACCTAATCTTCAATGATCCTTCAAGCTCCAATACATCTAGATCTACAACCACACATGTAAAGAGGATAAGAACTTGTTAATTTTTAGTGAATAGGGGTTTGCCTTGGTCAAACCCCATTTAGGTAATTAAACCAAATGATGAAACAATGAAACAAGGACATGAAACATGAAACATGAAAAATGACACCTTAAATGATGCCTTGTAAATGATGTTTTGAAAATATACAATCTAATATGAAATGGCCATGAAGGATGTTAATCTAGATCTTGAGATAAGTGTAGAACAATGCTTGACCTTGGATCTTGAGTGCAACATCACAAAACTAGCTCAATAACATGCTTGATGCTTGATAATATTGAAATGATGATGAATGTTGAATTGCTGCAACAATTGATGAAGAATCTACCCTTGAGTGCCTTAGAAATGATCTTGAATGATCTCTTTATGAACTTGTAAAGTCTTCAAATGCTTAATTATTGAGTGCTTGAATTGATATCATGGAGGTTTATGTGAAATAGTGATTTAAAAGCTCATTTATATAGGAAATCCATCTAATATCCCATGTATTATATCCTAGAGGCTGACAATTTGAACTTAAAACCCCTATTTTCCTACTCAAAACCTTGAAAATAGGCCATATAGGACTTATAGGCCTATTTGAAGAGAGATAAATTTAGGGAGTGAAGGAATTAAGTTTATATGAGGTCTATGTCAAAATTTTAGTTAAAATATGCCTCAAATGCATAATATAGGGTCTTAGGGGCCTATTAATGATGATATTAAGGTCATAAATGCAAGGGGGCCTACAACTCAATGTGAAAGTGTAAATAAATATACTTTACAACATTAAATAATGGAAAAATTGGGTCTATTTAGCTTAGAAGGGCCCTAAATCCAATTTGAATGTGTAGAACACATTACAACACTAGATTAGGTCCAGTTAATTTAGAAGCCTCCTAAATTTAATGTGAAGGTTCCAATAAATACACTTAACAACACTAAATTAAGGAAAATTTAGGTTTATTTAGCTTTAAAAGGGCCCAAAACCTAATGTGGATGTGTAAAACACATCACAACACTAGATCAAGGTGATATCAAGTCCAATTCATCATGAATTATTCCCAAATTAGGAAAAATTGTACCAGTTCCAAGGGCATACAATTTTCATTGTTACATTTATCCCCCACTTTAGTGAGAGGATGAACTTGCTTCAAACTCGTAGTAAAGTAGACACTCAAGAGGGGTCCAAGTGTACCAATGTAGATGGTCTAGGATAACAAAGATTGAGGAGGAAGTCAATCCCCCAGGGTCCAAGATCCTATGTCAAACCAACACAAGCACAAGAGGACACACACAAGGTGTACGATATGCAACATCAAGATACACAAACATGCAATGTCAATAATTATAAGAAAGAAGAACAAAAATAATAAAAAATAAAAAGGTGGATCAAGCTTTGACTGTTTGTCCAACACAATGTGGATCAGATCTAAGATGTTTGTCCCAAAATGCATGCTCACTCTGAGGTAATGAAAATTTAGGCCGTCCATTGGGTGAGTAATCCAAGAAGATGAGACAAATACTTCCGATATGCCCTCACACACACACGTGAGTGGGTAAGGGAAATTCATGCCTCAGATAAACTTCCCATCCAACCATACCAAAGTTATACCTCCTGATAACTTTGATAAGGCACCATGCAAAAATGATCTTCAAGCTTCATGAGACAAGAAAATTTTGTATGCTTGGAGCTCATGAACAAACAATGAACTTTGAGCTTCATGCGGCAAGAAAATATTTGTATGCTTGGAACTCATGAAAAAACAAGATGGCTCCACATGCATGCAAAGTGTGTTATGCAAGGTGTCCATATAAAAAATAGTGTAAGGTTCATTCAAAGGGATTTTGATTAGTTCTTGTAAGGTCTCTTCTTAGGGAACATCGTACCTAATGTATCCAAGAGAGTACAAGTCAAAGAAATATCATGCTCTTGAAGGAAATCAAACCCAATGATATTGTAAAGAAAAGGACACGTTGCAAGAAAAAAAAATCGCATGGTGAAACATGTGTGTCGATGTATGCCCCCACTTTAAAGTAGTTTCTAACACTATTGCCATGAGCAATTGCTTTAAAGTAGAAGACATGAGAGGCTATTCAGAAAGCCCTATGCCAAGTCATATGTTCCTAACTTAAATTATGTCATGAAAAAGGGAAGGGGTTGCCCCCATAATGTATAACTCGGTACGTCACATGCGAGCTAAATTAAGGCATTCCATCCACATCCCAAGCTTGCTCTTATCTATAGATGGAAGGCGGTCAACTAGCCAAAAGAGACAATGAAAATTGACATATAAGGACAAGGATATCTAGCCCCTTGCCCTTAGTGAAAGGCAAGGATAAGCCAAAATGAAAAGAGGAACTAGGTGCTTCAACCCAAGGAAGAGTACCATAGTCCTTAAGATATTGAATTTTGTTACTCAAAGTCTTACATTCATTAGTAGAATGATCATGAACTCTATGATATGCACAAAATTAAATCTTGTAGTGAAATTTATTTCATGTTCTTGGAGGGAGAGATATCAAATGATCATGGAGGAGTCTTGACAAGATACCTTCTTGATCCAAAGTAGAAGATGTTACTTTATTTTGCAACAAAGATATCTCTTGCTTAGTACATGATGCCATACTTACACATGACTATTTAGATTGTGAGATTTTGTACTCTCCTTTATAGGAGTGTGTAAAATTTATCAAATTCAAATAATTAGTGTAATTCTTGATGACATTAACATTAAGTGAGGATTTCATTATTTCTTTCAAAGGATAACAACCAAGACCACTAGTGTCTATCAATTCAGGGTGCACTACTGTTAAAGTTAGCTTAAAAGAATCTTTTGTAAGAGTGTTGATATTAATTGAAGGCTTGTTTGATTGGTTGATTTATATCAAAGGAAAATAAACAAGACCATGAGTTGTTTCTTGTGTGAAAGGCTCTATAGGGACACAAATAACTTGTTCTCTAGCACCACATACTTTTCTGCTATATCCAAATTGTTTCATCATTTCATAACCTTTTCCATAAATATTTTTCATCTGTTTTGGATTAGGTGGTTGCTCATAATTAAGTTCATCAAATTTTTTTGTATAAAATGTAGTTAAGGTGGATGATTTTGAAAGGTATTCCAAATTTTGTGTTGACATTATTGATTTTTCTTTTGCCTTTTCAAAATATTTGTTTATGATCTTGTATTCGCCCATGAATGTTGGTTCAAAGTCCAAGGAGCCCCAATCATATTCTAATAGCTTCGTGACTTCTTCAATGTGTTTTTATTTGTCTTTTTGTTGCATGGGTTCCACTTGTGTAGTTGGTGTCAATGTTTTCAAAGGATTTTCCTTATTTTTCTCAATGTTTAAACAAATGATTGGGTTAGGATCAGCTTCAAGTGTGTACACTTTGTTGTTGTAGACATACTTAATTATACGATGAAGGGTAGAAGGCACCGCATTCATTGCATGAATCCATGATTTTCCTAAAAGAAGGTTGTATGAAATATTGTGAGGAATAACATGGATCAGTCTTTATAATGTGGCCTTTCCATCTGTAATAGGAAAAGTGATCACACCAAGCAATTGTTTTCCTACATTGTCAAATCCCTTAATAGATAAAGAATCAGGTTGAATTTTTGATTTATCCACATAAAGCTTATCCAAAAGAGATACACTACACACATTAAGGGTAGATCCATTGTCAACAAGGGTTCAATTTATGCCTCTTCCTTTGTAGTGAATGATTACCATGAAAGCATAATTTTTTTTTGCACTTCCAAAGGGGGGAGTTCACTTTGGTGGAAAAAAATTTCAACATTTATTCCTTGAATCATGGCTGCTATGCCATTCAGTTGCGCATTAGAAGGAATAGGAACGTGTTGTAAAGAACTTTGAATCATGTTATGGTAGTGAGGGGAGGCTTGAATAAGGTCCCACAATGATATCTTAGCAGGAGCATTCTTTAGTTGTTCAATAAGATTATACTCCTTTCCACTTTGTGAAGGAAAATGAGGAGGACCTGATAAGATGGGATTAGAAAATGGGAGGGATGTTAAAGGTATTTTTCTTGGTTGTGGATTATTTCTAGTGTTATATGTATGAGAAACGATATTAGAACTCAATTGCTACAAAAAAATGTTCTTAGGTGGGTAAAGGATAAGTTTAGGTTTGTTTTAAGTTTGTGTGTGATGGTGGGTAAAGAATTAGAGGGTTCTTAGGATGTACCACATGGTATGTAGGAGGTCCAATAGTCAAGGGAGATCTAATGGACACTTGTGCATTCATAACCTCAGTGGTCTTGGTTGGATGTATTTCTAATAAAGGGAAATCTAGAATCACCTTTTCACCATAATCTAAGGAAGTCACATCACTATTGTTGTCATTTTCTTGCATCATGATATCCTCCCTAGGAGGAGAGTTGTTAGGAGAACTACAAACCAAATGTTCTTGATATTCAAGTATTGGTTCTTCCAAAATGACTTCATTGCAAGTGGAGGAATGATCAATGGTTGAACTGTCTTGCTCATTAGTGATGTTATTGTCTTGTTCAATAATGTTTTACCTAGGGGAAGAGAGACATAAGATTCTCATAACTTTCATCTATCAAAGTATCTTCTTCACAACTAGGAGAGATACTAGGAGAAGAACAAGTATGATTTCATTCCTTTGTTCCCTAATGTCTTCCAAAATAGGATAGGTAGGGGATGGATCATAAAGAGGGTTGTTATACACATTAAAGTTTTGATCATCTAACACCAACATATCCTCATGATTTACAATCTCATTCTCTTCTAAATCATTCTCACAAGTAAAGGGAGAATGGAAGTTAGGTAAGGTGATGTTTAGAAATGTGTCTATGATGTCATTATCTTGTGCTAAAATATCTTCTAATGTAGGAGAGTTTATAGAAGAGGAGCTTTCAACAATGTCATGATTCTCAATGAGTGCATCTTCTAACACTGAAATACCTTCATCACATGTAGGAGAGGTATTAGGAGAAGAGCAACTATGATCATTAGGATTGTCTATATTTCATCCTCTTCTATCACATCATTCCCACAAATAGGAGAGATAAGAGGGGGTGTAAGTTTAAGGTAAATGTTAAAATTTTCACTCTCTTGCACTAAGAGACTCTCATAGCTAGGGAATGTATTGAATGAATGACTAACATGCTTATTGACTAACTTTTTCTTTGCCAAATTGGAAAAGACTGAAACTAACATTTGTGAACAATAATCTATGCAAACTCAAAATGCAATGTAAATACCTAGAATGAAATGCAATTTTCAAATTTCAAACAAGGTAATTTATTGACTACACTATGCAATGATCTAAAAATGAAGTGTTGTAAATGCAAATTTGGAATTAAGCAATGTATGAAATGGACCAATTTAAGCTAGATTTAGTGAAATGAATGTAATAGAAACTCAACCAACTGAAATAGATAACTAATGGTATAAAAAAAAAGTGCAGAAACAAGGTTTTGAATGTTGTAAAAGGTAGTTTCATATGTGCACTGGGACTAATTCACCCAGAGGGTCATATGAGTTCTAGTGAGGATTTTTTTACACAATTTTCAAAAAAATTTAAGTGATTTTTATGATTTTTAGTTTGTATGATCTTTAAATTAAGTGAAAATGCAGATTTTATATGATTTTCAATTATTTGAGGTGCAAAAATCTAACCTATATACACTTTCCCTAATGCAAGATTTAGAAACCCTAGAATGCCAATTAACTAATGTAAACCCTAATGCAGTGTTAATGCAAGAAAAATCTAGGATGATGATGATGTACTCCAAATTAGAATTATGATCTTCTGCATTCAAGTTCACCAAAATGAAACAATGGAAATAGTGTTCCATCTTTTGGGAGGTGGAACGCAAACTAGGTGTTTAGAGACCTAGACCTATTTCCCTCAAGTTTCATTCAAGGAGGCCCTAGAAATCTCAATCCAATGAAGAAAGGGGAAAGAGACCTAACAATGGTGTATCCTAGGGAATGTTTGGAGATTAATTGGGGATGAATGAGGGTTTCAACACCAAGCTAGGGCTTGGAAAAATGTATGAAATGAAAGATCTAATGATTGAACTCAATGATGCATAAAACCTCACTAAATGGACTATAAATGCAAATAAATCAGAACAATAAACTAGAAAAGTATAAAGGAGAACTTGGAAACCTAAGAGAGGTTGAATGGAGGCCTAAAATGATAAATAGCCTAAAATTTAGGCCCACTAGGACTCATATACCAGTCTGGGCATATCAATCCTAGATCTGGATTTTTGTGCAAGAACTAGTTTATGGAAAAAGGGTATCTAAAATTTCCAAAATTTGAAAAATGACCTAAATTAGGACTCATACACTAGGACTAGTGTATGAGTCTAATTAGGGTTTTCTAAAACTTTAAATTCTAAATCTAGTCTTCAATGTCTGTTGTGTTCTTCCCAATTGATTTTTGGATCTGAAACCCTAATTTTGGGGCTATAGGTGACTTTTTAGTGAAGATTACAACCTTGCAAATGAGGGGACAATTCCAAAAAAAATCTCCAATCTTGTAACCTAATCTTCAATGATCCTTCAAGCTCTAAGACACCTAGATCTACAACCACACATGTAAAGAGGAGAAGAACTTGTTGATTGCTAGTGAATAGGGGTTTTCCTTGGTCAAACTCTATTTAGGTAATTAAACCAAATGATGAAACAATGAAAGGACATGAAACATGAAACATGGGACATAAAACATGAATGATTATACCTTGAATGATTCATTGTAAATTATTCTTTGTAAATCTACAATCTAACATGAAATGGCCATGAAGGATGTAGATCTAGATCTTGAGATAAGAGTAAAATGATGCTTGACCTTGGATCTTGAATGCAACATCACAACACTAGCTCAATAACATGATTGATGCTTGATAATATTGACATGATGATGGATGTTGAATTTCTGCAACAATTGATGAAGAATCTTCCCTTGAATGCCTTAGAAATGATCTTGAATGCTCTCTTGATGAACTTGTAAAATCTTCGAATGCTTAACTATTGAGTGCTTATCTTGATATCATGGAGCCTTATATGAAATAGTGATTTGAAAGCTCATTTATATAGGAAATCCATTTAATATATTATGTATTAGATCTCAGAGGTCGACATGCATGAAATTTGAACTTAAAACCAAGATTTTCTAGTGGAAAACCTTAAAAATAGGCCAAATGGGACTCATACGCCACCTATGGCATATGGGTCCCACCTGGATGGGACTCATATGCCCAAGGTGTCGTATGGGTCCCATAGGGCCTATTTGAAGAGAGAGAAAGTTAGAGAGTGAATAAATTAAGTTTATATGAGGTCTATGTTGGGATTTTAGTTAAAATATGCCTTGGGATTCATAATATAGCGTATTAGGGGCCTATTAATGATAATATTAAGTTCATAAATGAAAGGGGGCCCAAAAATCAATGTGAAAGTGTAAATAAATATACTTTACAACATTAAACAAGTGCCACATAGTGGCTAGTACTTTCCTTAATAGTATTGTAATATTTTTTTTGAGATTTGATAAAAATTAAATGTAAATTTTATTAATGTGAATAAAAATAAATGTAAGATTTGTTAATTATAGTGTTTTAGTATTGTTAATTAGTCATTTTAATGACCTAACCCTAACCCTAACTCATACCCTAACTCTAATTCTATCCCTAACCCTAACCCTAACCCTATTCCTAACTCCTAGCCTAATAGTAAGAATTTTAAACCATTATCTTAATCCTAGACCTATCTCTAACCCTAACTATGATTGTAACACTATCCATAACTATTTAAACTAATTTTTATCACTAGCTTTTAAATAAATAACATATTTAATAAATGTTATATTATGAATTATTATATATTAAACAAGTGCCAATAGTATGTCTGTAAACATTGCATTGTGATTCCTTGTTTTTAGATTTGATAAAAATTAAATGTAAGTTTATTCATGTGAATAAAATGAATTAAAGTTTGTTAATTATAGTGTTTTAATATTGTTAATTAGTTATTTTTAATGACCTAACCTATCTAACTCTAACCCTAACAATAAATTTTTAAACCATTATCTTAATCCTAGACCTATCTCTAACCCTAACTATGATAGTAACACTATCCATAACTATAAACCTAATTTTTATCACTAACTTTTAAATAAATAACATGTTTAATAAATGTTATATTATGAGATTATTAAATATTAAATAAATTTTATAAATAAAATAAATACAATATATACTAAAATCATTAAAGTTAGATATTTTATGTTGGAAATGTTTCTTCTCTTATTATTAATATAAGATTGTTATATATTAAATTAGTATTTATTACAAAGTTAAATTTAATTTTTAATTTTAATAAATATATGTATATATATATAAATAAATAAAATATATTATATTAAATGATCAAATTTGATTCGTAGTAGACACAAGTGCAACTATATCTCTTCATGCAAATCAATGATTGTTAAATATTAACAAATTAACAATTATAGATGGTATGATTTTTTCAAAGTCCATGAATGATAGAGTAAACACTTCTACATTAAACTATGTATGCTATTTTGAATTGATGTTTCAAACCACACTAAATGATTCATTGTAGGAAGAGTATAATGAAGAATATGATTGTAGAAATGACCTTAAGAAGAGCTAAGTGGTGGGAGAGGGTAGGGAGGGAGGAGATTGGAAAATGAATTAAAAGTGAAAATAGGTGAAAGAATGAAGACATATAGAAGAATGAATATTATAGTAATATGATATAACACAAATCAATGGATAAAAAAAGGTTAAAGTTAAATGTCTCAAACAATGAATAAATAACTCTAATGACCTTACCCTTAACCCTAACTCAATGATTCATCATAGGAAGAGGATAATGAAGAATATGATTGTAGAAATGACCTTGAGAAGAGTTAAATGGTGGGAGAGGGTAAGGCAGGAGGAGATTGAAAAATGAAGTAAAAGTGAAAATAGGAAGAATAAAAAAATGATGAATACATAAAGAAGAATGAATAATATAATAATATGAGATAACACAAATAAATGGATCAAAAAAGGTTAAAGGTTAAATCTATCAAACATTGAATAAATCTAAGAGAATTATAAAGATGAATTATATAACAAAATGATTGAGGAACAATAACCAAAATTATTAAAAGAAATAAAGGAAGATATAAAGGAAAATATACTAAAACTTAAAACAATAATAATTTAACCAAAGAAAAAATAAAAAAGATGAGATTATATATAAAATATAAATTAAATAAATGATTCAATTAAAATAAAAAAATAGATGGTTAAAATACAATAGATTATAATATATATTATTATAAATAGATAAATAGATAAATTCATAATAATTTATATAATATATATTAATATATAAATATAGATTAAAGGAGAACCTACGAAATAAAATAACCTATCATATATATTAATATAAACGTATAATACAAATTAATATATTACCTACACAATGTAGATTAACTTATTTACGTATAAAATATTACCTTCAATAACATAAGATATAAATAGAAATAATATATATAAATTCTACATTAATATAGGTTATATATATATATATATATATATATATATATTAAAATCGATTGTATATTATATATAATAAAGACCTAAAATAATATAGGTTATCTTATATATCTATATATTATAGGTTATAAATTTTTTGGAGAACCCATATATATATATATATATATATAAATTAATATAAAAATATACATGATGAAAAAAAATCATTAATGAAAAGGAGGAGGAGAGTATATAATAATTAACTTATACGATAAAATATTAAAAACATAGATAACAAAGATATTAGTCTAATGGAAAGAATAATACAATTTTTATTTTATTTTATTATTTTAATAGTGTGAATCCAAATCTTTACATAATAGTTAATTGACTTTTGTAAGATTTTGTTTAATAAAAAAATAACAATTACATTCTTAAAGTGACATTTATTTATTTTAGAAAGATTTAATGAAATGACTTTATAAAGTAAAAAATGAAAAATAATTCTTTAAAAAAATGTTTACCTTGCTTTCCTACCTTTCTTTCCCTACAAATGGGTCAATAACATACATAACATTTTAACCAATCATATGCATAGGAAATAATTTTTATAATTTATAAAGTTTAATATTTTACAAGTTGACTTTACAAAATTGAATTTTATTTTAATTTTTTTAAAATATTGTTTTTGATTGGTTGAAAACTACATTATTAATAACTAGTTAACTAAAAAGCTAAACTCATTACAATAGTACTATGTCAATGGCAAATACTAATAATCAAAGAAAGAAAGAAAGAAAGTAAAGAATTAGATTTTCTTTCTACACTTCCAATAGAAAATATGCTTCACATTCATATTATAAAGGTCAAAAAAAAAAAAAAAACCAATTTATTATATTTTACAACTAAAAAAAACTATTATATTTTAGAAAAACATATTTAAATACACTAAATTTAGCTTTATCAAAATAATCATCAGACTTTATACAAAGAAATAAAGTAAAGAATTAAATATTGTTTCTAAATTTCTTCTAATATTCATAGTTTATAAATTATATTTTTTTTTAATCAAAAGGCTAGGTGCCTATATATTATATTAATAATCATAATAGATAATTACAAAATTGCCATAGAAGGCAAGACTAACCTGAATAATATCCATGGAAACATTTTCTTCTACCCAACTACCCAACAAAATTACATCCAAACCCTAAATTTGTACCCCCATACAACATTTACTCCATCTATAGTTTCATACCCCTATTAAACACTACCACCCTAGATTATGTAACCATATTATGTAATAATGCTAGCTGAAACAAAAATGTTGCAACTTGGAGATGCTACACAAAACAAACAATTATTTCAAATTGATTTTCTTCTTAGTTCAAAGCATTTCACAATTACATTCTACTATACTTAATGTCAAATACTAAGCTCTATCCATACAAATTCTAAATTAACAAAAAAACCATCGGACGCACCCATTTCACATCAAGGTGTGATTGCTAGTAATATTTTGTATTAATAAAATGATAGTAATAATTCATATCAATTGAAAAAATTTATATCAATCTAATTAGATTGATATAAATTTAATTATCATTTGATTTCAAATTCCTCCCAAATGTCAGATCACAAAGAGCATAGTTTTTTGGAAACTCATTTTTTTCCCTAAAGGTTGTTTTTTTGGCTAGCAATTCAAAATAAAATTCTTACAAGTGACAAGTTAGCAAAACTAAGGATAGTTGTTCCTTTCAAATGTGTGCTTTATGATCAGGAGTTGGAAGACATTAATCATCTTTTCCTTTTGTGTCCAGTAGCACAAATTTGTTGGTTGTTTGTTGTGGCTAAAATGAATTGGCTAACAGTTTTTCCAAACACTATTTGGAAATTATTTACTAGTTGGCCACAGCTGTATAAATCTTCATTTTTTGCAAGTATTTGGTGTATTATATTGTCCTTAGTTTTATGGGCTATTTGGTGGGTAAGAAATAGATGCATTTTTAGGAAAGAGAAACTAAATATTGATCAAATGTTGTTATTATTGGAAAGGTCAATATTTGAAACAGTAAATGCATATGTGTATAAAGCAAAACATGTTGGCTCACTTTTCTCTGATTGGTATCCAAACTTGTTTTCCTCATGGAAATTCTTATCTCTTCCTTTCAAAGGTAATCTTCATCAGTATGCTCCAAAAGTAAATAGAGCTTTCATAGTTTGGTCACCTCCTCCTTTAGGCATTTTCAAGTTGAATATAGATGGAGCCTCTAGGGGGAATCTTGGTTTATCTAGAGCATGGGTGGTTATAAGAGATCATAAAGGATTAGTGTTATGTGCTAGATCTTTTAAATTAATTTCTAGGACTAACAATGATGTTGAGGCTCAAGCTCTTTTGCATGGTTTGAAGTTAGTTCTTAGTTTCAAGCTCCCTATGATCCAAGTAGAAGGAGATTCTTTAATATTAATCAATGCATGTAGGGATAGTAAGCTTCAGAATTGGAAATTAGAGTAAATTGTTAAAAATATCTAGTCCTTACTTGATAAGATAGGTAACTATCAAATCTTGCACACATACAAAGAAGGAAATATGGTTGCAGATTTTTTGGCAAATTATGGGTGTGATCAAGCAGATATTGAAGTTACTCATGTGGTTGAACTAGGTAAGATTCACCCTATATTAGAAGCCTTATTATCAAAAGAGGAAAGTTATTAATTCCTCCCAAGCTTCATTCACGTATTTGGTGGATCATCTAGCCAATCTGGGGTGTGAATAGCTTTCAAAGATGGTAGTAATTCTTATTAAGGAGGGAAATTCCTATCATAATCTCATAATTTGACTAATATGTCACAACTCTCCCCATGCTTAAATTAATATTTAACAAGTAAATTTTCATTTTTATAACAATGCTATTTTGTTATGAGAATGGTTAAAAATCCTTTAGAATAATTATATAAATCAAAAGTTTAATAACGAGAATGGTTGGGAGATAAAAAAAATAAAATAATGATATAGGTTTTTATAGATTTAGTATTTATAAATCTATATATTGATATCAGCATAAAATTTATATTAAAACTCACTTATCATTCAAATTAAATTATTAATATGAATGACCATTATTTCATTTATTTGGTGACTGATTAAAGGCATTATCTTGTAATGCCCCTCCCAAAAATAATCTATAAATCTACAATAATTTAACAAATATTTTATAAAGAAACAAATTTGTAAGAAAAAAATTAAAAAATAGTTAGAGTTCTTGAGGGATTATATGCTTATAAGAATGTTATCACCAAAAATAAATTGTCATATCTATTAATTTAGTTTATAAAAAAAAAATGATTAGTAATTGTGTACAAATGATTTAGTATTTAAAACATACCAACTCAAATTCTCAAACGATTATATATTTATTTATAATTACTATGCAAAGTCTAAATACAAATTCAATTCAATAATTAGAACACTCATATTTCATAATGATTATGTCTTAATGCAGATCTAGGATAGCATTAGGGAGCAACCCATTTTTATATATTAAATATCCTATCTTCTTTCGGTTAGAAAAGTGAATAAAAGAATATAACTGAAACTTTAGAAAACACTACACCATTATCTTAATGGGCTGTCATAAAAGCACAATTTTTGGATGAGTTAGGAACCCACAATCAAATCTTAACTGATTAATGATGGCTTACATACTAATATTGATTAAGTTTTTATTTTAGAATAAATAGAATATTGAATATTGATACGATCACAAAATAAAATGAAAGAAAGAAAAAAAACAAATTGAATATTGAAACATTCCTAAAACACATGATTTCATAAACTCTTAGAAACAACAATTGTTCAAAAAAATAAATAGATGAGGGGATAATTATCCAGGCTTTGTTATTACCAAGAATTTTGGTGGAAATTAGATATCGATCTTCAAAGGAATTAAATTACTTTAAGACTAGTCCAAAACCATCCACCAAAAAGGACCTTCTAGAGCCATCTCCAGTACCCCGTTTTAGCCGCCACGTTGCTCATCTTTGGACCTGCCCATAATAAATTTCATATCTAACTGGCATTCTACAGTGTCAAATGAATTTAATGCTTTTGATCTATAAATCTGATGGACGAGTCTTTGGTTGGGGGCGCTTAGATTTGCTAAGTTCTTAGTGTCTTGTCTATTTTGTTGTGTCTCCTTATACTTCCATCATTTCCTTAGAATTTTCATTTGTTTCATTCGACTGCATCAACACATGCTGCTGGAAGTTTTTTTAAAGTTTTATTATGAAATACATTTTTGTGCTTCTCTGTCTTGCCCTGGCTTTTCCTGTAAATCTCTTCTGATTTGTTTGTGCATATCAAGTGACCATGGTATTATAATCACTCTTCTTGAAGCGTCATACAGTGTAGTCCACGAGTTTCCTTAGTCTGCACATAGTCTTTGTACTCTGATCGAGTCTATATACTGCTTAAATGAACCTAACCCCATCTCTTTAGTATGTCTTTGGAATTCAGTTTTACCAACTACCCATCTGTGTTGGATGGAAGCTTTCAAAAATATTTCATTGAATCACATATTGTGCATATCCTGCAATAGTAGATTGTGTTGTATAGTCTAATCTCCCGAATGTGATAAGTCTTGTTGCAAGAAATAGTGTTACAGTATTGCCATGTGTGGTGTTGAGCCTTGAGAGAATTTAGTTGCGTAAAATGATTGAGAATGGAACAATAGTGGCATAGGAAGCATTACATGCAAGAATTTGTAGCGATCACTCGCTTTCCTCGTTACAATGATCCGCCGAAGTTCGTGGAGACTAGGAGAGGCCGCTGTGGAGAATGGGCTAATTTTTTTACATTGAATTGTAGAGCACTTTGGTATTAAGCTTGCCTAGTTTTGGATTTCACTGATCATGTGTGGACAGAATGTTTCTCAATCATTTTTAGAATCCAACATAGAAGCTTGCTTATGCACTGATATTTTTGTTCTTGAATCTCTGACCTTGTACATGAACCACTGAATTTTCCTCTTCCATAGTATAGCCATTATAAAACTAAATCATTTTATCTAGACTTTTCACTTTTATGCAAATTTAAAACTATACGTCATTAAAGAGGAATAAACATGCATTTAAAGTTCTTTCCTTTAGTCTCATAGTTGTTTTTCTCTAGTCTTTCATTTTAAATAGATAGAAAGTAGATAAGTTAAAAGATCTTTAGTCTTTTTTTTTAAAAGATAGAAAGATAGATGTGTAAAAGAATGCCTTATCTCTTTTTTTTAGATTTTCTTAGCTTTTTAGAATATTTTAGGTATGTTAAGTATTTAGAAAGAAATAAAGTTTTAGTTGATCTTTTCTTAGAATATTTTGGATATGACACATTTAGAAAGAAATAAAATCTAGTTGATTTATAAATTGCATGCAATAGATTTAGTTATTTTATTTTATTTTTAAAATAGTAAGTATTGAAAAATAAATAAAAATAGCTTTCAAATAGTTCAAAAATAAAGGAAATTATATAAATAATAAAAAGTGAAAATTTAGGTGAATGTATATAATATTTGGGTTAATTCTTGTGATAATAAAATTTTCAATAATTGCATTCATCAAGTCTAATTGTGAGTGGGAACATAATTTAAATTGTCTAATATAATAATAAAGATAATAGTGTGAATTATCAAGGAAGATCAAATTCTCAAGTAATACCAACTAAATATTTCAAGTGAATGGTAATACGTAAAAGAAATTATGATATTTAAATTATTGCTAATACTATCAATTGATAAAATATTAATAAATATAGACGGTTTTAATATTATATGGTATTTGGAAGGATACTCAATAATAAGGAGATTCACATTGAGTTAGACCTTAAAACCTTACGATTGAAGTATTAAAACCTTGTTATCATAAGAAGGTTGCTTGGTTTAGAAGTTTTACTTTTGGTACATATATCAATGAGTAGTTAATTAACATTTAGTAGAATTGGATTCATCTTCTATTGGTACAAGGGACTAAGAAGTAAGCATGTAAAATGAAATTCCACTAATTCATGATGATAAAAAAAAATAGATTGGATTTATAATATATGGTTACTTTTTGAATTAATCATGATGCACGTTCACAATCTTATAGTTCGATTATCTTAGATAGGAATTGAGATAGATTACTTCAAAAATATTGCATGATCATTATTATATATTATTAGCAAATTAGGCATTAAAGATTGAACAAGATAATAAATGCTTTAATTTCTACAATGTGTTGTATTTCATCATCTACAATTATGTTGTACATACATTATGACTATAATTTTCTATAAATGTATAGAGAAGTCATAGTGATTCGATTAACTTGCAAAAAGGGCAATTAGAGATTCATTATTCAATTCACATGATGATCAAGAATTATGTAATATTTCTTTTCAAAAACTTGAACTAATGGTGACTTGGTCTAGATGCAGAAGGGGATGATAGTAGTATATCATTGACCTTCATTAGTAAATACCAACGATACCCAATGGCCATTGCATGAAGGATTGAAAGAGGTATGAGTTATATTTAAATTCTTCTTGGTAATGGATATTTCGTTCTATGATCATTATGATATGAATCTTGAGATTTTGGATTCCTAATATGGCTTTATAATCATTTGCAAAACTTAGATTATTGTTAAAATTATTAATCAGCGACAAGTTGGTGACTTGGTAGAAATAAATTTTGCAAAGAATATAATTATTTCAATAGGTACTTATTTTACCATATTATTTCTTTTTATCTTACCATTAAATTACTAAGTATTTTATTAGTAAACAATAGTCAAAATTTTACGTAACCGATATTTTTATTAGAAGAAACATTCACTAAAATAGTTTCAATTCCTTTTCAAATCAATATGTTACTCTTATCACCACATTCCTAGTGGCAATTAATTGTATTCGTATATGAAGCTTTCTATCAAGTAGATCAAGTGAAGTTGTTTATTGAGTTAGTGAGTAATCTTGAGTTGCTTAAGGATCATGAAATATTAATGGTGAGTTGAGGAATTTCAAGGTACTCAAGTGACAAGGCATGGAATATCTTCTGGAAAATTGACATCCAACTAGGACATATTGGAAGGAAGGTAAATACGTAAGATTATATTATGTAAATCAATTATCTTCAGAGAAGGAAAATAAAATCTTATTAATTAATATTGCAATTGTAAACCTCTCACCGTCAGTTGTTTTCACGCCTATCAAGTTAACATGTATAACTAGTAAAGAATAGTCATGGATATTGAATATCACACATTATCTATTGTTATGATCAAGTAGCTTAAAATGAGGTTACAAACCTTAGGGGAATCCTATACTTTTACATTACCTTTGCTTAATCTACATATTCAGATGAGTATATTGGTAATTACTTATGGTTGTTAGAATTTTTCCTCATTCGAGGTTAATTTAAACTTTTGATCTAATGTGACTAAGTAGTGAACTATGTTATTATAAACTTATAGATTAATTACATCTTTGGAGTATATGGTCTAAGGAATCCCTTTCGGTTTCACCTAAGTGGGTGGCAACCGATGAAGTACTGTCTAGGAAAGATTGAGTCCTAGAAAGGGTTGCATACCCGCTATTACAATACTTATATTTCTTTTCGACTATCTATAATTAACTAAGTCCATCTATAGTCTATTTCTTGCTCGGGGGTTTGGCTAGAGCCTACGCAGCTTCATGATGCCAATACGGTCGGGTGGTGAGCAAGTTTTACTCGTTGTATGCATCATTGTAAACGTTTGGACCTTGACGTTGTTATTCATTCTTATTGATCTTGCAGTCAGGGTGTTATGTATTTATGGTTCTTATAAAAAAAAATCATAGGATTTTTCAAGCTATATGACTAGGTTATTACATAATATTCAATTGCTTGACATATTTTACAAATATGCATGTGATACATAAATATGTGATAACTATCTTATGTGGCAATGAGATGATCTAGAAACACATGTGTAATTGACAATTGCAAGTGTGTTAAGAATCTAGCTAGAACTATGAAAAAGGAAAATAAAATAAAAACATCATATTTGGTGATCTAGCTACACATGTGTAATTGGAAATTACAAGTGTGTTATGAGTAAGCATACAAAATTTGAATTTTTGATAACTATCTTATGGCAATGAGATGCTCTAGCTACATGTGTAATTAACAATTACAAATGTGTTATGTTTCTGTCTTGATCTATGAAAAAGTGAAATAAAATCATTATTCTTGGTGTTCTAGCAACACATGTGTTATTGGAAATTACATGTGTGTTATCTCCATATCTTTACAAAACTCAAATGAAAAAACTTTATTTTGACAGTTGTGATGTTATAGGGAGGACAACTACATTGTTTCAAATCGAAAAATAAAAACAATACATGGTGCTTATGTATCAACACATGTAAAAGAGTGTGGGATGGTACAAATGACATAAGTCAGGTACAATGCATATTAAAATTGGATCTTATCGGGATAAGCAGAAGGAATTAGTCTGTACAAAGTGGTACTATTGGATTATTTCCAATTCGTGTGTATTTGCTAGCATTCAGATGAAATTCAGCAGCCGTGTGCAAAATTTGTTATAAAATGTGCCTTCTAGGCCTCAAAGTGAGGCAAAAAGAATATGCCACTCAATATTCCAAAAGGCAACCAAATTTTATGATGAAATTTTTATCATGTAAGTACGGTACTGGTTTGCTCTAACATTGTGTCCTGCGCAGGCTACAGGTGTCAAATATATGTTTTTGCACATTGTTTCAAAATGTACAAACTAGACATATGAAATAAACATGATAAATACCATCAACAATGAGTTGATTGAGTAAATCTAAAGGAAGCATATCTAAATTTAGACATATTATATGCAGTTGATTTGTTCTGCTAAGTGAGGGCCATACTTTATACTTATTGCAATCAAGTTAGCAGTTATTCATTGAAAGCTAAATACTGACCCCTTTGGTATGAGAGTACAATTGGATCAGGATTTGATAAGATACTCCAAAGGAATGAGAAATAAATTAAAGAGAATGGGGATTAAAATTTTGCAAATGAAATTGAGCTCTGAGAGAATGGTTTGGAAAATAAGGTGCATGTTTTCATCGAATAGTTCCAACAATGATGAGCTTAGAATTCCTAACCTTTTCTGTTCAGATAGCATGAGAAGACAAATGAAATTCTACCCACGAAATTATAGAATCTTCATACCAGTCAATGATTGGGAGTTGCCGATATCAGATGAATTTGGAGATGTTGAGTAGTAACTAGTTTTTAAAGATCATTGTTCAATCTTTATAAAGCACATAAAAAGGGTTGTTGGAATAGAAATTCTAGAGCTAGAAGCAAAAAGGTTAATCTATCCTTCGCAATTGCTCTCCATTTTTATATCCAACCTTATGGATTTGTTGTAAGATTTCAATTTGGTGGAGATTATCACAGGTAAGGTTGTAAATGAGGTTTATTTACAAAATGGGATTCTTCCAAAAGCCTATCAAACTTAGTATGATTTCTAGAAAGGGCATGGGTATGTAGGAGGACTCTTCCCTAGGCACTTTCTTCTGCATAGGATTGATTTCCAAAAACTATTTATTGCAATCAACAAGACTCTTTCACTTCATAATTCAAGTTTCATGTTGAATGCTCTTAGAAATTATGCACGTGGGTTTGCTCCTGAATTTGTTGATAAAGTAAAAGTGAAAGCACATGCTATGTTGGTTATTCTCACTCATGTTCATGAGTTTCCTGTTTATGTGTCTTTCCAAGAACAAATGCAGTCAAATGGGATAAATTCGCTTCAGTTTGTAGGTGAAAATGAAGCTGAAGTGGAAAGTGCTCTTGTTTGGGAAATGACAGAGGTAAATGAGCAAACTGGGGGTGCTCAGTTACAGTTGTTTGGAGTTTGAATCACCAATGAACTCAATCTTAACGAAGAGCCTTGGGATGGGGTTGTGGTTGAAGAGCAAGATACTAGTTTCCTGCTAGTGGGAGCTCAAAATACTGGCGAATCTTTAGCTAGCATGGCTTAGTTTATGGGAATTTGGAGTATTGAAGAGCAAGTTGATACAAATATTGGTATCAACAATTATCAACATGTATTTGGTGTAGAAGAAGAGTTGTCAGTTGGTGTTCAGAATAATGGAGATTCGTCACCTGTTGTAGGCATGGTAGAAGAAGACCAGGATGAGTATGATCAGTTAGTACCAATGGAGATTGAAGTTTTATGAAACTAATTAGCTGGCAGGTTTTTTGCCAAAATTTTGACCAGCAAAATATGTCTAAGGATGTGGGTAAAGGAGAGCAAAGTTATAATTCATTGGTTATTATACAGATAGAAACATAAGCAAAAGGTAAAGAGTTATTTTTTAGCCCTACTATAGAAAAAAGACATTTATCAAGAAGGATATTTTGATTCGTTCAAAAGCAGTCAGTTTTTTGGTGAAACAACAAATGAAATTTGTAAAACGTCAGCATACTGAAAATAGACTGGATATGTAAAAAGTGTTGCTAAATTATAGAAAATAGGGATATTTTTTCTGAAATTATGTAATTAGGGATAAAAATTTATATTAGACCTCAAAAGTTGGGTTAACTAGTTAAATGCTTATGTTGACTTGAATTGTCTTGTGCATAAAGTAGACATGATCCCATCAAATTTATGAGACTATTCATCCTATGTTTCTAAGTAGTATTGACAATAAATATATACAAAATGCACAAAAGGGTGAGAGTGTAAGGTAATGGGATCTAACATAATCAAAACTAGAAAATATTTGCTTGAAAATCAAAGTTAATTGTATTTGATTTTTTTTTTTAAAATGAAGTGCTTCTAAATAAAATATTAACATGGTATAAAATATAAAATGTACGATTTTTTTTTCAAATATGTAATTTGTTCTAATTATTTTAATGATAAAAGATGGTTAAGTAAAGGATGTACAAAAATAACCCTTTCTAAAGCTTTAATAGAGGTAAAAATATGTATGTGTACAATCTACCAAAAGCTAGCAAATGAAAATGTTTTGAAAATCCTTTATGTGGGATATGCAATTGATGTTGAGGCTTGGTATGGATTTTTTTGTAATTTTTTATCAATTTTTTCAACTAATTATTTAGTAGAATTAAAATATAAATTTAAAACCCACATAATGCACCTGAGTACTCGACCACGGTGCCCTGATGCTCAGATTGGCAGTTATCCACCGCCATAAAAAAACCTATGAGATCTGTCAGTATCACCTACTGTAGGCTCTAAAGTAGCCTGTCTCTGACTACCTCCAGTTACTGATCTCTGAGGACACTGAACAGATATATGACCATGTTGCCCACAAGAAAAACAACCACCTCTGCCAAAAACTTGGCCCGAAAATGGTGCACGCGACTGCTGGGTTCCTTCACCCCTAGAACTCTGTTGTGCACTCTGAGAACTTTGCATCGGACCACTCTGCTGCCTACTCTGAGAACGGTGATGCAGATGATCCCTAGAAAATGGAGTACTAGAACTCTGCCCACTCTGCTGAGACTGAGAAGGCCTATGCCTATGCCACTGACCAGATCTAGAAGGTGCAGACTGAGATCTAGACGGTCCATCTCCCTGAGACTGTGTACCCTGAGTAACTGATCCTGAAGGAGGGGAACTACCAACTTGAACACCTTCCTGACCACCAAAGCCTCTAACCAGATTCTCCTCTATCAACCTCGCCTTCTCCACGACAATCTCTAAGGTCTTCGGTTCAAACACCCGAACACCACCACTAATACAGGCATTCAAGCCCCTAATGAAATTTTGCACTAACATCGGCTCATTATCAGAGATGCTAGCATACTGCTTAAACTCAAAGAAACGGTGCTCATATTGATCTACCGTCATAGTCAACTGATGAAGCTCATGGAACTCATCAGCACGTCTCTGCTGGTAGAAGTCAGAAAGAAATTGTGCACGAAACCTCTCTAAGAATAGTCCCCAAGAAACAGAAGCAATGTCTAGGTGAAGCTTCTACTCCTCTACTCTCCACCATGTAGACGCAAAGCCTCTGAGATGCATAATGGCACACCGACCTCTAGTATTGCTACTGTAAGGATGCATAGCAAAGCATCGATTGAGATCGATCAACCAAGTCTCTACCTCGGTACCTGTACCAAAACCATCAAAAGTAGGGGGATGGTCTCTAAGGAGATCCCTCATGTGACCAGCATCAACCCTGTCTCCATCCACCCTATCCCTCACAACATTTGCTCTTGAATGACCCAGACTACGAGAACGCTCCCGCTCAACTCTAGCTTCCTGACCATCTTGACGAGAAGGGTGTGACTCCTCCTCATCAGATACCTCCTGACGAGGTCCTAAATGATCCATAATATGCTGCAAAAGAGTTAAAGCTTGAGCACCCCCAAGCCCTTCGGCTTGGTTCTTAGTACGTTGTTCCCCCTGTTGCTCACCCTGATTACCCTGATCTGCATTAAGCCTGGTGCTCCAATGGGGAACATAGGCTCTACCTCGAACTCTTCCTCTAGCTCTACCCCTAGGAGGCATTCTGAAAACAAAACAAAGAACACATCAAAATAGATCATCACAAGGATGACCTATTCACCAAACTATGACATAAAAGCATAACAACAAGACTATTAAACAATATAACAAGTACACGCCACACACACCAAACACAACATAACATAGAAGGCTCAAGTACGCCAGAGCTCCCAGTGTGTGAACATGGGCTCTGATACTAGATGTAACATCCCTCTATAAAACCTCGAAGGTTAAGATCCAAATAAGGACAAGAATTTTTTTTTTTTTAAAAGATAAAGGATAACATACACAAAAAGAAGTTTCCAATACATTAAAAATGACCTCATACAAGGCTAAGTATGGCCTTATGCAGCCCAAGGGAGAGGATTAATCTACCCTCCAAAGAAAAAACCGGACAAGAGAAAATAAGATAGCTCCAAGGAAAATGCTCCAGAACTTTTGTAGCACTGCTCCAGAACTTTAGTAACGCTGCTTTGGAACTTTCTGCACTGCTCCAGAACTTTAGCAACACTGCTCCGAAACTTTCTGCGCTACTCTGAAACTTTAACAGTGCTGCTCTGAAACTTTAATAGCGCTGCTCTGGAACTTTCTGCGCTGCTCCGAAACTTTAACAGCGTTGCTCCAGAACTTTCTACGCTGCTTCGAAACTTTAACAGCGTTGCTCCGGAACTTTAGCAACGCTGCTCCGAAACTTTTTGTGCTGCTCCGAAACTTTAACAGTGTTGCTCCAGAACTTTCTGTGCTGCTCTGAAACTTTAACAACGCTACTCCATAATTCTAGCAACAACTTCACAGATTATTACAACAGGTTGTATTGCGCTGGAAACTTAACAACATGGTACATAAAGGAAGAAAGTACAACCATAGCTCTAATTATAGATAAAAAAGGAAAGAAAGAAGTCATAAAAGAATTACCATAGTACATGCGAGTCCGATACCAACACCAGAACCCATAAGCCAACATAATCATCACATATCTTCTCATTAAATTTATGATTTCTTTCTCTCTCTTAAGAGAGTACAATGTGCATAAAGGAATAAGTACGAATACAATAGCATTGCCATGAATAAAATACATCATCAAAAAGATCAATACAAAAGAGGGGAGGACTCCCACTAGTGCTCCAATAACCTGTACACCGGTCCCCAATGGCAGTGGCAACGCCTCCCTACCATGTGGACTCAAAGGAGGCCACCCCACCATGCTTGGAGATAGTCACAAGGCCCAAATAGAGGTAGCAAGACAAAGACAAGGTAAGGCCAACACTCACATCAATCACGAAGCAAACATGGAAGGAAATGCACACAATCAAAGTCACAACAAGAAATGCTCATCTAATATTATGACGGGTACTACTCACGACTACCAAGGGCTAGATAATAGAGTGCATATCAGATGGAGTTTCATCATGCATGCTCGAAGGGATGGCACCACATGGAATCAAGTACCCCTCTCATAGGGACACAGAGACACAATCATGCCTGAATCCACGCCCCGCAAACGGATGGGCCTTCTCGAGTGCATCCTTAGCCTTTACAAGTGCTCAAGACCATGCACGAGGACTCATTATCTTATTAGTGTTTTACCCCATTAATTTTATTTAGTTATCACTTGTTTACTCTAACTCTGCTACTAGTTCCCCTGGCAGCCACTTGTGGGCCTCGAGCCCGTAGAGAGCCACTCCATATGACCACTCTATCACCTAGACCCATGCTCATCTCGTTTAACCAACAAGGAAACCAAAGATTACATAAAATAAAAGGAAATGCCACAATTTCTGTCAAAGAAACCAATTAAAAACAACCAACTAATACTGCAGTAAAAAGACACATTTAATAGCTGTAATTTAGCAAGAAATAAAGGCATAGAAATCATGAAGAAAATTCAAAGTGCCTGGATTACGAATCTAAGCCTAACCCAGTTCAGGTTTTGGCGTTTCAAGTTGAAATACACCTTCGAATTTTGAGTTTAGGAACAAAAATGAAGTGTTGTTCTAAAAAACGTTTTTTTTCTTCAAACTAGGCAAGAAAATCACAGAAAAATAAAAGTGCCCAAATTTCAATTTTTTCCAAGACCCAGTTGAGGTCTTGGAATTCCTACATGAAATCTGACCTTAATTTTCATTTTTATCAAGAGGGTAACGAGCAACAATTAAAAAACACATTTTTTCTTTACAATTTGGGCAAAAGAGAAAAATAAGAAAGAACCCATAAATCAGATTTTTCCCATAAACCCATTTCATGTTTGCTGAAGATTTACAAAAATCAGTCACACAAAACCCTATAAAGCAACAATAACCAATTAAAACAATCCAACATTCAACTCCAAACAATACAAAACAAAGACATGAAGGAGTTCCTCAAATTTTCACGGGACGAAAATAACCCAGATTAGAAAGAAAATTTACTAGCCAAACATCAATGAAGAACAACAGAAAATCACCTCAAATTTCCCTAAAACCAAAATGGAGAACTTCCCAATGAAGAAGGCACGACCAAGTTCCAAAATCAGGCAGCAAGCAAGAACTGGCGCGCTGATTTCAACAATTTTCTACCCACAAATTCTTCTCTAAAAACCTTCACAATCTCCCAGCTCAATCACCCAAATCATAGGGTTTCTTTCCCCATGCAAACAACAATTTCTTTCTTTTTCTCTCCAAAAATCCTCCTCTCAAAACAAAGCTCTCTTTCATTTCTATATTTTCCCCAAAACCATCCAAAAAAAGAGAATAAAGCATTTGATAAAAAAAAATTGCATTAAAGTTCCCCCAAAAGGAACAATTAATTAAAGTCACAAAATAAGCAATATTAAAATACACATGGCCTCCCCAAAAGGATTAATAAATATTTAAATAAATTATTTAAAATCTCAAGAAACTAACAATTCGAATCCCCAAATACTTAACCACCTTACAATACCATATTCAAAACACATGGAGATGCCAATGGAACCCATCAAAACACTAACAATCCAAATTAAATATATATAATCACATAAAATATTAATGAAAACCAAAACCAAATACCACCATGAGACAAGAAGGAAAGTCACATATGGTAGAAGGGTGCTCCAGACGTTACCGTTAGGTAACCGGATGGAAGACAACAATACGGAAACACTGCCCTAACAGGGTACAGTGGGCTAGGGTAGGGGATATTTGGCCTGTGACTACCTCTAGTAACCACCATCAAGGAAAGAGAGTACGCTCAGGCCTATGAATTTAGGCAGATTCGATACTCAGTACCTGCATCACTCCAATCAAATGTTAAAGTACATGTGTATGAATCATATATCATATATCTAAAGCAGCATCAACCATCAGGAAAAAGAGTCATAATATCATAAGCCTCTTGGTTACGAGTGTTATGATATCATTTTTTTCTGTCCATAATCATACAAAAGCAAGGTCAATGATGTATACATAAAAATATAAGCATGTAATCTAGCATAATATCTAGCCATGTAAGCATGAAATCTAGCATGAACAATAATCATGTCAACCACATAACAACATATAAACATGTAAGCATGTAAACATGTAATCCAACATAATAGTCACGAAATTACACCTCTCAGATGTCAATACAAAATAATGAAGGGATGAATAGAGTAATTACAAAATATACAGTTATTGGAATCCATCAAGGAAAGACCACAACAAAATACCAACATGGGGATTGTTACATCCTCTCCCCCTAGGGCTAGGCTTACTCTTGGAAGCCTGCAAAAAGATATGGATAAAGGTCTCTCATCCTCGCCGCATCCTCCCAAGATGTTGAGGACTCGCCATTAAGATCCCACTAGACCCTTACCTGCTCTATGTCCCGACCCCTAAGGGACAACCGCTGATGTTGCAGGATTCATCTAACACCCACCGTGCAAACCCCAAAGAACAAACATTGCAAACAATTTTTTTTTTTAAATAACATAAAGTAAACATGCACCCGAACATTAATTACATTTACATTGCACATTAACAACTAAGTGTTACATTCTCTGGGGCACGCGAGGTTACTTCGCAAAACAACAATAACAAAAGTAAAAGATAATGATAAATAACATATCCATTAACATTATAATAACCATGAATAAGAGTACATCCATGAACCAAGAGTGAATGTATCACTACATAATTATACAAAATCTCTCACAATAATGTTACAAAAGTCCCTAACTATTACATCAATAGTTATACAATACATTACATGATTTGATGAATGAATTACAATACAATTCTCAAACATGTGGGATGATACAAAGTACAATAACATCAGAAACTACAGAGTGAACGCTGGTACAATTCCAACTGTAGAAATGTTGTGAACAAAGGATGCTAATGGGGAACCCAACGGGTGCGGAGCATGTTCCACCCAACCATGTGAATTATGAATAACTCACCCCCCGTGCTTAGAGGTGACAAGGAAGTTAACTCGACCATGATTGTCAAACCGACTCCATGAACAACATAGTAAGAATACAATTACAACTCAAGGTTACAATGACATAGACCACAACATTCACGAGTCAAGAAATAAGATAAAGATAAGAAACTCACCACAATTAATCAAAGCAATGACAATTAAACAAGTCCAAAGAACATTCATAAATCATTCTCAAAAGAATCTGAAACACATTAAGCATACAACTTCCAAAACACATTTCTAGAGGTAATAAGCAACAAAGCAAATAGGTGTCTAGTGGAGTGTCATCGCATAGCTCTCATGGGATCTCCTGGCCCTTCCTCCAACTGAGGCGCCGGCCCCCACGAAGAGCCACTCTCCCTAAGACCCCTAACATAAAACAAAACCAGGCAAGGGTTGAACTCAATAGATAAAGCACATAACTCAAAACCAAGCCACATGAGGCATAACTCATCTCGCGATAATTCATAACAAAATTCAACAACCCGTACAACCCTTCCATCATAAAACCAATAAGTTTCAACTCCATAAGTATAACCAAGACGAGGATAACATTCAAAATTAAACATGCCTCTGGAATAAAGTTTCACAATAACAACAGGGTTCCCACATCGATATAAAAGTCAAAACAATAAAGCTAGAACGGAAAATTAAACAACAAACTCCAATCAAGTCTAACTCGATATAAAATTTAACAATAATCTAGCACAATTATTATATTGTTTTCATAATAGACAATCCATTTAATTTCACAATTAAACATTGAATATTTAAAAAAAAACAATATAATCTATAATATAATTTAAACATATATTTAAATATATATATATTTAATTATATATATATACATATTAATTTATTTATATATATATATAATTATATATATATATATTATATATATATAAATGAAATTAAAAAAAAATAAAACAAAATAAATAAAAGAAACAATTATAAACAAACAACCAAGCAAGGTATGCCATCGCAGTCCTTGCAAGGATTGCCCATGGCAGTCCCTGCAGGGATTGTGCACAGCAGTCCTGGGGACTGCTGTGCACGACAGTCGAGACTACCGTACACAGCAGTCTTCAAGACTGTTGTGCGGCAGTCTATCAGCCGCACAGGGTACCAGGGGGTTCGGCCAATGCCGTTCCTCCCCAATCTAATAAATAATTTTATTTTATTTTAATAAAATTTCATTCGGTTGCAGTAAAATAACATAATTTGAAACTCCGAAATTTATTTTAATAATTCATTCGATTTGACCCAAATGCAAATACTTCGAAACAATCAAGATTTCCATGAAGAAATATATATAGTTACATAAATAAGAGAACACAATTTTCTGTGTAAAATACAAAGTTATCACATATTTAAAATATATATCAATGATTATCAAAATAATATTTCAAATCCATTAAAATATAAAGATTGATCTTTTCCACAGTAAAATAATAGAGAGAAATTGGGCATATTCAAATGGAATTCGATGGAGTTTCTTTCTGTTTGTTTGCAATAGAAACGATTTCAATTTTCAAAAGAATTCTCATATAAAGAAGCCCTAATTATTTATTTATTTTCTTTTCTCAGAGAAATCATTTTTATATTTAATTCTCATAAAGGTTTTCTTTTATAAGCAAAGATTGATTCTAAAACACATTTCTATTCTTTTTACAGATTTCAAAAAAAAAAATTAAGAAGAGAGAGGGTGGAACCTGTAGTCCTACGCTCTCGAGAATCTGATGAAGCTTGCTTGATCCCGATGGCCTCTACGAAGTGCTTCAAGTTCTTGCTTCGAAATCTCCTCTACAGAATTTCGTGCTCGAACTTGAATCCGATTATTTGTTCAGAAGACTCTCCAGAATAACACCAGCAAAAAGATTGAAAATCCCTTTCTAAAACTCTCCTCAAAATATAGCAAACAAAAGAATGAAATTATCTTTTTCCCAAACTTCAAAAGATTCAAAAATACATAACCATTAACTTGTGCAACTTCTGTCTCAATAATCCTCTGTGTGTGTGTGTAAAACTCTCCAAAAATTTCAATTAAATAAAAGATAATATCAATTTCTTCCAAAGGCTCTCAAAAATCACAAATAAAAGAAATTATATTTTTTTTAAAGCAAGCTTTTCATTCAGATCTGAGTTCGCATTCGTTCTCACAACTTTTTCATTCTTTTATTTATTTATTTTTCTATTTTCAATACTTTTTGTTTTAATTTCCGTTTTTACAACTTTACTTGCAAAGCACATTATCTAATTAATTTAAATAATTTATTCTAACAATTATCCTCAACAAGATAATTAATTAAAATAATAAAACACAATTTAATATTTTAATTATCATTTAATAAACTCATGACTTTTAAAAATAAATAAAACATTTAAATATTTTCATACAATTTAATCTAGCATTTAATAAACAATATTACCCTTATTTAATTAATTCCATCACAACTTATAAAATACCAACATAAATAATGTACGACAAAACACAAACGATGACCACAAAGAACGACAATTACAAGAACGCACAAACCATTTAAACAAGACAGCCTGACATCATGGGACGAGATGAATTCATTGTCATCTTTGTTTCAACATTATACCATTGGGTTATAGGTGCTCGCCTTGTCCTGTCGAAGCAGGTGGAATCGAGACTATGTACCTGCAATCCTGCATACAAACAATGTTGTGCACAATATATCTATTTAAATACAAGCACCTCGTGAGAAGGAATCGCAGCGTAGCAGGGAACTCGTGAATGAGTGATGCTACGCCATCCCCTCACGTTAACCACATTAGCAACTACAACATTGAATATAAAACATCACTAAGATATACAAATCACCTCATATCATCATGAACAATTACTAATTCACTGCATCACCACCTAATACTGCATCTATATAAAAGCATCACCAATTAAATGCAATCATAATGTAATATCATACTCACAAAAATACCATTAGAAGCTCTTGTCCCATCTTCCTCTTCTGATTCCTTAGCCAAACTACCTGCACATCCCAGGTGAGAATGGAGGGGTACTACATCCTCCCCCCCTAAGACTCGACTTACTCCTGGAAGTCACATGGCTCAAAATGGAAACATAACCACATTAGTACCAAAATTTCTCTAATCTATAATTGATGTACACCCTCTTTCTGAATCATTATAATTAGAATCACTATCCGGCTTCACATTTGAAAATAATATCTTCTTAACTACTTTTATTTATAAATCCTTACATCTCTTACAATAATATACTTGGTTTCAGCACTAATAACAAAGCAAGTACTCCTATTAACTCAATTTTCCATTTACACAACAAACATCTTCAAAATATCATAGAAGGAAAACACATCAAATGATTACTTGAAATTAACAAAAATACACACCATATCATGTTTCAGTAACATATTTTAAGTCACAATTTACGATTCTCAATAATATCTAATCTATTTTATACCACAGCATCACAATATACCCACATTTAAGACAGCATGGTTATCCGTCTTTTACATCAATAGGCACAAAATATAAGAAATATTCTTCTAACACATACATACATAGTCACATCACTGGGAACTACACAACATAAGGCTACACAAGGGTCCATTTGGACACTAGAAAGCAGCATACTAAACCATGAAACAAAATCCATGAGCCAAGAGCCAATATCCATCTCACATAATCCATACCTCACACTCAGTGGCTTGATGGTGTTAGGCCACACACACATGGCGAGACCATCCAAACAAGACCACTATGACCCATCTCTTGTTGTACAAGGTGGTTAGCCTCCAAGAGATAGTCATCACACATAGGTGGGTAGTGGGTCCTAGCTATAAAATAGCCTCACATACCCCCATCCTCAAGGTTCACTACATCTACTTCCTCGTATACACTCACCAAGTCTGCCTCATACGTCCTTGGAGAGGAATCACAGTACGACACATGGCCGACCTCGAAAACAACAAGGATAAATTAGTTTAGCCACCAAAGTCATAAAACAAACATCAAATAAGATTCAATTTCAACAGTAAAGCAAGAAATGCGCGCAATGTCAACACTAAATCAAATGTAACCACAAGGGCTACGAGAGAATAAGTCACAAAGTGTGGCTAAACCATTACAATTAAACATAAACAAAATGTCAGCCTTCAAGGTCAATTGAAAATCATCAACAATCATTATAGGAAGTCCTCAATCTTCAAAATTGCACAATACAACACTGTGTGACTAGATACTAGCCACCAAACGAGGAAGGAGGGAACATCGTCCAGCTATAACAATAGCCCTCATGTGGTGCAGAGTGAGCATGCCATCCACATGACCCAAAGTGTGCTCCTTGGCTACACCCTGCCTCGTGTCGTCACGCGACATGGTCATGCGCCAGCCAGAGAAGGCACGCATTAACGTATGCCGCATGGCGGTGTGTCTGTGACTCCGCGGAAGTAGGCACACGCAGACACGCCCTGCATAGCGATACCTCGTGGAGAAGGCACACGTAGGTACTCGCCGTCGCCAGAGGTATACATGGCAAGGACATACCCATATGCTAACCAACCCAAACACTGTCAAAAGCAAACATGAGTATCCCTCTACAAGTGTGTGAGGCCCCATTACACTCATCACACAAGTAGGCTATCATAACACAATCTCATAGTGCGCCTTCATGTGTCTATGCATGTGGCATCGTGTCCTCGAGCCCAGCTCGCTACCATTAGCAACACGTCATCATCACCAGCACTGTGTTGGAACATCAGTGGGGTGTGGCATCGTATCCATTGCATCATGTCGGAACATGTGCAGATACGGTGTATGCAATACATATATGAGCATATCCATATGGGGCTACTCGAGCTTCACCTCTCATACAGAAGGTTGACTCGCTAATGCCAGGTCAACGTCCCTATGGACGGCCATGCATAAACTAACAATCCAATGTTGTTATACTCAAAACTGTGGGGTTTAGGCTAGCACTTATGGATCAAGTACCCTGATCCATCATAAGGGGAAGTAGTGAGTACGTTTCCTCGGGATCGTTTGAGCTAAGACTACTCTGTGTCACAATATGCATACGCTACACACTCCGCCCAAGGAACTTTGTGGCTGCTACTACCCCTGAACACAGATTGAGAGACTAGAGAACCAAGAGAAAAGAATCCATGAAACTAGCTTTTGGCTACTCTTATATGTATAGATTTTCAACCACACATGGGTTGGCCCTTAATCAGGTAACAAACATACAAACACACATAATCGTATGGTTAATCCCACACCAACAAAAACATATTCAGAATGGATGGGTACACCGTATCTCCATCCTAAGACTTGTGGGTTATGGGCTCACAAAGCAAGTATGGGGTATTCACAACACTCAATCGATGCACAGTTACTGGTTTCTCACATTTACAAGGGAAGTACAATTACATACATAATTCCACAAGTACACTTACTTTCCAACAACTACGTGGTTCAAATCTTTACATCCTTTCCACAATCCAACATGATCATCATGATCACTTAAGAACTTCACTTAACAAATTCACTAGGACAACATAATGGGATCATATGAAACCAGAGTGCCCAGTATATGAACCTAGTGCTCTGATACCAATGTTGTAACGCCCGCCCTGCAAACCCCAGAGAACAAACATTGCAAACAATTTTTTTTTTTTAAATAACATAAAGTAAACATGCACCCAAACATTAATTACATTTACATTGCACATTAACAACTAAGTGTTACATTCTCTGGGGCACGCGAGGTTACTTCGCAAAACAACAATAACAAAAGTAAAAGATAATGGTAAATAACATATCCATTAACATTATAATAACCATGAATAAGAGTACATCCATGAACCAAGAGTGAATGTATCACTACATAATTATACAAAATCTCTCACAATAATGTTACAAAAGTCCCTAACTATTACATCAATAGTTATACAATACATTACATGGTTTGATGAATGAATTACAATACAATTCCCAAACATGTGGGATGATACAAAGTAAAATAACATCAGAAACTACAGAGTGAACGCTGGTACAATTCCAACTGTAGAAATGCTACGAACAAAGGATGCTGATGGAGAACCCAACGGGTGCGGAGCACGTTCCACCCAACCATGTGAATTATGAATAACTCACCCCCCGTGCTCAAAGGTGACAAGGAAGTTAACTCAACCATGATTGTCAAACCGACTCCATGAACAACATAGTACGAATACAATTACAACTCAAGGTTACAATGACATAGACCACAACATTCACGGGTCAAGAAATAAGATAAAGATAAGAAACTCGCCACAATTAATCAAAGCAATGACAATTAAACAAGTCCAAAGAACATTCATAAATCATTCTCAAAAGAATCTGAAACACATTAAGCATACAACTTCCAAAACACATTTCTAGAGGCAATAAGCAACAAAGCAAATAGGTGTCTAGTGGAGAGTGTCATCGCATAGCTCTCATGGGATCTCCTAGCCCTTCCTCCAACTGAGGCGCCGGCCCCCACGAAGAGCCACTCTCCCTAAGACCCCTAACATAAAACAAAACCAGGCAAGGGTTGAACTCAATAGATAAAGCACATAACTCAAAACCAAGCCACGCGAGGCATAACTCATCTCGTGATAATTCATAACAAAATTCAACAACCCGTACAACCCTTCCATCATAAAATCAATAAGTTTCAACTCCATAAGTATAACCAAGACGAGGATAACATTCAAAATTAAACATGCCTCTGGAATAAAGTTTCACAATAACAACAGGGTTCCCACATCGATATAAAAGTCAAAACAATAAAGCTAGAACAGAAAATTAAACAACAAACTCCAATCAGGTCTAACTCGATATAAAATTTAACAATAATCTAGCACAATTATTATATTGTTTTCATAATAGACAATCCATTTAATTTCACAATTAAACATTGAATATTTAAAAAAAAACAATATAATCTATAATATAATTTAAACATATATTTAAATATATATATATATAATTGAATATATATATATAATTATATATATATACATATTAATTTATTTATATATATATAATTATATATATATTATATATATATATATATAAATGAAATTAAAACAAAATAAAACAAAAGAAAAAAAAGAAAAAATTATAAACAAACAACCAAGCAAGGTCTGTCGTCGTAGTCCTTGCAAGGACTGCCCACGGCAGTCCCTGCAGGGACTGTGCACAACAGTCCTTGGGACTGTTGTGCATGACAGTTGAGACTGCCACGCACAACAGTCTTCAAGACTGTTGTGCGACAGTCTATCAGCCGCACAGGGTACCAGGGGGTTCGGCCAATGCCGTTCCTCCCCAATCTAATAAATAATTTTTTATTTTTTTTTAATAAAATTTCATTCGGTTGTAGCAAAATAACATAATTTGAAACTCCGAAATTTATTTTAATAATTCATTCGATTTGACCCAAATGCAAATACTTCGAAACAATCAAGATTTCCATGAAGAAATATATATAGTTACATAAATAAGAGAACACAATTTTCTGTGTAAAATACAAAGTTATCACATATTTAAAATATATATCAATGATTATCAAAATAATATTTCAAATCCATTAAAATATAAAGATTGATCTTTTCCACAGTAAAATAATAGAGAGAAATTGGGCATATTCAAATGGAATTCGATGGAGTTTCTTTCTATTTGTTTGTAATAGAAACAATTTCAGATTTCAAAAGAATTCTCATATAAAGAAGCCCTAATTATTTATTTATTTTCTTTTCTCAGAGAAATCATTTTTATATTTAATTCTCATAAAGGTTTTCTTTTATAAGCAAAGATTGATTCTAAAACACATTTCTATTCTTTTTACAGATTTCAAAAAAAAAAATTAAGAAGAGAGAGGGTGGAACCTGTAGTCCTACGCTCTCGAGAATCTGATGAAGCTTGCTTGATCTCGATGGCCTCTACAAAGTGCTTCAAGTTCCTACTTCGAAATCTCCTCTACATAATTTCGTGCTCAAACTCGAATCTGATTATTTGTTCAGAAGACTCTCCAGAATAACACCAGCAAAAAGATTGACAATCCCTTTCTAAAACTCTCCTCAAAATATAGCAAACAAAAGAATGAAATTATCTTTTTCCCAAACTTAAGAAGATTCAAAAATACATAACCATTAACTTGTGCAACTTCTGTCTCAATAATCCTTTGTGTGTGTGTGTAAAACTCTCCAAAAATTTCAATTAAATAAAAGATAATATCAATTTCTTCCAAAGGCTCTCAAAAATCACAAATAAAAGAAATTATATTTTTTTAAAAGCAAGCTTTTCATTCAGATCTGAGTTCTCATTCGTTCTCATAACTTTTTCATTCTTTTATTTATTTATTTTTCTATTTTCAATACTTTTTGTTTTAATTTCCGTTTTTACAACTTTACTTGCAAAGCACATTATCTAATTAATTAAAAATAATTTATTCTAACAATTATCCTCAACAAGATAATTAATTAAACTAATAAAACACAATTTAATATTTTAATTATCATTTAATAAACTCACGACTTTTAAAAATAAATAAAACATTTAAATATTTTTATACAATTTAATCTCACATTTTAATAAACAATATTACCCTTATTTAATTAATTCCATCACAACTTATAAAATACCAACATAAATAATGTACGACAAAACACAAACGACGACCACAAAGAACGACAATTATAAGAACGCACAAAACCATTTAAACAAGACGGTCTGACATCATGGGACGAGATGACTTCATTGTCATCTCTGTTTCAACATTATACCGTTGGGTTATAGGTGCTCGCCCTGTCCTGCCGAAGTAGGTGGAATCGAGACTATGTACTTGCAATCCTACATACAAACAATGTTGTGCACAATATATCTATTTAAATACAAGCACCTCATGAGAAGGAATCGCAGCGTAGCAAGGCACTCACGAACGAGTGATGCTACACCATCCCCTCACCTTAACCACATTAGCAACTACAACATTGAATATAAAACATCACTAAGATATACAAATCACCTCATATCATCATGAACAATTACTAATTCACTGTATCACCACCTAATACTGCATCTATATAAAAGCATCACCAATTAAATGCAATCATAATGTAATATCATACTCACAAAAATACCATTAGAAGCTCTTGTCCCATCTTCCTCTTCTGATTCCTTAGCCAGACTACCTACACATCCCAGGTGAGAATGGAGGGGTACTACAATTTGTACGAGCTCCAAAGAAATTTGTCTGTCCGCCTCGACCTGCAAAGCAATCCAGTCAAGAACATGGGTCACATCAGGAATATACTGTCTAAGAACATAAACATGGAAAACATCATGGATGCGCAATAGACTTGATGGCAATGCAAGGCGATAGGCGACTGGACCAATCCTCTCAAGGATTTCAAAAGGTCCAACAAAACAAGGTGCCAACTTTGAGCCTTTCCCATAACGGATGGGGCTCTTCCGCGGACGAACTCTCAGAAACACATGGTCACCCACTGAAAAGTGGCGGTCCAACCTATGGGCATCGACATACTTCCTCTGTCGATCCTGAGTTGTAGCCAAGTGCTCTCTAATCCGCACTACCTACTCCTCCATATCCTGAAGCATCTCTGGACCCAAAAGAACTCGGTCCTCTAAGCGATCCCAACTCAACGATGTCCGACACAGCCTACCATACAAGGCCTAGAAGGGGGACATACCAAGAGAATTGTGATACCCATTATTATAAGCAAACTCAACCAAGTACAAGTAGTCCTCCCAACGAGACTATTGATCCATAACATACATTTGAAGCATATCTTGGGCTCAAAAACTAAAATTAAATAAATTTTAAAATCAAAAGTTAATAAAAAAGTAAAAATATATATATCATTTCAAGTTTATGAGCATTTGTATTTGAAAATTAATAAATAACTAAAAATTTAGGTTTATATATATATTTGAAAACTATACATTCTCATCTACAATGGATTTAAATTTCATCCAATAATAATGGAAATAAAATCCTATAAGGCCCCTCCCTTTATATTAGTGTCATAGCCTTTTATTCTAGACTTATATTATGATGTTGTGTGGATTAAGGGTACATCATTTAGATGATACAAGACCCTGCTGTGTTTGAGTGCCATTGTATTTTTAGTCATTTGATTCTAAGAGAAGATTAGTTAAATTCTTATGTGAATGCTTCTATTAAGGCATGTGATTAAATATGCATGGATAGATACTATAACTAGTCATGCTATACTGGTGAGGACCACACTGCCCAAAATCCACACAAATCACCACAATTGATACCAACACAGAAGATGCGAGAATAACTCGCTTTCAATTATTTTCTAGAAAATGAAATTGTAGATTTAAAACTTACATGCTATAGCCTCATTAGCTTGATTCATTACACCAAAATCAACTCTGAAAACAAAATGTATTATTCAGAACCACAATCTGCACTATTGGAGCCACCTTCTACAACCCCCACTTAAACCTTTTATTTTACCCAATAACTACCCTAGAATGTTCTAGAAAGTTCAACTTTCCCTTTTGTTTTGGCGCCAAAAGTCCCGCCATTTGATTTTTGGCCTAGGAAGAAATTTTTATGAAATCCACCTTTTAGAGGGGCAACTTCATGGGGCCATAACTTTTGATCTAGGTGTCTGATTGGATATTATAGCATATCGTTGGAAATCTCTCGAAGAAATCTACAACATCAAACCACCGAAGTTCAGTTCGTCAACTTTTCGAGCTATTTTGGGGCCTCTAAGGTTTTCATATCTGAATTTGAAGTTGCATTGGAGAAATTTTTTGAGACGAAAACTTTAATATCTCCCAAGCCGTGCAGGGTATTAAGATGATTCTTTTGTGACCAAAAATGTTTTTCAGTTCCGCTCCTTGGGGTAAAATTTCAGGTCCATACGAGCCCGTTTAGGCCGACTTACTAAAAATAGTAAGTCACCATTTTTTTCCTTTTCTGACTCTTGATTGTCTTACACCCCTTTAAGTGCCATCATGGAACTCAAAACAACTAAAGAAATTAAGGAAAACAATTTTTTTTTGGGTGATGCAAGATTGCTCTACACTATTGGATGCTCCTGCATCATATCCTATGTTGCTAAGGTTCCCTAGTAATAAAGCTCCTTATCATTTAACTCATGTTTATTTTGAATGTCCCCTATAGTATTCACTTGAGGTTCCTTATATCAACTATTATGACTACATTCACTAAAAGAGCCTTGGAGGTTTTAGTAAATATAGTAGGTGCAGATTCAATCCCTATGGTACTGCTTAACTAAGGGACATTAAGATAGTAAGTGAATAAGGATAGACAAAGAGTCTTAAAGTATTCTCTGCTTTTAGGTTGTGCCTTATCATGGAATAATGATTTTCTCTTAAATTAGAACATCATACCCTTATGTATAGTTGGGAGATGTTAGTAGAGAGTTAGTTTGATAGGGATGGTTGTACCTAGCTTTAATTAGAATAAGAGCATGTTTGCAATATGTTTTTCATTAAGGTCAAAAGGGGCACCTCATTAAGGTTAGAAGGAGATGTAAGTGATATCATATGAGGTTTTGTTGTTGAGGTCAAAAGGGATTCATAAGGGTGTTAAGGAGAAGGATTCATTGGCCTTAGGGTGTCATTATAGCAAGCCTTGAAGAGTTGCAAAAGTTCGGGCCTCGGGCTTACCTTATATCACTTGCTAAAAAAGAAAAGAGTTAGTCACTTTCAGCTAAGTTTGATTGGGCTTTGAGCTCTCAGCTTGAGGCTCTCTCTGCTGCAAGAGAATAGACTTTGGGCTTCCTCCATGCCTTATATCATATACCTCAAAGAAATGAAGAAGGAATGGGTTAAGTCCGAGATGGTGTGAGACATCGACGTTAAGGCTTAAGTATTACTTTTCAAGCATCGAGGATCAGCCCTAAGGCTTATGCCTTATAATAATGATGAGTATGAAGTAAGTTGGAGTAAAGTATGAGAGGGCATCAGACATCAGGCATCAGCAATACTATTTGTCGAATGCCTTGAGGAGAAGAAGATTGAAAAAGGTGAAGTCTTCTTACGAGTTGGACATCGGGATTCAGTCATACCCTATACCAAAAGCCACAAGGAAAAGAAGATCAAAAGAGTGAAGTCCAAATTAGGTGTCAGGCATCAGACTTAATTCATACCATTTGCTAAATGTCTCAACCAAAAGAAGGAGATAGGAAGGTCTAAGTCTGAAAACGTCGGATGTCGAGCTTCAACAATTCCCTTTGTCGAATGCCCTTAACAAAAAGAAAGAAAACCTAAAAGGATAAGTCTGATATCTTTGAACTTTAGGCTTTAGCGATACCCAGTACCAAATACCTTAGCACAAAGCAAGGAGGCAAAGTGAAACCCTGAATCTCTTCATTGAGGTGGCTTCAGTGTTCGCAAATTCGGCCTAGGGTTTTTGCCTAAAACAATTTGATGAATATGAGATGGAAATAAGGTTCGAAGCCAACTCCCAAAAATATTAAGTTTGTCGACGCTTGAGAAGAAGTGAATTCAGGCATCGCAGGGAGAAAGGATGGCCTACACCCATATGTAAAGGCATACAAGTGGCATCGTGGAAGGTAGGACCCCAACCTTCGACGATTTAAAGCAGATTCATAGTTTGCACTTCGATTATTTGGGGGTTTGCACAATGGATTGCAATAGAGAAGGATAGGTAAAAGGTAATGGGTAAGGCTGATGGCCAAAACCCGATAGGTCATAATGAGCTTTAGACTTAGGAAATCAGACATGTCTTTTAAAGTACACCAAAGCTCTTCTAGCATAAGGTAAGGAGGATTAGCAATCCCTGACTCTTGACTAACAAGAATGTTGGTAGCAAAGTGTTATACTGCAAGGGACTTGTGTTGACTTTGGTTGACCCACGAAGGCCAACAACTTGGTGACACATGGAAAATGATGATTGCCTCAACGGATTCACCTCCTTGTTGTGAATCATCAAGGTACAACGACTGAAATTAAAGTAGGTCAAATCGTACAGTGGTGCTTTAAAGTTATACATGTAATTGAATGTGCTAGATCATGGCATGAATTTCAAGACCGATAGCTTGCATTCAAAGGATACATTATGTCAATGACTAGGAAAAAGGAGCTAGGGCATGCAAAAACAATATGTCAGGTGGAGGTGACATTCTTGCGTAGGAATGAAGAAAATATATGCCACCTTGAATTTGAAAGTCAGCTAGGTAAGTTGGGAGGGATCGAGCAAACAAAAAGAGGGAATTTAATACAAAACAAACCCTAGATTGTGTTAACGCTAGCAATGGCACGGGAAATTAATTTGGAGAGGGGTGCACAACTCGAGAGGAGGAAGCTTGTTGATGAAGAAAATAGGGATGATGAACAAAGAGAGAGAGGAATGAAGCTAATGGAAAAAAAGGCAAGGCACTTCAGCTCCAGGTGTGGAAGTGGGGAAATAGGAAGAGAAGGGAAATGAAGGGCATCATGAGCATGGTGGAAGTTCATGAGTATATTGGCCACAATTCTAAGAATCAAAGCCATGATTCAAAAACCCTAATCTTTTACTGGGTATGTAAAAACATAAATCCTCTTAACAACTTTTTCTTTGACTAGTATGTATTTCGCACTAGGTTTTACTTTCATAGGTAATGCCCCTTCAAAAAATTTAATATATTATGTAGTGAGCATTAGTGCATTGAGATTTGGTTAAGGTTGTGGATATTCTTAAGAAATTCTTTAAGCTCTTTTCAATATACTTTTTCATACATTTCTTGCTATATTGCATTACGTTTGCCCTTAATGTTGTTTTGACCGATAAGATGTCCAGTGGAGTTGCTAACATTCGTGAATTAACAGGCAAGCTCTTTGCAAACTATATCTTTCTAGTTTTGGTGATTATAAACTGCCCCAGAAGCCCTCCATTTCATATCTCAAGAGAATTACCTTAGATGTTTTATTAAGCATGGCTTCATTGCCCAATACCTGGTTCATCAAGGAACTAATGTGCATACAAAATGGTACGCAACATGCAATTTATTTCAATCCTAGGTCTAACCTATTGAGGATTACGAACTGTTAGTTCTATTCTCTTTCATTATGCAATGTCTCTATCAAACAACGCTGCCTATATGTACCTTCATATTAGTAAGCAAGCCCAAATTGTTTTATTAGTATAAGGTATGTATAGGCATTAGGTAACTATATGTTACAAGATCAAAGCTATCCATCTTGAAAGAATTTAGAAATAGAGTGTATGGTGATATTTATACAATGTATATTACATATGTGGACTTGTTAAAAGTATACCTATAAGGAAACAATATGTTATGAGAGAGAAAAACTTGACACCTATCTTCCTATGGCTGAGTAATCTTGTCCAAGGTGACCTTATTGATAACTTCAAGTGCACCGAAGTAACATATTTGATGCAGTATTCTTTAAATGGTTCCATTTTCATTATGTGGAATATTAAGTTGTATTTATTCAATTGCATTACTGCATGATGAGTTTTTGATCCCCAACTTCACCTAAGTGGGTGGCAACCGACTGTAAACCATCTAGGGTAAGAGGACCCTAGAAAGGGTTGTGTACCAACTCTTATATTCTCTAATTAATGGAATGGAGGCATAGGATGTTTTTGTGTAAAGCATTGAGGTTAGTGTATTTCTATTTTTTTGGATTAAGAGGGTGACTAAGGTAGAGTGGTCTTTGAACCCGAGGGTTATACCCCTTGTGTTAGTCAACCAAGTGTATGGAGGTTGAATTTCCCAGAAAGATTCAATATGTGAATTGTCTTGTTAACCTTTCACCCCTTGATCTTATTGATGTTATATGATGACCTTTGTATGGTTGGGTTAGGACCACGACTTCAATTATAATTATCTATCCAAGATATGTTTGGTTACCTTCATCTTAGACCTATTATTGATTATCTATTTTGGCAAGTGGCCCTTGAGGGGTGTTGTAATCAAGATTGTTAATCATTCCTTATAGTAGGAGTCCTTATAGATTCACCGTTGTTATTCATTCTTAGTAATTACTACCATTGTGAGTTAGTGGTGATTTGAATCTGGGTGTTATGTATGATTGTAGGTCAATAAATTATGAGTTGAGTAAACTCATGTTGTTGAACTACGATTCCTCTATGAAATATATATGTAGGCAAGGCCGTTAGAGACGAGCCCCTAAGGAATTAGGTCTAGCCCCTAGGGTTTTCTCTTTTTCCTTACTTTGATGTAAAATTGATACATTGTATTGTCCTAGCTTGTGACTTGAATTAAGTTGTGATGAATGATGAGTTGTAGAGCTAATCAAGCCTACCTCGATGATGTGGATTCCATGTTTCCCTATTAGGATTGTCTAAGAAAATTAGTTCCTTAACTAAATATCATAGTCTATATTTGGTCAAATGTTTTTATGTTTTTCAAGCATTGGGTGCTTGGAAACAAAGTTCAATGTGTTAGTCATGTGTTGTAATCAAAATTTTAAATTTGTGTCTTGCCCTTAGCTTTTTTTTATTGCAATTTTTTTGGGTATTACAAATCCTCAGCCATATTTCTAAACTAAAGTTTAACAATAGATTATATTATCACATTGCACTTATAGGTCCAAGTATTTGGTTCAGATTTCCAAGTCTAAAACCAATTCAAAATTGGGAGGAATCATTTTGAATCCAAATGTAATTATATCTAAATGAAACAAACATTTGTTTGGAAGAAATGATAAAGGCACTTATAAGTAGATATCCATTTTTTGAAAAACATATATCCATTTTATAAAAAGTGGATATCGATTTATGACCAATTCTCTAAATGTTACCAAATATCCATTTATCTAAATCAAATACGTGTCATGGAAAAAAATTTACCCCCTCAATCAACACCAATTTTTTTCCACACAAAATTTAAATTCAAAAGTTACTAACATAACTATAAAACCAAATCCAATGTTTGGAAATTTTTATTTATTTCATTGAATATTTCAAACAACATACAAAAATAATGAGCTTTGTAGCTTTTATCATGTCCATTGGCATCACTAATGTAGAAGTGGGCTTCATTATCACTTATTCGTTCATTCAGCTTTCTAGTATATTCACATCAAGTTCAACATGTCTACATCACATATGCATGAAAAATTGCTCCTTGCTCTAAGTGGTAAAAATGGCTATATATCAATTTGAGAACTAAATGTATAATTCTCAACAAATTCTACTACATATGGAATACAATCACATGGGAAACAATTATTTTAATTTGCATAATTGTTTCGCTTGTCAGCTTGCACGATGACAATACTAGATATGTGGATATATGAGATTGTAAAACTTAGTCGTAAATTGATTGCAAAGTAATTTGAATTTCTTTGAGGATAATTTTTTGATAGAATTTCTAACGTTATTGTGTATCTCTCATATTCAAACATTTTTCAAATGAATTCCCATTGAATCATCAACATCTTTTCAATTATTAGAGTTTTCTTGAAATCCCCACAGTTTATAAATGTGATATGATACAATCCACATCAAATTCATCTAAACCTTAAACAAAATACATAATAGGAGCTTCATGAATTGACATATACTTGCAAGGATGACTTTATTTTCTTAACTATTTTCATTACTTGTCTATATGTCTAGAGATGGACATCAAAGTCAACATGATTCTACCAGCAAGAAGTTTTGTATATTTCATTTATACAAACCAAATATGGTCTTGACTTGTCAAACACTCTTTGAGAGATCTTTAGTTTTAGAAATCCTTGTTTGAATGTTTCAAAAACTCAATTGAGTTGTATCTATAAAATTTCTATTTATGATGTTTAGTACCATCTTCACCCATTATTATCATCAAGGGGGGCAAGTTCTGGATGTATTATCATCCTTGTGAATTGAAACATTTAGAATGATGATCAAACTAGGCATTAAAAAAGCATATTGTAAAAAATATTGATTCTATCTAGAAAATTAATTACTTGATTTGGACTTGAAAAATATTAGAAGGTATGGATTCACACTTTTATTTCCTCTCCATAATATTTATATTGGTTAACTCTTAACTAGACAATTGTTTTCAAGTTTGGAACTTAAGATGAGGGGATTCAATATTCCATACCTCTTCATAATTATTGTTGAAGATCTTGACAAATGGCTTACTTCACTAAGACCTAAAGAAAAACTAGAAAATTTGGAAGTAACCAATGATAGAAGTTCTCATCTTTAGTTCATTGTGACACTTGCCTTGTTGGGATGGTCAACACCCAACATTATCAATCCCTAAAATACTCTTTGGTACAAGGTGAAAATCCACACCACATATGCAATCAACAAAAGGATTTGACTTAAAATATGAAATGTATCTTACATAAATTCATTCCTCATACAAATAAGAATAATTAGGAGAAACTATCTCCTTTCTCTCAAGTTTCCACACAACCCCGCTTCCCAATTACATAACATTTTTTTTAATAACCACCACATGAACATATGGCATCAAATCAACATCACAAATCTGATATAAATCAAATTAAGAGGGAAAAATGCACATAAGCCCTCAACCCTAAATACACAATAGTAAGAAAATCTAAAATGCTTCAGGAACAACTTAGAAATCTACAACAAAACCTATGTCTTCTTCATTCAACACCTTCTGAAAAGTTGCAATAACTTCATAAATCTGCCATTACAAAGATTGCAGCCTTGTAGGCTAATAAATACCACTACAAAACTAATATAAAAAATGTATATAACATAAAATAACAAAATTAATAACTATAGAAAATGTCTCCTTCAAATGACCTTTCTTTGTGAATCTACTCCACCAACCTACAAATCCTCAATTGAAACCTCTGCTAAAATTCAACCGTGGATTCTCCAATCCATTTGTTGTTGCAAATACCTCTTCAAACCCACAAAAACATATTCTTCCTCCTCTCCCAATGAAAATTCATTCCTCAAAATGATGAGCTTCAAATTTGGAAGTAATTGCCTGAAAATTGTCAAATCAAAACCTTAACAAAGCAACCACTACCTCCTCTTTTCATGCCACTCCCATTTTTAGCAACTCCATCAATGAAATTGGTACCTCTGATAATTTCTTCTTTCTCCTCTTCCAACATCTCACTGAAACATTCACCATCCTCCTCCAACAACCCTACACTCCATTCTTCTATCCTCTCATGGACTTGTATCCACCACGTACCATCTTACCCACCACTAACCAACTACCTTCACCAACATCCTCTATAGCTTCTACAAGCAATATGCACTATCAAAAAATCAATCTGCAACATCATTCTAATATTTCCCTACATACAAATCAATACTAACAAAATCTATTTGTACCATCTCTTTTTCACCTTCTACACTCACTACCTCTTTCATCTCAACATGAAAATCATCTCTATTTTTATCTTGATAGAATTATGAAACATAAGTCATTACCTTTGTTTTCACATGTTCCTCTAATATCATTGCAACATCTATCTTCTCAGTATTTGCTGCAATCTTTTCATCTACACAAAATCCACTTTCATCTTCATCATAAAAATGAAAAATATTATGCATTACCTTTTTCTCTATAACCTTTTCCTCGCTATTTTTTGTTTCCATATCTTCTTCATCATCACTCTTTGCTGCAATTTCATTTTTCTATTCTTTTAATTCCTCCAGAGGACACTCATCTACTGCTACATCATTTTTCTCTTCAATTGTTGTACCTTCTTTTTGCCTCTCAATCTCTGCTGCACTTTTCTCTTCTTTCTCCCTCTCTTTCTCTATGCCTTCCTCAAAGCATACTTTGGCAAGATTTTCTCCTTTCTATTCACCTGCATACACAACTATGACAAACCTTTTACCTTTCTTCTTTGACATTTTTTCATAAACTTTCCACACAGTCTCAATCTTCAACCTCCTCAAACTTACTTTTGCAACTTGCACATATACTGCGGCAAGAATCACACACATCTATCCTCTACCCAACAAATATTTTTGGAAAACACGCCTCTCACTTCCTCTACCCACTCTCTCTCAATGGAGGAACTATGTGCACCTTCTACCCAAATTCAATCCCTGTTGGAGGACAACCAACATTCTCTCAAACACATTTCATCCAACCCAAGGTCTTGGTGCAAATTGCCTCACATCGGTGCTTTTGCCTACACACTCAGGAACTCTCGCTTTGATACCACTGATGCAAGGTAAAAATACACACAACCACATATGCAAATCAACAAAAGGATTTGACTTAAAATTTAAAATTCATCTTACATAAATTCATTCCTCATGCAAATAAGAATAATCAAGAGAAATTGTCTCATTTCTCTCAGGTTTCCACACAACCCCGCTTCCCAATTACATAACATTTTTTTATAATAACCACCAGATGAACACATTACAAATTTGATATAAATTAAATGAGGGAAAAACACACATAAACCATCAACTCCAAATACACAATAGTAAGAAAATCTTAAATTCTTCAAAACAACTCAAAAATATACAACAAAACGTATGTCCTCTTCATTCAACACTTTTTGAAAAGTTATAGTAACTTCATAAATCTGCCATTACAAATATTGCAGCCTTGTGGGATGATAAATACCACTACAAAATTGGTTTCAAACATGTATATAACAAAAAATAACAAAATTAAGAACTATAGAAAATGTCTCCTTCAAATGACTTTTCTATACGAATTAACTCCTCCAACCTGCAAATCATCAACTGAAACCTTTGCTAAAATTTGACCATGGATTCCCCAATCCATTTGTTGCTACAAATTCCTCTTCAAACCTACAAAAACATATTCTTCCTCCTCTCCGAACAAAAATCCATGCCTTAGAATGATGAGCTTCAAATATAGAAGCAACTACTTGAAAATTGTCAAATCAAAACCTTAACAAAGCAACTGCTACCTCCTATTTTCATGCCACTCCCATTTTCCACGCTTCCAACTAGGAGAATGCATAAAAATGAATTAATTAAATACATTAACTCCCAAAATTAATCTTGAAAACCGCTTCCCATGGGTTTTCCAAGATAAGGATTCTCACTCCTAACAAATAGGGCTAGAATTGGAAAAAAATTCAAATCACAATTTGGGCGTCCAAATTTGAATCCCTACATTCTAGGAGCAAGCATTAAATGACATTGCATGTTCTTGAAACTCCCAGAATCTCATGCCCAAGATTGGATATTTTTGCATTTTTGCTTTTCAAACTTTGAACTAATCCCCTACATTATCTCCCACTTCAAGATTTGCAACAATAAAATGGAGGCCAATTATTTAATACAATATTGTGGCCTAATATTGCAATTTATTCTCCTCTGACATAATTTACCAAACCTTAGGAAATTAAAGTAAAATACTCGTCTTTTTTATTGATGTCAATTGCCACTATACCAAGTATTCTCCTACATCACTCTTTATTTGTACAAAAGGTGTTCTCATCAATATATCAATAGAGTAATACGAAAAAATGACTTTCTTCAACTTTATTGGATCCATCTAAACTATAATATACAAAGCAACAAAAATCAATCATGGATTTCTTCCATGTGCCAATCTTGAGGTTTCCCACTTTAAGGACCAAAACTTGACAACTATATGGAATAATATGCTCAATATAATAATGAAAGAACTAGAAAGTTGGAAAGGAAAGCATATCTCTCTTGCTAGGAGAATTCAACTCCTTAAATTCACCCTACAAGCAATGCTAGTCATCTCAATGTTGGTGATGAAACACACACTTATACTGAGAAGGGGTGGTGAACCAATATAGATCAAAATTTTCTTTTCACAAATTAATCAATCATAACAGTATTACCTCAAAACTCAATTATCCATAGCAATAACATACATGCAAGATCTGCCAATTAAGAACACAAGAAGGACACACAATTTTACATGGAAACCCTTACGAGAGAAAACCATGGAAAAATGTTTCTTGTATGAAAATTTCTTACAAATTTTGTAGGCTCCAACCCACTGTAGAGACCAATACCCACCACTCAACACCAAACTAACAAGAGACATCAATCCCTTCTAATGAAAGGCACTAACCTCTCAATCTTCTCAATAGGAGGCTCCAACCTCCAAATGAATAATGTGATAATTTTACAATCAACTTCCTCTTAGATCTGGCCTAAAATTTCTTTACAATTCCTCTCACGACTTCATCAAAATCTACCTTAATGATGCAGGAGCATCCATGGAAATTGGTAATCCTATGTCAACAAAAAGACATGAATTTTTTGGAAGCATTTTTGGAATTTCAAAATAAATAAATTTTGGGCTTGGATTACATGTTGAGGGTTGGAAAATTATTTATTTTCAAAATTCTATTTTTAAAATTCAAGATGCAATATCGCGCCAGGAATTAGTAAAAGAGGAGGAAATCAAATAAGAAGCTATAAGGTTCTTTTTATCTCTTCTGTCAGCCCCAGATATTATCCCTACATTAGCTTCTTCTAAAATAGTTGAATTATTGGATTCCATTCCAGAACTGATCACAAGAGAGGATAATGATAATATTTTGAAACCTTTTACTTGGGATAAAGTAAGAAGTACGGTGTTTTCCATGCAACCTGATAAAGCCCCTAGTTCGGATGGGTTTACAACTTTGTTCTTTAAAAAATGTTGGGATTTTGTTGGCATCAATGTTCTCCTTATGCTAGAAGAATCAAGAAGGACAGGGACAGTTCTAAAATAGTTTAACACAACACACATTGCTCTGATTCCAAAAGTAAAGAAACAAAAGTCTTTTTACTAAGTTTAGGCCAATCTCTTTATGCAATACAATATACAATTTTTTTACCAAAGCTACTTATCTATGGATTCAACCACTTATCTCCAAACTAATATCAACAAAACAAGGTGGTTTTGGCACTGGAAGGGAAACAGTAGAAGGTGTTATAGTGGCTCATGAAGTGCTACATTCTATCAAAACTTCCAGCATTCCCTCATTCGTTATTAAATTGGACATGATGAAGGCTTCTGATAGAGTGTGTTGGGAATTTCTAATACAGGTGCTTAAGAAGTTTGGATTTAGCAATAAATGGTGCAAGTGGATACTTTCTTGTCTTTCTGGAGCAAAATTTTTGGTGCTAATCAATGGATCTCCCATTGGATTTTTTGGATCATCTCAAGGAATGAGACAAGGAGATCCATTGTCTCTTGTACTCTTCATTCTTCTGGCAGAAGCACTCAACAGATCAATTCACAAGGCTCATCTACAAGGCTTATGGCATGGGGTCACACTACCTAACACCAATATTTCAGCTACTCATTCCCTTTTTGCAGATGACACTTTGTTGATTGGTAAGGCATCTTTGACAGAAGCAAAACAAGTTAAATCTTTGTTGGAAAAGTATTCTTTAGCATCAAGGAAAAAAATCAATGCAGCTAAATCAAAGGTATATATTTTTAACACCAAACCAGTAGTAGCAAGAAAGTTGGTTTCAATCCTAGGTTTCCAAAGAGCGGAACTCCCTTGTTCATATTTGGGCATACCATTTTTTATGGGATCCAATAAGTCTCTTTTTTGGAATAAGATTTTAGATAGAATAAGAGCAAGAATACTTACTTGGAAAGTGAGATGGCTTACACTAGCTGGCAGAATTCTATTGGTTAAATTTGTTCTAGCTTCTATTCCAAATTATTTTCTGGTAGTTTTGCAAGCTCCAAAAGGTGTCATTCATCAAATTGAAAAGATAATAAGATAATTTCTATGGAAAGGGAACTTAGATGATAAAAGGAAGCTCCCTCTTATTTCTTGGGAAAATATGTGGTCTCAAAAAGGAAGTGGTGGAGTGGGGTTTCATAATCTGTCGGTAAGGAACATGACTCTAGGGGCTAAATTGGTTTGGAAAATGTATGATAAACTAGATTTGAAATGGTGCAAGGTGATGCAAAGAAGGTGATGCAAAGAAAATATTTGGATAATGATAATCCATCTAGGATCTTTACAATTTCTAATCCCATAGGAGGATCTACTATGTGGAACTTCATTTTGGTTTGTCGAGATGTTATATTCCCTTTTCTCTCATGGGAAGTTCATAATGGTGTACAAGTTTTGTTTTGGAAAGATTCTTGGAATGGTTTGCCTCCTATCAACTTGAATCCGGATTTGTAGCTAGCTGAAAATATTCTATCACAAAACTAGGGAGTGTTTTTAAAGGATTATATTGCTTCCTCTGACTCTATGACAGGTTTGGTTAAGTGGAAGGACTTAACGAATACCACTATACCAATTGATCAAAAGAAATTGTTATCAGATATGTTGAAGAGTAGGAACGTCTATCTCTCTTGCTCTTTGGATAAACTGTTGTGGGAACCTTCAAAAAATGGCTTGTATACAGTTAAGCAAGGGTACAAAGCAATCATTGCTCAAGCATCTCAATTTCAATCCCACAGAGCTTTTTCCTTTTGTTGGAATTCAGCATAACTTCCAAAGGCAAGTAGTTTTGCTTGGCTGGCCTTGAAGAAAAGGATTTTGACAAGTGATCAATTGGAGAAATTTGGTATTACAAGAGCCTTCAAATGTGTTTTATGTAAAGAAAAAGATGAAATGGTTGATCATCTATTTGTCTTTTGCCCAGTGGCTTATGACGTATGGACTTTCATTATGGGGAAACTGAATGTTTCTTTCCCGTTTCCTAATTCTCTTTGGGATATGTTTACTAGTTGGCCAGTCCTTCATAAATCTGCATTGTATGCATGTATATGGCTAGTTACCCCTACTCTAGTAATTTGGTCAATATGGTTGGAAAGAAATAGATACATTTTCAAAAATCAGGTTATCTCAGTTTGCAAAATTAAAGAGAAACTAGAGAATTCAATCTCAGAAGTTTGTAATTCTTATGTTAATAATTATAAGTTAGTTTCCTCATTATATTCCAACTGGGATAATTTCATTTTAAATAATTGGAAACACATTGTCTTACCACTTCAAGGGAAATTTTGGCCATGTCCTGGGAAAATGGATATAAGTAAGGTGAAGTGGATACCACCAAGCCCATCTTTCTATAAGCTAAACTTTGATGGAGCTTCACGAGGAAACCCTGGTATATCTGGTGTTGGTTGTTGTATTCGAGACTCAAAGGGCTCTTTGCTAGCAGCTAAAGCAATACATTTAAAGGATGGTACAAACAACATGGTAGAAGTTCAAGCATTATTAGCAAGTGTCATCTTGGCAAAAGACCTCAAAATCAATAAGCTGCATGTGGAAGGTGATTCTCTTCTTATAATCAATGCATGCAAATCGAAGAGTATTTGTAATTGGAAACTAAGGTATATTCTTCAAAAAATATGGGATTTATTAACAACCTTTGAAGATATTAGCCTCTCTCACATATATCGAGAAGGAAACAAATTAGCAGATGGTTTGGATAACATAGCTTGTGATCACAAGGAGCAAATAATCATTAAAAACAATGAAGGTCTGGCTATTTTTCCTCACATTCAATGCATAATAGTGGCAGAACAATCTCTTCAGGCTTAGCAGTCTATTGAGGTCAAAATGGTAATGAATATTTGTGCTCAGCTCACAATTCCCTCACTAAAATAAATTCAAATTTTCATTTTAAATAAAAGTCGGGTGATATTTTTCTTAGTAAGAAGTAAGGGGTGTTGTATGAAGCATTTGTCGTCCTCCGCGTTGTCAGATGAATCATCCGACATGGCAGTAGTTTTTGTGTGTTTAAATCATGGTCATGTAGGATTGTGTAAAAGCGTTGGTTGAAAGTTTAATGATAACTGGAGATGGGATATACATTTTGTAATGCTTCAAATGTCTTATCACCTCTATCGTATCAAGATGACATCCATTTTGCATACTAAGCATACTTCGTAATGATGCTTACATTTAAAAATCCCAGGTGGTGCCTAATTACTCACATGGAGAATGGGATACTGAGTTGCCATGAATGCCTTAGCATGGACACTTGTTCATCATTCGACGTTTTTTCTTAACTTTGTTTTATTTTGGCAGGTACCTTATATCCTTCCCATTGTATGGCACATTAATTTGTTGTGTAGGAGGGCAATTCCCACGAGCCAACATGCTTCGTCGGTTTTTATCACATTTATTCACTTTGGCCTTCATGATTAGTTTATACTTGTTCTTCCTGGCTTTAAAAGGTGGAGAACAATGTATTAGTTTATCCGAAAGCATTCAAGGCAATTGGAGAGCATTAGACTGCAAGTTTGAAGTTTTCTATTCTGCCAAAATAATGTCCTCACCATGGAATTTTAGAATTAACTGTCTAGTGAAGTTGGGGGAACGTCCTTTTGAGGATAATCTCACCCATGAGAATTTGGCGATGATTTTCCAAGTTGATTGTCCCAGGGTTGAGGAATCGGTACATTCTATTCTTGGTTTTGAATTAACCAGCCCTAGAGCTAGACGTCTGATTTTCCCTTCTCAGGTTCTTTCTGTGTTTTTATCAAACACCCTAGATCTCCTTCAGTCTCTAGTAGATTTGGAATTAATTGCCACTAATTTTGTTAAACCCCAAATGCTTGATGGTGATGCATTACTTCAAGTTGTCCAACAGTACAATATATTTGCTAGTGATAGGTATCTGGGTGATTTATTTCCTAGAGAATTTTTCAAAAATAGGTTGGGGTTTGATGATATTTTTGAAGCAATAAGGCTAGCCTTGCAGTTTAGAAATGGCAGTATCCTTCTCAAAGCATTAAGAAGGAATTCCCGATGTCTATGTGTCACAATGAATTTTGACATCAAGGAGAAATATTATGCAATATCTTTTCTTTGTGATCATAATCCTCACCCATCTCGGAATTCAGTCTCTATTGGTATAGAGGAAGGTGGTCCATTTTCTGTGCCAGGGGTTTTTCATATAGAGCCAACACCAAATGAAAATGTTGCTCCAATGGGAAATGTTGTTGGCTCTTCAATTGGAGAACAATATGTAGCTGTGGCTAGGGCTCAAATTCTTCAGATAGAGCTAACACTAGATGAAAATGTTGCTCTTGTGGGAAAAGTTGTTGGCTCTTTAGTTGGAGAACAATATGTGCCTCATTTTGGTTTTGATTTTTTTGCTCAGGAAAGGTGTTTGTTGGAGACAAACTGATGGTCAAGATGAGAACTTGGCTCATGGGGATGATCATATGGAAGAATAATTGCTTGGCTCTTACAAATTATCAGTCCTTTTTCTTACAATGAATATTTTAAAATGTTTTCTTTAGTTAGTACGAAATTTTGATATAGAAGAATCATGGAGATGTTTGTAGATATATGCAAAGACATCTATATATTATGAAACTACAATGTAATACTAATAGGTAGTATAGTTATGAGTAGCAGATAGAAATTAGTATATGTTAGTATGATGCTTCAAAGCTCACCTGGAATTTTGGATTTTTTGTTGATAAAAGTGTAATTCTCCCTTATATATAATATATATAGGCCTCTGTGCCTTTTATCTAAAAAAAAAAAAAAATCAATTAAATTTCTTTTGCAACTTTGACAAGTTGGCTAGTGGGGTGTAAAGCAAAAAAAAACAATTTTAAAGCATTTAATTGTAAAAATATTCAAAACACAATAAGAGGCATTGAGAATGGCATATTGGAGTTTTAAAACACTAAATGTTGATCCCTTAAAAGTACGGAGTGGGAAATGGACGCCCAACACTTGCCTTGGATTTTTGTTTTTTCAAGAGATAAAGAAGAGGAATTAAAAAACTGCAACATTCTATCTTTGACAAGGCTACTATGAGAGGATTTTTAATAAGTTTTAATTATCATTTGAAGTCTGATTTTTGCAACTATAGGAGATGGCATACCTAGTGGTGGAGGAAAAAATAATAATTAATTAATTCTCTAAGCTAGTAGTGGAGAATCTAGAGAATTATGAAAGCAACAAAAAAAAATTGAAGATAATTTTTGAGGGATAGGTGTGAGGGCATAGCTTTTCTCTAGAGGAAAGTTTGGGACATGTTTATTGCAGGTTTGGTATGATAAACAACAACCCATGAGGTTGCCAAAACAACTGGTTTGAAGTTGCAAGTGTTGGTGGTTTAGAAGAGCTGGGAGATGGTTTTGTTTGTAAAAGCTCATATGTTTGAGAATATTTTTTTGAGATTAATTTCTAGTTACATATGTGATGCCTATAGGAGAATAATTTGTTGCATATCATTCCACATATGGCTGGAAACTTTTGTATCCAGATTATTTTAATGAAGAAAATCAATGGTTTCATGTGCAAGTAGAATGGAATATTGAAGTTTTAAAACACTAAATGTTGATTCTTAAAAAGTAGGGAGTGGGAAATGGACGCCCAAGACTTGCCTTGGATTTTTTCTTTTTTGGGAGATAAAGAAGGGGGATAAAAGAAACTAAAACATTCTATCTTTGACAAGGCTGCTATGAGTGGATTTTTAATAAGTTTTAATGATCATTTGAAGTCTTATTTTTGCAGCTACAGGAGATGGCGTACCTAATGGTGGAGGCAAAAAATAATAATTTTTAATTAATTCTCTGAGCTAGTAGTGGAGAATCTAGAGAAACATGAAAGCAATAAAAAATAATTTGAAGGAAATTTTTGAGGGATAGGTGTGAGGGCGTAGCTTTTCTCTACAGGGAAGTTTGGCACATGCTTATTGTAGGTTTGGTCCAATAAACAACAACCCGTGAGGATTCCAGAACAACTGGTTTGAAGTTGCTTATTGTATGTTTGAGCATAGTTTTTTTTAGATTAATTTCTAGTTTCATATGTGATGCCTGTAGGAGAATAATTTGTTGCATATCAGTCCATATATGGATGAAAACTTTTGTATCCAGATTATTTTAATGAAGAAAATCAATTGTTTCTTGTGCAAGTAAAATTTATGTGTGTTAATTTGCAATTCCTCTATCTTATTTGAGCATTTGTTGTGAGAGTTTGGAGAGGGTCTTATGTGTGTGAATCCCTCTTTTTTTCATCAGTGGTATCAAAGTAGCAGTTCCTTAGTGTGCAGGAAGAGCATCAATTGGAGGTAGTTTGCACTAGGACCTGGGGGTGGAGAGTATTGAGGATTTGTAAACAGATCGTCGAGTGAGGCAGTTTACATGTGCAGAACCTGAGGGTTTTGAAATTTGTGTTAAGAATTTGTGAGGAATTAAGGATGGAAAAGAGGAAGAGGAAAATAAATTTTATCATTGGTGGATTTTAAGGTTTCCAAAACTAAATCAAAGAAAGGCTTTGGAAAAATCAGAGAAAGAGAAATGATAAAGATGCAGCAACATATAGATGGAATGAAAATAGAGATTGAGAGGAGGAAACAAAAGGAGAGAAGAGTTGAAAGTAGTTTTGATTATCCTTCTAATGATATTTTGATTGCAAGAAATAAATAGGGTGCAATAGAGTCGCATGCATGTTACATTGAGGAAGAGAAAGATGATTTGCTAATACGATTGGAAGCAATTGAAAGAGAGTGGAATGAGAAAATTTCAGCTAATGCAAAGGTTGCAACCAAAGGTAAAGAGGTAATTTCTGATTTTAGTACATGTTTTGATGATATTGAGAATGTAAAAGTAAAATCAAAGGTTGCAGCAATAAATTATTTGGAAGTAGATGAGAGTGGTGAACACACTAAGGTGAAAATGAAGTTTTCTTATGATTGTTTGATCGGAGGCATTGAAGATGAAGATTCTTTAATAACAGAGCTTGACTATTTCTTAAAAAATGTGGAGAATGAATCTATGGATTGTGGTACTAACACTAAATTGGGTGTTGAAGATCAAATTGCAGCAACAATATATCTTTCTGAAGGCATAATAGGAGTGACAAACCACATTGCAAACCAGATAAAGGAGGAAAAAGGTAAAACAACAATAGAGGTAATGAAGTGTATTTTTTTTGTTGAAGGTGGAGGTATATATTTGATTGTTAATTTTGTTGGAATATATTGGTGGGAGGAAAGATTAAAAGTTCTAAAATACATGAAGGGTAAAGGAGTAAAGATGAAGGATATAATATTGTAATCTTACAAAATTTGATGAATAAGAAGATCCAAATAGACAAAGAAATGAGATGGATCCAGGATAGACATAGAGCCTACAAATGTTTCTAAGTGCAGCTCAAGAAACTCTTTCTACCATGGGTGTCTGATGCAGGAGCATCCATGGCAATTGGTAATCCTATGTCAACAAAAAGACGTGAATTTTGTGGAAGCATTTTTGGAGTTTTAAAATAAATTAATCTTGGGCTTGGATTACTTGTTGAGGGTTGGAAAATTATTTATTTTCAAATAATTTAATTTTTCAATTAAATTTCCTTTGCAACTTTGACAAGTTGGCTAGTGGGGTGTAAAGCAAAAAAAAAGTTTTAAAGCATTTAATTGCAAAAATATTCAAAACCTAATAAGAGGAATTAAGAATGGAATATTGGAGTTTTTTAACACTAAATTTTGATCCCTAAAAAGAAGGGAATGGGAAATCGACGCCCAAGACTTGCCTTGGATTTTTGCTTTTTCAGGAGATAAAGAAGGGGAATAAAAAAACTGCAACATTCTAATTTCTATCTTTGACAAGGCTATTGTGCTAGTGGATTCTTAATAAGTTTTAATTATCATTTGAAGTCTGATTTTTGCAGCTATAGGAGATGGCGTACTTGGTGGTGGAGGAAAAAAATGTTAATTTTTAATTAATTCTCTGAGCCAGTAGTGGAGAATCTAGAGAATTATGAAAGCAATAAAAAAGAATTTGAAGGAAATTTTTGAGGGATAGGTGTGAGGGCGTAGCTTTTCTCTGGAGGAAAGTTTGGCACATGTTTATTGCAAATTTCTTTTGATAAACAACAACCCATGAGGATTCCAGAACAACTAGTTTGAAGTTGCAAGTGTTGCAAGTGGTTTAGAAGAGCTGAGAGATGGTTTTGTTTGTAAAAGCTTGTATGTTTGAGCATAGTTTTTTTAAGATTAATTTATAGCTGCATATGTGATGCCTGTAGGAGAATAATTTGCTACATATCAATCCATATATGGCTGAAAACTTTTGTATCCAGATTATTTTAATGAAGAAAATCATTGGTTTCCTATGCAAGTAAATTTATGTGTGTTAATTTATAATTCCTCTATTTTATTTGAGCATTTGTTGTGAGAGTTTGGAGAGGGTTTTGTGTGTGTGAATTCCTCTTTTTTTCATTAGTGGTATCAAAGGAGTTTCTAAATGTGCAGGAAAAACGACAATTGGAGGCAGTTTGCACCAGGACCTGAGGGTGGAGAGTGTTGAAGATTTCTAAGCAGTTTGTCGAGTGAGGCAATTTACATGTGCAAAACCTAAGGGTTTTGAAATTTGTGTTAAGAATATGTGAGGAATTAAGGATGGAAAAGAGGAAGAGAAAAATAAATTTAATCATTGGTGGATTTTAAGGATTCCAAAATTAGAGGAAATCAAAGAGAGGCTTTAGAAAAATCAAAGAAAAAGAAATGATAAAGATGCAGTAGGAGATAGATGAAATGAAAATAGAGATTAAGAGGAGGAAACAAGAGGAGAGAAGAGTTGAACGTAATTTTTATTATCCTTCTAATGATATTTTGATTGCAGGAAAGAAAGTGGGTCCAACAGAGTCTCATGCATGTGGCATTGAAGAAGAGAAAGATGATTTGCTAATACGATTGGAAGCAATTGAAAGAGAGTGGAATGAGAAAATTTCAGCTAATGCAAAGGTTGCAACCAAAGGTAAAGATAATTTCTTATTTTAGTACATGTTTTGATGATATTTAGAATGTAAAAGTAGGGTCAAAGGTTGCAACAATAAATCTTTTGGAAGTAGATGAGAGTGGTGAACACACTGAGGTGAAAATGAATTTTTCTTATGATTGTTTGATTGGAGGCATTGAAGATGAAGATTCCTTGATAACAGAGTTTGACTATTTTTTACAAAATGTGGAGAATGAATCTATGGATTGTGGTACTAACACTGAATTGGGTGTTGAAGATCAAATTGCAGCAACTGTATGTATTTTTGAAGGCATAATAAGAGTGACAAACCACATTGCAAACCAGATAAAGGAGGAAAAAGGTAAAACAACAATAGAGGTAATGAAGTGCATTTTTTTTGTTGAAGGTGGAGGTATATATTTGATTGTGAATTCTGTTGGAATATATTGGTGGGAGGACAGATTAAAATTTTTGAAATACATGAAGTGTAGAGGAGTAAAGATGAAAGGATATAATATTGTAATCTTGCAAAATTTGATGAATAAGAAGATCCAAATAGACAAAGAAATGAGATGGATCCAGGATAGACACAGAGCCTACAAACTTTTCTAAGCGCAACTCAAGAAACTCTCTCTACCATAGGTGTTTGATGTAGGAGCATCCATTGCAATTGGTAATCCTATGTCAACAAAAAGACGTGAATTAAGCATTTAATTGCAAAAATATTCAGAACCTAATAAGAGGAGTTGAGAATAGAATATTGGAGTTTTTTAACAGTAAATGTTGATCCCTAAAAAGTAGGGAGTGGGAAATGGATGCCCAAGACTTTCCTTTGATTTTTTCTTTTGCAGGAGATAAAGAAGGGGAATAAAAAAACTGCAACATTCTATCTTTGGCAAGGCTGTTGTGAGTGGATTTTTAATAAGTTTTAATTATCATTTGAAGTCTAATTTTTGTTGCTACAAGAGATGGCGTACCTCATGGTTGAGGGAAAAATTAATTAATTAAATCTTTGAGCCAGTAGTGGAGAATCTAGAGAATTATGAAAGCAATAAAAAAGAATTTGAAGGCAATTTTTGAGGGATAGGTGTGAGGGCATAGCTTTTCTCTGGAGGAAAGTTTAGGACATGTTTATTGCAGGTTTGGTCTGATAAACAACAACTCATGAGGATGCCAGAACAATTGGTTTGCAGTTGCAAGTGTTGCAGGTGGTTTAGAAGAGTTGGGAGATGGTTTTGTTTGTAGAAAAAGCTTGTATGTTTGAGCATAGTTTTTTTGGGATTAATTTTTAGTTGCATATGTGATGACTATAGGAGAATAATTTGTTGCATATCAATCCATATATGGCTGAAAACTTTTGTATCCAGATTATTTTAATGAAAAAAATCAATGGTTTCCTGTGCAAGTAAATTTATGTGTGTTAATTTACAATTCTTTTATTTTATTTGAGCATTTGTTGTGAGAGTTTGGAGAGGGTTTTGTGTGTGTGAATTACTTTTTTTTTTCATCAGTGGTATCAGAGCAGGAATTCCTAAGTGTGAAGGCAAAGCGCCGATTGCTGGCAGTTTGCACCAGGACCTGAGGGTGGAGAGTGTTGAGGATTTGTAAACAGTTTGCCAAGTGAGCTAGTTTACATGTGTAAAACTTGAGGGCTTTGAGATTTGTGTTAAGAATTTGTGAGGAATTAAGGATGGAAAAGAGGAAGAGGAAAATAAATTTTATCATTGGTGGATTTTAAGGATTCCAAAACTGGAGGAAATCAAAGAGAGGTTTTGGAAAAATCAGAGAAAGAGAAATGATAAAGATGCAGCAGTAGATAGATGAAATGAAAATAGAGATTGAGAGGAGGAAACAAGAGGAGAGAAGAGTTGAAGGTAATTTTGATCATCCTTCTAATGATATTTTGATTGCAGGAAAGAAAGAAGGTGCAACAGAGTCTCATGCATGTGACATTGAAGAAGAGAAAGATGATTTGCTAATACGATTGGAAGCAATTGAAAGAGAGTGGAATGAGAAAATTTCAGCTAATGCAAAGGTTGCAACCAAAGGTAAAGAGGTAATTTCAGATTTAGTACATGTTTTGATGATATTGAGAATGTAGAAGTAGAGTCAAAGGTTGCAGCAATAAATCCTTTGGAAGTAGATGAGAGTGGTGAACAAACTGAGGTGAGAATGAAGTTTTCTTATGATTGTTTGATTGGAAACATTGAAGATGAAGATTCCTTGATAACAGAGCTTGACTATTTGTTAGAAAATGTGGAGAATGAATATATGGATTGTGGTACTAACACTGAATTAGGTGTTGAAGATCAAATTGCAACAATAGTATGTCTTTTTGAAGGCATAATAAGAGTGACAAACCACATTGCAAACCGGATAAAGGAGGAAAAAAGGTAAAACAACAATAGAGGTAATGAAGTACATTTTTTTTGTTGAAGGTGGAGGTATATATTTGATTGTGAATTTTGTTGGAATATATTGGTGAGAGGATAGATTATAAGTTTTGAAATACATGAAGTGTAGAGGAGTAAAGATGAAAGGATATAATATTGTAATCTTGCAAAATTTGGTGAATAAGAAGATCCAAATAGACAAAGAAATGAGATAGATCTAGGATAGACATAAAGGCTACAAATGTTTCTAAGTGCAACTCAAGAAACTCTTTCTACCATGGGTGTTTGATGCAGGAGCATCCATGGGAATTGGTAATCCTATGTCAACAAAAAGACATGAATTTTGTGGAAGCATTTTTAGAATTTTAAAAAGAAATTATTTTTGTGCTTGAATTACATGTTGAGGGTTGGCGAATTATTTATTTTCAAATAATTTAATTTTTCTATTAAATTTCCTTTGCAACTTTGACAAGTTGGCTAGTTGGGTGTAAAACAAAACAAACAATTTTAAAGCATTTAATTGCAAAAATATTCAAAACCTAATAAGAGGTGTTGAGAATGGAATATTGGAGTTTTTTAACACTGAATGTTGATCCCTAAAAAGTAGGGAGTGGGAAATGGATGCCCAAGACTTGCCTTGGATTTTTTCTTTTTCAAGAGATAAAGAAGGGGAATAAAAAAAATGCAACATTTTATCTTTGACAAGGCTGTTGTGAGTGGGTTTTTAATAAGTTTTAATTATCATTTGAAGTTTGATTTTTGCAGCTACAGGAGATGGCGTACCTAGTGGTGGAGGAAAAATAATAATTTTTAATTAATTCTCTAAGCCAGTAGTGGAGAATCTAGAGAATTATGAAAGCAATAAAAAAGAATTTGAAGGCAATTTTTGAGGGATAGGTGTGAGGGCATAGTTTTTCTCTGGAGGAAAGTTTGGGACATGTTTATTGTAGGTTTGGTCTGATAAACAACTCATAAGGATGCCAAAACAACTAGTTTGAAGTTGCAAGTGTTGCAGGTGGTTTAGAAGAGTTGGGAGATGGTTTTGTTTGTAAAAACTCATATGTTTGCGCATAGTTTTTTTGAGATTAAATTCTAGTTGCATATGTGATGCCTGTAGGAGAAAAAATTGTTGCATATTAGTCCATATATGGCTGAAAATTTTTGTATCCAAATTATTTTAATGAAGAAAATCAATGGTTTCATGTGCAAGTAAATTTATGTGTGTTAATTTAAAATTCCTCTATTTTATTTGAGCATTTGTTGTGAGAGTTTGGAGAGGGTTTTGTGTGTGTGAATCCCTCTTTTTTCATCACTTAACAATTGCTCACAAATCCACAATACATCTACTCACAAATCCGCAATACATCTACTCATAAATCTACACTATAGTCTCAAATATTTTCTCAGAATCGCCATGATCTTGTTTTTTATTTCTCTTCTCTTCTCACAAAATTATGCTAAAAATCTCTTCTAAATTTGCTTACATATCTCTTGTAAATCTTCTCAAAGATAGTTTTATTTCTGCTTTTGCATATGAGAATGATATTCAAAATACGATGCATTTCCGTCTCTCTCAACCTTCTACTTATACTTACCAAGATGTCCCTTCACCCAAGGGAGGTGACTCCTCCAAAGGGGTCAGCCAACAAAAAAATATATATATATTTATTTTAAATTTCTTGCCCAAGGATGGGTGCACCACTTTGGGGGGGTTGTCCCTCAAAACATAAAATTAATTTATTTTTAATTAAATCCCCAACATGGGGCGGCTCCATAAGGAGGGTCAACCTCATGAAAAAATAAAAAAAATTATTTTATTTTCATTTATTTATCTTTTCAATACTCCAAGGAGGGTGACCAACATGAGAGTAAGTTAAATTTTATTTTGGGGCCACCAATATCACCAAACCGCCTTTGACATCAATGACAATATTTTTCCAACAATTGGCACTTTTAGTGTCAACCAAATTGGTGTTGTACAAGAATTATTTCAAAAGAAACTTTGATGGAATTGTAGGCAAGATCAACACAAGATCTTCCAAGGAAATTGGGAAATGATTTGCAATCCAAAAGTATGGAGGTGGACATGGGGCTTGTGATGAGGGTCAAGAAGAACGTGAACCTTTCCCCTAGGGAAAAAATAACCTAAAGACTTTACTCAAAGATGAATTCTTTTGGAAGAAATTTTTTTCGACATAAGTGCTTTGACTCAATGTCCCTAGAAAGGATCTTCATGACCCACCCACCTTTGTTCTTGATATAGAGATTATTGTTTGCAATACCTTTTTTGAAACCTTGTTGTATATACTTGTATAGTTTTGAGTACCACACCCTAGGGGCTTGTTTCAACCCATAAAGTGCCTTCTTTAGCTTTCAAACATAGTCCTAATTTTCTAATAGAATGAACCCATCAGGTTATTCAATATACACCTCTTCCTCCAAGTTTTTATTTAGAAAAGTTTACTTCACATCCATCTAGTAGACTTTGAAATTCTTGAAACTAGTAAGGGCTAAAACAATCCTTGTAGCCTCAAGACGAGCAACAGGGGAAAAGTCTCTTCGAAATCAATCCCCTCAACTTGAGCATAACCCTTACATACAAGGATTTCGTTGTTCCTAACAACTTGGCCATCCTCATTCAACTTGTTCCTAAGAAACCCATTTAGTGCCAATGACATTCTTGTCCTCAAGTCTTGGGACAAGTACCTAAGTTTCATTTTTCTCTATCTGATTCAACTCTTCTTTCATGGCTTTCACCCAATACTTGTCTTCTTAAGCTTCTTGAAAACTTTTGGGTTACACTTTAGAGAGAAAAGACAAGTTTGCATGTGCAGATGTACTAGCTACTCTCCTCATCTGAATTTATGTATCTTTGTCGCCAATAATTAGATTTTTGGATGATTATTTTGAACAAATCTAGATGGTGTATTGGGTGGTGCTCTTGATGGTGTCTTTGGGTGTCTTTGTTCAACTTCTCCATTTTCAACCTCTTCTCCTTTGACACTATCTTCCTTTTGATTCTCAACTTCTTGTTCTATTTCCTTTTGATGCCTCTCTTCATCAACTCTCACACTTTCACTTTCAACAATTTTATGCAATCTTTTGTTATAGCATCTATAGTCTTTCTTTTATAGAGTATCCAAGGAAGATACCCTCATCACACCTAGAATCAAATTTTCCCGTCTTCATCATCTTACCTAATATAGCATTTTCTCTCAAATGCTTTAAAATACTTCACTGACACAATCCTTCCCTTCCAAAGTTTGTATGGTGTTTTGCTATTGTTTGTTAGTTTTATGATCAGATTAAGTACACAAAAAACTAATTCAAAATTTACACAAGAATACAACAGATACCTTGGGAAAACCCTCCACTTGAGGGAGAAAAACCCAACAATAATATCACTTATATATTGAAATATTACAATGATGATCTCCTTACAAGAGGTTGATATAAAGGCCTATGCACAAGCATCAAACTTATGATGCACACAAAAATATATAGAGACAAATCGTTGATCAACATCCTTCAACAATGATGAACTAAGATATCACAATCTGCCTTGAACAAATTCGCGCCAAGTAGTAATGCAAGAACAATGAATGAAATTGATGAATGGAGTGATCACCGATTGAACATATATACAAGAGGAGAGGGAAGTCGTGCCTCTTCAAATCCAAGATTCAGCCCAATATGAAAGGACGTGTTTCCAATAAGTACAAGGTTGGCCTCCATAGAAGATCGTGCCTCCAAGACAAATCGAACCTCTTCATTAATTAAATATAACAAATATTAAATATCTACAAAAGACGTGTCTCTTCAAATCATCTCAAGTCAACCAAGAGCAAGGTATCAAATATAATAATCACAATTCAAATAGCCATTAGGCTAGCATTTGAATTGTCTTCAATCGCGCGGACCTGGAAGAAGCAGCCCAACGCTACTAATAACATTAACATTGTTCACCTTGATTTGTGCTTGGTTTAGAACCTAGATTGTCATATGCATCACTTCTCTCCATAAGGTATCGGTAATCTTAGCCTCATTTAACATGGCTCTTGCCATTCCTTGAACTGTTTCATTTTTCCTCTCAACAACTCCATTTTGTTGTGTAGTTCTTGTAGCTGAATATTGTCGTCTTATTCCATGTTCACAAAATTCTTCAAATTCATTTAAGGTGAATTGTCCTCTCTCAGATCTTAGGCATTTGATTCTTAAGCCAAATTCATTCTCTACCAAAGCTTTAAATGTCTTAAAACTCTCAAGAGCTTATGATTTTTCTTTTAGAAAGGTAATCCAAGTCATCCTAGAATAATCATATATGAATAGGATGAAATAGCTCTCACCTTGCAAGATTTTGTCCTTGTTGGCCCACACAAATTAGTATGTATAAGTTCCAAAGGATTTGATGTAGAGTACTCCTTTGATTTGAAACTCAACCTTGTTTGCTTTCCAAACTAGCACTATTTGCAAATAGTATTAGGGGGATTTGTTATCTTTGGCATGTCCCTTACGGCTTGCTTATTGCTAATCTTCATGATGTTGTCAAAGTTCAAATGTCTCATTCTTTTGTGATACAACCAGCTCTCATCTTCTTCTGCCACGTAGCACTTTTCTCCTTTGAATTCACTAAGGATATAGAGATTGTTTGCAGTTCTACTAGCATCTACAACAAGTTTCCCTATTCTTGACTTTCTAATTTCACAACCACTAAGATGAAATGTGAGAGTGTGCCCTTGATCACACAACTCACACTTAGAAGATTATGCTTCAATCCTTCGACATATAAAATATTTTCAATCCTTATTTTTCTATTGTCAAAACTAAGAGTGTACTTTCATGTTATTCTTATCATAGCTTTAACTCCAAACTTCATGATGCCTCCATTTATTTCCTTCAAAGTGAGGAACTTGTTTTTATCCCATGTCATGTGGCTTGAGCACCCACTATCAATATACCACTGATTTCCTTATTTTTGCACATGGAAGGTTGCTTGTACTAATATGGATTTCTCCATCATTTCATGCTCTTGCCTCTTCTTCCAAACTTTTGTAGATTCCTCCTTTAGTCTGTCATGAACATCCTCCTTGTTTTGTTTTGGAGGTTTGTAAAACCTCGTCCCGCAACCTAGAGGACGATGCAACATTGCGGAAGCACAACTACTTTTTTTCCCTTAAAAGGTAAAACAAGACGAGTAAAGTATCCTACTATAACCACACACATCCTCTAGGCTACGCAATGCGTCTACATGTGAACAACATTACTTATAAAATTAAACCAACCATAGCATATGAAAGTTAAACCACAATCCAACATACATCAAAGCATTAAACCTTTTCAAAATAAAACTAACTCATAGAAATGTAATGATCATATTTCCACAGATACAACACCACATAACATCCAATACACCATTAAATCCAATAATGAATAGATCATAAATATTATTACAATTACATCACAAAGGTTCACCTCGATACAATTGAGGTACTAAAATTATACATAATGATCCACAGTTACAATGAAGAAAGAGAAGAACAACTCTAGAGAACCAAACGAGCTCCTCGAACAAGAAGATCCCGCCATCACGAACAGGAAGAGAAACTCAATAGTGTAAGGTGCACGCCACCCAACCATATGGTACCCGTAGGTCCAGCCCCCATGCTAGGAGATAGTAAAAGGTAACCAAGGAAATCCTACTACCTCTAGACACAGGCCATATACAAAAAAAATCACAGTACAGATAGACAAGAACAATGGTCACATTGTTTCCAGAATCACTAAATCAATTACAAACACAATACAAATAAATTGATTGTTGTCATAGGAGGAGTGTCATCACAAAGGTTGCATTGGTTATCCAAAGGAGATCTTCCTAGGTCTCAGCCCCCCTCTAGGGTTATCCTGGTAACCTCTTACGATTCTGGCCCCACATGCACACTAGTACGGAATCGGTTATCTTTCGAGAAGACAAGATAACAATCTATCCATTTCAGGCCTTCCCGACTCATCTCAAGTCTCATACAAGCCCTTGAGCCAATGAGCAAGGCTGATTATATTGTTAAATGTCCTAAGCTAATAGATTATTTAATTCCCACTTGATTATACTGACTTCCACACGAGTTGTCCTGGGACCACTTTGTGTCTCGGCCCTCGCTGAAAGCCACTCCCCTATTGACAACACATAACTCAAACTACATGCCAAGGGTAGACAGTGCACTAAAAACTGACAACAATAATCAATACACCTCAAAAAGTAACACATCTCTACGAATGTCCAATTCTGAATCCAAATACGTGCACTACCCAAGAAAACTCAAAGGGCGAACTAAAGTTACAACAACCCCTTTTCACAAATTACAACTTTGGAAGACTTAGATTCTCGTAATAACAATTACTTCCCTCCCAATACACAATTATAGAAACATGTGCTTTTATAAATACAACTTCTAGCAATTAAAGAAATGCTATCATTCAGATTTCCTAAATCCATTACAATCAATTTTGCATATTTAAAAAACACCATTTAAATATAATTTCATTCAGTAATCCATAATGATTAAAACAAAAGTTCAATTTCCTAATCCACAATTATAGATAAACAAATCCCAATCTTACTAATAAAATCACTTCATTAAAAGAAATAACAACTAGTGCTTGCATGCACTTACCCATTTAATATTGCATTAAAATAAATCATTTACTAACTTAAAAATAAACAATCTAAATAACTATATTTAAATATATCTATATATATTATTTATCAAATAATATAAAATACATTTAACTCATAATACATATATTATATATAATATATAATATTTATATATTATATATAAGATATATATTAAATATAAATATATATGATTAAATCGAAATTTCCAAACATTCAAAAAAGCGCACATAAAACAAACGCACGCACAGGACTAAGTTCTGGCCGTGGCCTCCCCACACAGGGTTCGTTGCACTATGGGGAGCGCTTCCCCCACGCAGGTGTGGGGAGCACTGCACACAGTAACGCACCCCTGTGTGGGTGCGGCTGGGGGTTTCAATCCTCTGGCCCCCAAACATTAACATTCATTTTTAAAAAAAAAAAGACTACTGTGCAGTATTCCGCCATACGGCAATTCTTTGAATTTGCCTCTCAATAAATTCACAGTGTTATTTAATTGACACAAAATATATATATAACATATATTTATATATGCAATTAATCCAATCGCAGGTTCAAGTTGAGCAATAATTTTTCACAGAGGATATTTTCTACAGAAAGCTTAGAAATTCATTTTTCTCAGATAACCAAAAAGAATAGGGAGAACAAAATAGAATGAAGGTTTTCTACAGAGATCTAAATTCCTTTTGTATCAATTTATTTCGAATGAACAAACAACACAGAGGATTTTTAATTGTTTTCTACAGAGGTTCAACTTTCACGGAAATCTTTTAAAAGAAAGAAAACAAGAGCTTCTACAGTATAGAAAATATTTTCCTAAACATTTCCAAATTGTATTACTGTAATAAAAACAACTTTTCAATTCAAAATTCACAAAAACAATAAAGGAACCTGTTCCAGAAAAACTGTTGCCTCAAGAAATGTTGTCGAGCTTCTCTGTAGGTTCAATTTTTCAATGTAGCCAAAGCTTCCTTCAGCGCAATTGCCTTTTTTCCAGAAAACACAACTATACCATAGCCAAGAATTCTATAGCAAGATTCTAAAACAAAAACCTCTGAGAGATCCACAATTTCTTCAGCAAATTTTTCAACAAAACAAAAACTCTTCCTGTGAAATAACTTTCTTCCCTCTTTTCCGAATCTTTTTTCCAAGATCAATTTACAACAATAAGATAACCAATTTCTAACTCACAGTTATCCCAATCAAAATATTTTTTCCCTCAACAACCAAAAATATTTTCCAACCACATGCATTTAAATAAAAATAAAACAATTAATATATTTCCACAAATTTTTAAAAAAATAAAACAATTTACTAATTGCAACCAATTTAAATACTCTTATTTATTTAATTACCATTTATTTAATAATGAAAATTACTCAACAACATAACTAAATTAAATTTATTTATTTATTTATTCTAAAGCCTTCACAACAATAATTAAATTAATTAAATATTTAAATCAACCCCACATTTAATCTACAAAATTAAACTTGCACCATAATAAAATACCCAGAACAACAATGATAAGGCTAAGACCAAAACTCAAATTGATGACACGCTGTACTAGGGTAAAAGTATGACTAGGTAGCCCGTTACTATCTCCCAATATTACTATTGAGTAGTGGACACGCTCAGACCTGTGAAAGCAGGTGAAGCTAATGTCATGTATCTGCAATCCTACAAACAAGCAAATGTCGTACATGTATCCAAATAATAAAACATACACACCGTGAAGAGAGAATCGTGGAAATCACAGGGCACTCGCAAGCAAGTGATGCAATACCATTCTCTTCACCAATACAATGTTACATCAACTGACAAGATAATATATCAATTAAACTACAATAAGCATATATAGCAATGTCATCACAACTAAGCATCTATGCAAACATAAAGCATATTAAACATAATCACCATGCATATAATGTGTCATCACATCAATATAGTATCATTGCTCCACTGTCAGCGATAGAATAACAATAACATAAATAAAGTTTAACAAAGTATTTGAGCTGTCAAGAAAACATAACAAATCGGAGGGGTGTCACAAGGTTCCACAAAATTACTTCTACAAGAACGTGTTGTATGACCAAAGTTATTGCACTTGTAGTGCATGATGTTGTAGTCCATTAAAGCAACAAATGGATTATACTTCCACTTTAAGAAATTGAAGTCCTTCCTTGCACGAACTCTACAATCCACTGCCTTATGACCAAACTTATTGCAAAAGAAACAATAACCATAAAAGGAATGTTGAATCATGTTCATTTGCGCTTTCCTTTGAGGAAACGATATTCTAAAATTTTCATTGTTGCCTTTGTGAGGAATACTGATTTTTTGAGTGATATTACTTTCTCTCTTCTTGGAACAATCATTATTAATGGAGCTTTTCAGCACATTTGCATATCCTTTGAACTCCTCTTTTGTTTTCTTTGGTAACTTTGTAGTCTTGGAACTTGAGCCTTCCCTGGTAGTCTTCTAATTTTCTTCAAAGCCAAGAACAGTCTTGATGAAAGGTGATCTTTGAGAGTTGTAATGTCCTCCATAATTTTGGTTCTCTTTTCAAATTTCACGATTCGTTTTAATTGATCATTCGATTTCTCCAAATCCTTCCTCAAGGAAACAATTTCAAACTCTTGTTTCTCACACTTCAATTCCTTTGTCTTTAGCTAATCTCTTACAACTTCTTCAATTTGTTTTGCTTCTTCGATTTGAATCTTTAGATCCATGATCATCTTTTATGATTCTTCAAGACTTTGAGATGATTTCACTTTAATTTTGCTATCCTCTTAAAGTTGTGACTTTAGCCTCAAATTTCTCTTCTTGAGCTTCTCAATCTTGATATAGGAAAAATGGAGTTCCTTCTCAAGATCCACTCCATCATCTTCAGTATGTTCTTTTAAATCTCAGTTTCTTTTGACTTCATCATCCTTTGCTTTTATTGCCATGAAGAGTATTTCTTCTCTATCCCAATCGAAGAAGCTTCCATTTCTTTCTTCGAATGAGCTACTTGGTTCTTGGATGTAAAGACTCTTCTTATGCTTTCGAAAGTTTTTTTCATACTTGCCTCATGTGCTCTTTTTCTTGTTATAATGATATTTCCTTCCTTTTTTTTGTTCTATTCTTCTTCCTCTTCACTAGTTTCACTCTCAACCTGTGGACACTTGGAAGAAAAATGACCTAAATTACCACAATTTAAACATTTAAGAGTATACTTACCTTTATGTTTGTTGGATCCTTTCTTGAGCTTCCTCACAAAGTGAGCTTCTTCTTCATCACTTGAACTTTCACTTGATTTGTATCCTTTGTTCATCTTCTTGGATGCTTTGAAGGTGACTTCCCATTTTGATGGCTTCTCCTTCTCCATCCTCATTTTGTATGTCATGAGGATCCCATGCAACTCCTTCATCTTCAAGGTGTCTAGATCCTTCATTTCCTCAATGGCGGAAACTTTTGCATCAAATCTAATGGGGAGAGATCTTACAACCTTTTGCACAATTATTGCATCCTCAACCTTCTCTCCAAGACCTTGGATAGTGTTGAAAATTTCATCCACGTGAAGTAGATAAGCAACGATATTTTCTTCATCCTTCATCTTCAAACTCTCAAATTGTCTCATGTGGGTTTAAAGCTTGGCCTTCTTAACCTTGTCATCTTCATATATTTTTTTCAACTTATCCCAATGTCCTTTGTCGATTTGCAATGCATAACTTTTACAAACTCTGATTCAAATAACCCACACAAAATCATATTTTTGGCTTTGGCATTTATTACGAGAAGTAATTGGTAAAAAATTTTAATGATTATTTACAATGAGCAAAGCTCAATAAATAATTTACACGATTTTCAAATTTAGCAAGTTTCTAAAAAGAAACTGCTGAGAAGATCAATGATGATCTTATCAACTATATAATATAACAATATTACATAATTGAGCATTAAATAAATAAATAACAAATATTATTTCAAACCCTCCCTTAATGCTCAATCTATCAACTACACCAAGATGCCCCCTTAATTTTACAAACTTATCTAGACTGAGCGGCTTGGTGAGAATATTTGTTGTCTGCTCCTCTCTCGAAACACACAACTAAACTAATCCATCTTCAACAAGCTTCCGAATGAAGTGACAATGAGTTTCCACATACTTGGTTCTTTCATGGAAGACTGGATTTTTAGCAAGTTTGAGAACTCCCTAATTATCGCAAAACAAGGGAGTCGGACTTGCTTGAGATATTTGCATATACGCAAGCATCCAACGAAGCCAAACTACCTCACAAGTTGCTTTAACTGCTCCCTGATACTCTACTTCTGTCGAGGAGAGAGCCACTGCCTACTGCTTCTTACTAGTCTATGTGACTACAGTGGATCCCAAACTGAACACATACCTAGATGTTGATTTCTTGTGATCAACCGAACCTACCTAATCAAAGTCTGTGAAACCACTGAGTCTAGGATCATGACTCCTAGTGTAAAGAAGTCCATAATTAGAAGTGCCCTTCACATAACGCAACACATGCTTCACTGCTACCCAATGATCAGCCTTGGGGGTTGTCATGAAGCATGAAATGTAGCTCACTACAAAACTGAGGTCAGGTCTAGTGGCAGTGAGATAGATGAGGCTGCCCACTAGTTGCCTGAACAATGATTCTTTTACTATTGGTGAGTTTGACTTAGCTGACAACTTAAGCCCTTTTTCCATGGGTGTGGAGGCAAGTTTGCAATCCTGCATTCAAAACTTATCTAGTAGACTTCGAGCATATTTGGACAGGGAGATGAAGATAATGCTCTCAATCTGCCAAACCTCAACACCTAAACAGTAATGTTAAAGTCCCAAATCTGTCATGTCAAATGTATTGCACAAATCCTGTTTGATCTTAGCGATCAAATGTGTCGAGCTACTAGTAATGATCAGGTCATCCACATAGACAACAAGAATAAGAATATCACTATTTGTGAGGTACTTGTCAATCTTGATGTACCAAGCTCGAGGAGCCTGTTTCAGGCCATAGAGTGCTTTTACCAATCTACACACCTTGTGTTCTTGACCGGAAACCTTCAACCCTGGAGGCTACGTCATGTAGACTTCTTCCTTCAACTCACCATTGAGGAAAGCACTCTTAACGTCCATCTAATGGACTTTCCAACCAAACTGGGTTGCTAAGGCAAGGATGAGCCTAATGGTACTCATTTTGGTTGTAGGAGCAAAAGTCTCCTCATAGTCATTGCCTTCCTTCTGTGAGAACCCCATTGCAACTAGACAAGCTTTGTACTTGTCAAGGGTTCCGTCAACTTTGTATTTCACCTTATACACCCATTTGCAACCAATGGGCTTCTTCCTTGGAGGAAGATAAAAAAGGACCCAAGTGTGATTCTTTTGAAGACTCTAGTATTCAACCTCCATAGCCTTTTCCCACTAAGGAATTCCTTTAGCCTCTGAATATGTTTGAGGTTCATAAACACTGTGAATGTTGGCCATGAGAGAAAAATTTCCTGTATGTTGTTGTTTGCTCTTGTTTCTGGACAATCTACCCTCAATGAGCTCATCATCATGAAGATTGCCAATAGTCTTAGCCCACCATTTAGGCCGGAGAGTAGAAGTGCCAACATTAGATGTAACAGGAGGAGCTGGAATTGGTTGTGGATCTAAAACTAGTTCATCAGGTGGAAGATCAATATCATCTGAAGGAAAATCAAGTTAAGCATCATCAAAGACAGAGTCTTCATCATCCCTCCCATCAGGTGAACCTAATGGAAGTCAGACACCCAAATCAGAAGGCTTCAAAGGCTGATCCTCATAATGTTGTACAGGCGAGGAAAGGTGAAAAGGTCCTCGTTCTTCATCAAAGACAGCATCCCAACTGAAGGTAAGACGATCAGTGTCTACATCAATCAACTGGTAAGCCTTATGGTTGTCACTGTACCTGGTGAACATAAGCTTTTGACTCTTGGAATCCAACTTTGAGTTCTTGGCATCTGGAATCCATACATATGCTAAAGATCCAAAAAAATTCAGATGACTAATCCTAGGTTTGCAACCAATCCAAGCTTCCTTAGGAGTCTTCCCCTTAACAGTGTGAGTAGGAGACCGATTAAGGAGATAGACAACAGTGTAGACTGCTTCTACCCAATATTTGTTAGGGACACTCCTATGTTGTAACATGGAGCGAGCCATCTCAACAATTGTACGATTGCGTCACTCTACAACACTATTTTGCTAAGGAGTGTAGGGTGTGGTTAACTAGCGTTTAATTCCATGTGTATCAAAGAAGTTGGAGAAAGCAGTAGAACAGAATTCCCCCCCATTATCTGACCTTAGAGTAATTATGCAACAACCAAACTCTTTTTCGACTAAGGCCTTAAACTTCTAAAATACATTAAACACATCTGATTTATGTCTAAGAAAGTACACCCACATTTTACATCATCAACAAAAAGCAAGAAATACCTGCAACCAGTAACATAAGGTGTATTCATTAGCCCACAAATATTAGCATGAACCAACTGCAATACCTTAGAGGCTCACCATGAGTCACAATCCATGAACGATGTACCAGCTACAAGTCCCTCCCGAGCTAGCTAAGAGAGATAGTGCACATTTAAATTCCCATACCACTGATGCCAAAGACTGGTAATAACAGAATTTTTGGCTGTCATGGCTAACTCTAGAGAATCACTAGTATCCACAAGTCTGTATAGACCATGATCCTCAATACCAACAGCCATAGTGGTGTGAGTCTCCCGGTCAACAATGGAACATTTCTGTGTACTGAATACCACATCCAACCGAGGAGAATGTCACATGATTTGACTGACTAAGAGAAGGTTTAGTTCCATGTCAGGAATGTAATATACATTGAGGAGAATGAGATTTCTCTCACCAGACTGAATCTGATCAATGCCCATACTGACAATTGTGTATTCTTCACCCCCTCCAAAAATAACTAAGTCAGTGCAAGGAGAGAAATTTGTGAACCAATCACGCCGATGTGTGAAGTGTCGTGAAGCACCTGAATCAATGTACCAGGCAGAGGACTTCACATGATCTGCAGGGCTTTTAGCCATAAAAGCGTAAAAGGTAGATTCCTTCTGCTCAATCTACTCGACAACATTCGCTTTCAACTGAGACCCTCCCTGCTTCTTTTGTTCAGAAGCCAAACGTTGATGATAATCCTTCTTCATGTGACCATATTTGTGGTAATAATTACACTAAATGTTCTTTTTCTTAGGGTTGCCTGGAGGTTGACTTGAGCCTTTCTGCTACGAAGGCTGACCTTTCCCTTTGCTCTTAGGCTAAGTTTTAGCTGCAAAAGCTTGTTCTATAGAGGATGATGAGGCATTACTACCAAGAAAAAGAAAAAGAACGTCCACGATTTTTAGAACACGACCCACGAATTTTTATCAGGAGGGTCGTGATTTTTAGGTGAGAAAAGCTTATGAAAAAATAAAAAATAAAACCCTCAATCTCTTGTAGAAAAGATAGATGCTATTTAAAAAAAAAAAAAAAGTCCATAATTTTTCCTGCTCTGATACCATATTACGAGAAGTAATTGGTAATTTTTTTTAATGATTATTTACAATGAGCAAAGCTCAAAAATAATTTACAAGATTTACAAACTTAGCAACTTTCTAAAAATAAATTGTAGAGAAGATCGATGATGATCTTATCAACTATTTAATACAACAATATTACATAATTGAGCATTAAATAAATAAATAAATAATATTATTTTAATAGCATTAAGTTTGTTTGCCTCCTCTTCGACTTGATTCATTTTGGGGTTGTAGGAGTAGTATAACCATGTTCAATTGATTGACAAATTTCATACCCTAGAACATTCAAATAAGTTTCCATCCTTATGCTCCAAAAGGCATAATTCATTCCATCAAACAGTGGTGCCCTGTTTGAGGAGAACCCATATCCTTCTTGACTGGCCATATGTGCTTCCAAGATCTACCTTCAAGCGGACAAGCTAACTCTGAAGGTAACCGCTCTGACACCAATTGATGAAACACACACTTATATTGAGAGGAGAGAGGGGGGATCACAACAGTATTACCTCAAAACTTAATTATCCATAGCAATAACATACATGCAAGGTTGAGCAATTAAGAACACAAGAACACATGATTTCATGTGTAAACACTTACATGAGAAAACCACAACAAAATATTGCTTGTACAAATACTTCTTACAAATTTTGTAGGCTCCAACCCACTGTAGACACCAATCACCACCACTAAGTACCAACCAAGCAAAAGACACCAATCTCTTCTATTGAGAGGCACCAACCTCACAATCTCCTCAATTAGAGGCTCCAACCTCCAAATGAATAATGCGATAATTATATTTGCAACTTCCTCTTAGATCTGCCCTAAACTTCCTTTACAATTCTGCTCATGACCAAAATTTTCCTTAACAATTGCTCACAAATCTGCAATACATCTACTCATAAATTTGCACTATAGTCTCAATATTTTTGCTCATGAATTCCCATGATCTTTCTTTTTATTTATCTTCTTTCTCACAAAATTGATGCTAAAAATCTCTTCTAAATCTGCTCAAATATCTCTTGTAAATCTGCTCAAAGATCTTTTTATTTTTTCTTTTCATATGAGATTGATATTTAAAATTGGTTGCCTTTCCCTCTCTCAACCTTAGATACTTATACTTACCAAGATGTCCCTTCACCCAAGGGAGGCAACCCCTCCAAAGGGGTCGTCCAACAACAAAAATATTTTTTATCTGTTTAAAATTTCTTGCCCAAGGATGGGTGCACCACTCTAGGGGGGTCATCCCTCCAAAAATAAAATTAATTTATTTTTAATTAAATTTCCCCAACATGGGGTTGCACCATAAGGAGGGTTGGCCTCATGAAAAAATAAAACATTTAATTTTATTTTCATTTATTTATCTTCCAATACTCCAAGGGGGGCGACCAACATGAGAGTAAATTAAATTCCATTTTGGCGCCACCAATATCACCAAACTGCCTTTGACATCAATGACAATATTTTTCCAACAGTTGGCACTTTTAGTGTCAACCAAATTGATTTTGTAAGAGAATCATTTCAAAAGAAACTAAATGATGGAATTGTAGGCAAGATCAACACAAGATCTTCCAAGGAAATTGGGAAATGATTTGCAATCCAAAAGTATGGAGGTGGACATGGGGCTTGTGATGAGGGTCAAGAAGAATGCGAACCTTTCCCTTGGGGAAAAAGTAACCTAGAGACTTTACTCGAAGATGAATTCTTTTGGAAGCAAAATTTTTAGACATAAGTTCTTTGACTCAATGTCCCTAGAAAGGATCTTCATGACCCACCCACATATCATGGATTCCAGCATATGGAATGTAATAACTTAGCCTTTTTAAACAATTAAACCTTTACTACATTGGGATATTGAGAAGGGATAGAGTGCATTTCTTAAATGATGATTGGATAAGTCAAAATCCCTCGTTCACAAAGGACAACTAGAAATATCTTCAAGTGTAATGCTCTCAAAAAATTCATAATAAGGTTACAGTAGACTTCATGTGAGATGACAAGTTAGGGTTGATGATTCAGCATGAGACCCTTATGACATGAAATTGGATGTGGTAGACCTTGAATATACTCTTAAGACCCTTCCACTTCGAAAACAAGACGGTTAGCTCATATTAATGGGGTGAAACAATTACGAGTACTAGATCCAAAGGATATAATGTCTCAACATGCCTTGTTGATGTAGAGCAGGGAGGCAGAATCCTTCATTCAATCACAATCTCACCAAACACGACCAATTCTTGTTTATTCATCCATCTTTGACTCACCATTCCCTTTAACTGGCACTTGATTCCACAAACTACAAAACACCCAAAAATTGTAAATTAGGGTTCCAAACTCTTACTGAACTCTCAAACCACTTTTAAAATCATAAAATGACTGATTCAAGCCAAATAAAGTTCCCTCTAAAACTGAACTCACACTTTTCAAAATATCCACTCTTAAGAGGTCTATTTGCTTGTAGCATTCCACAAGGACAAAAATGGTTACAACTTTCAAAACATATTGACTCTCCCACAATAAAACACAAATTCAAGGGCCCATTTGGGCCTCCTCAAACATATCAAGAAATCCAATATACTTAGTTTGAGAAGTATTCTCCTAAAACCGACTGTCCTGCAGCAACAAGGCCCAATTAGGCCACATTAACAAAGCAACACCACTCTAAACACCTTTCCAAGTACAAAAATTTGTTCTTAAACCTTAACCAGGCCTCAAATAGCTAGAATAAACATTTTTTAGTCAAAGAAACAATCTCTCATTCATCAAAACTCAAAACCCTCATTTTAGGCCATTTCATGCTTGTGACTTGGAGGGTTTATTGAAAATGCCACTTCCCATCCTTCTCTCACCCTATAAACACTTCTAACACACCAAAATTGACCTACACATGCTTAATCCACCATTACATGATTGATTCCACAAGTTTTATACAAACCCTACACCCAAAAGCATCATTTTTCATCAAAATCTTGATGAATTTCAACTAGGGCAGCAATTTATCTTTTGCAAACAGCCTTCCCTGCTCTTGGAAACACACAAACACAACATCCTACACCTAAGAGAGCCATTCCAAGAAGTTAAGACCAATTACACTGGTTGGAAAAGCTTGATTTCCCATATTACCTTGTCAAACCCTTAATTACAAAGTTCTCTGCCCATTCACAGAAAAAGGGTTACAAATCAATTTAAATTCAGTAAAAATCAATCAAATTGAAAAAAAATGAAGTTAACTAATGCCCCTATCACATTCAATGCACCATAGCTCAATACTCCACTGTATGGGACCATACAAGGGCCTGTAGCAGTGAGTTACCCGTCAAAACACATAATTTACAATATATAATAGGGGGTTCTTATTCTTTTTCTTCATTTACAATCTTCCAACCTCTCCCATGAGGTTCTACAAGCATATATAAGCTTATTACATAAAAAAAAATGCCTACAACTGACTCTTTAACTAACCGACCCTTCACATTCCATTTCTTGCATTTTTTTGCAATTTGACAATATGACAACTTTTGCACTTTTTTAAACAACTTTTTACAAAATTTGCAAAATGGACTCAAACTGACCTCCTAGGACTTAAAACCAACTTATACATATATAAAATGGTCTAGATGACCTTATTTCATGATCAAAACACCAGATTTAAACCAAAATGCCAAAGTTGTCTCATGGAGGCATATAATCCATTAGGTGCTCCTGCACCACTTGTTAATAACCAAATGAACCAATTCCCAATGAAACACCTCTAGGATAAATTTGGTCTACTAAGTCAAATGGATTCATATGGTTAGTTGCTTACAATAACATTTGACCCACTCCAACATAATGAAACTCTATTTCATAGGCCCATCTCAATGCCCCTCCTATATGAGTCATGCTAAAGAAACTAATTTCCCTCACATCCATTACATATTTACAAGGCAATCATGGGGATGATTCTTGATAGATTCAAGATTTCAGATGTTCTCCCCAAAATCTAAAAGACTTATTATGGGCTTAGGGAATCACACATAGATCTACTTGAAATAATTTGAGATGCTACCACAACTTTAGTGTGCTAAAAGAAATGGTTAAAGGGAAGCAAAAGGATTTTCAAAGATGAAGTTCAATCCCATGAATGTGGTAGTAGCAAAGTCATCACTATCCTTATAGAGATTATTGCATGACCGCAAAAACTAGGAGCTATATGACCTAAAGATTCTTCCATTTTCAATATTAGATTCAATTCCAAAAAATATCCTTGATTTGGATTTGTATGTAGAATTTGGATTGAATAAGGAATCTTGACCATTCCAACTAATGTGTGCCCCTTTTACCAAAGGGGCTTGGACAAGATGCTTATGTACCTACATATTTCATGTCTTGCACCCAAAAATCCTCCCCGCTATCTAACTTGAAAGGTTACTGCAAAATGTTGATCATATTTATATGTTATACCCAAATATGTTTTTAACCCAAGAGAGATATTTAAGAATTGAGTTTCAAATCCATTTTAAAAATTCCATGTCTACCAAAGGCATATTTGAATAGTTATCCAAGCCCTTACATGAGAGAAAAAACCATATTGTTGGATCAAATAACCGATTGAAATGCCCTTTTGATATTCCAAAATCTTGTGCGTAGGGTCAATTCAATCCTTAAAAAACCAATTTACAATTTGCAACAACGATAGATAAAGTCAAGAAAAAATTCATGGGAGACTAGAGTTTGATTGTCATTTGCACAATAAGGATTATAGAGGCAACCACGTAAAATTTTACAATCATATTTTGTGCATAGGTTGACAAAGGCTAAGAGGATGTAAAAAGATAACCCTACCTAAGAAGGTTAAGGTGTCTAGGTTGCTCATGGAGGTGAGGCAAGAAATAGGAAAATGTCAATACAAACTATTCAATTTAGTATGGCATTGCCTAACCAAATTGTGAATGTTAAAGACTCAAAAGTTAGAGGTTATACCAAAGGAAAGAGAATAGCTACTAGTGTTATAGTGGTGTTCAATATGTAATCACTAAAAGTGGTAGATTCTTAGATTGCAAAATTTTAATTTCCTTGTGTCATCCCATCTCATGTGGCATGTTCATACCCAAACATTTTTCCAAATATGCAAATATTGTTCATCCCTCATATGGCCCCTCTAGAAAGAATGAACTAGACGTAAACCTCCTTGATAAAGAGAATTCTAAAGTGAGTTTGATGATAGAGAGCATGAAGCAAACTTGGCTAAGGGCATACTACTCTATAGTCACAACGAGTGAATCAATATTAGACATTGTCCACTCATCATATAATAGTCACATGTGCAAGTGGCTCTTCTGTTCTTAGAAATATTGAGTATTCAAGTAAATAGACGAATGCACTCTTCCAATTTTAGCTATTAAAGGACACCAAAGAAAAGGTTGGGACCTCAATGATGTACAAATGATCACAGATTCAACATGTGTATCCAAATTAGTTGGCATGATGATGGAGAGTGCTTACAAGCACACTTTTTAGAACCTATGATATATTCATACATTGAACAATGCAATTGAAGACATAAGATAGATTGGGTGAAGAGAGCGATAACAAAAATAAAGGATATACAAATGCTCATTTATAACAACCACACCCACTCTCTTAGGCTTTCTCAAAAAAGGAAATCCTCAAATCCCTAGAAACTAGATATCTCTATTACTTGACAGTTAATGATGGTTAATGTAGACAGGTAAATAGTCAAAGGCACACAAGTAAAATAAAAAATGTTAAGCAAAAGATCCTTGATGATGGAAGAAACTTTTTTATTTTATTATTAATTTATCAATGTTTTTTATTAGGAAAAATAGGTTTTGAAGGGACCTCGAAACCCTTTACAATAGAGGAAAGCTACTAAAAAGAGAGCAACAATAACACCTGCAGCCCACAAAATTCAAAAAAGCTAACAAAAGATAAAGCTAGATAACCCGTCAGCAACCCAACAGCAAAACATTAGCACTAAGGCTGAACAACCAAAAACAATAGCAAAAAAACAACATTTTAT
>VDFB02379711.1:109639199-109664325 GCA_007258455.2 Sequoia sempervirens
TTTACAAGATTTACAAACTTAGCAACTTTCTAAAAATAAATTGTAGAGAAGATCGATGATGATCTTATCAACTATTTAATACAACAATATTACATAATTGAGCATTAAATAAATAAATAAATAATATTATTTTAATAGCATTAAGTTTGTTTGCCTCCTCTTCGACTTGATTCATTTTGGGGTTGTAGGAGTAGTATAACCATGTTCAATTGATTGACAAATTTCATACCCTAGAACATTCAAATAAGTTTCCATCCTTATGCTCCAAAAGGCATAATTCATTCCATCAAACAGTGGTGCCCTGTTTGAGGAGAACCCATATCCTTCTTGACTGGCCATATGTGCTTCCAAGATCTACCTTCAAGCGGACAAGCTAACTCTGAAGGTAACCGCTCTGACACCAATTGATGAAACACACACTTATATTGAGAGGAGAGAGGGGGGATCACAACAGTATTACCTCAAAACTTAATTATCCATAGCAATAACATACATGCAAGGTTGAGCAATTAAGAACACAAGAACACATGATTTCATGTGTAAACACTTACATGAGAAAACCACAACAAAATATTGCTTGTACAAATACTTCTTACAAATTTTGTAGGCTCCAACCCACTGTAGACACCAATCACCACCACTAAGTACCAACCAAGCAAAAGACACCAATCTCTTCTATTGAGAGGCACCAACCTCACAATCTCCTCAATTAGAGGCTCCAACCTCCAAATGAATAATGCGATAATTATATTTGCAACTTCCTCTTAGATCTGCCCTAAACTTCCTTTACAATTCTGCTCATGACCAAAATTTTCCTTAACAATTGCTCACAAATCTGCAATACATCTACTCATAAATTTGCACTATAGTCTCAATATTTTTGCTCATGAATTCCCATGATCTTTCTTTTTATTTATCTTCTTTCTCACAAAATTGATGCTAAAAATCTCTTCTAAATCTGCTCAAATATCTCTTGTAAATCTGCTCAAAGATCTTTTTATTTTTTCTTTTCATATGAGATTGATATTTAAAATTGGTTGCCTTTCCCTCTCTCAACCTTAGATACTTATACTTACCAAGATGTCCCTTCACCCAAGGGAGGCAACCCCTCCAAAGGGGTCGTCCAACAACAAAAATATTTTTTATCTGTTTAAAATTTCTTGCCCAAGGATGGGTGCACCACTCTAGGGGGGTCATCCCTCCAAAAATAAAATTAATTTATTTTTAATTAAATTTCCCCAACATGGGGTTGCACCATAAGGAGGGTTGGCCTCATGAAAAAATAAAACATTTAATTTTATTTTCATTTATTTATCTTCCAATACTCCAAGGGGGGCGACCAACATGAGAGTAAATTAAATTCCATTTTGGCGCCACCAATATCACCAAACTGCCTTTGACATCAATGACAATATTTTTCCAACAGTTGGCACTTTTAGTGTCAACCAAATTGATTTTGTAAGAGAATCATTTCAAAAGAAACTAAATGATGGAATTGTAGGCAAGATCAACACAAGATCTTCCAAGGAAATTGGGAAATGATTTGCAATCCAAAAGTATGGAGGTGGACATGGGGCTTGTGATGAGGGTCAAGAAGAATGCGAACCTTTCCCTTGGGGAAAAAGTAACCTAGAGACTTTACTCGAAGATGAATTCTTTTGGAAGCAAAATTTTTAGACATAAGTTCTTTGACTCAATGTCCCTAGAAAGGATCTTCATGACCCACCCACATATCATGGATTCCAGCATATGGAATGTAATAACTTAGCCTTTTTAAACAATTAAACCTTTACTACATTGGGATATTGAGAAGGGATAGAGTGCATTTCTTAAATGATGATTGGATAAGTCAAAATCCCTCGTTCACAAAGGACAACTAGAAATATCTTCAAGTGTAATGCTCTCAAAAAATTCATAATAAGGTTACAGTAGACTTCATGTGAGATGACAAGTTAGGGTTGATGATTCAGCATGAGACCCTTATGACATGAAATTGGATGTGGTAGACCTTGAATATACTCTTAAGACCCTTCCACTTCGAAAACAAGACGGTTAGCTCATATTAATGGGGTGAAACAATTACGAGTACTAGATCCAAAGGATATAATGTCTCAACATGCCTTGTTGATGTAGAGCAGGGAGGCAGAATCCTTCATTCAATCACAATCTCACCAAACACGACCAATTCTTGTTTATTCATCCATCTTTGACTCACCATTCCCTTTAACTGGCACTTGATTCCACAAACTACAAAACACCCAAAAATTGTAAATTAGGGTTCCAAACTCTTACTGAACTCTCAAACCACTTTTAAAATCATAAAATGACTGATTCAAGCCAAATAAAGTTCCCTCTAAAACTGAACTCACACTTTTCAAAATATCCACTCTTAAGAGGTCTATTTGCTTGTAGCATTCCACAAGGACAAAAATGGTTACAACTTTCAAAACATATTGACTCTCCCACAATAAAACACAAATTCAAGGGCCCATTTGGGCCTCCTCAAACATATCAAGAAATCCAATATACTTAGTTTGAGAAGTATTCTCCTAAAACCGACTGTCCTGCAGCAACAAGGCCCAATTAGGCCACATTAACAAAGCAACACCACTCTAAACACCTTTCCAAGTACAAAAATTTGTTCTTAAACCTTAACCAGGCCTCAAATAGCTAGAATAAACATTTTTTAGTCAAAGAAACAATCTCTCATTCATCAAAACTCAAAACCCTCATTTTAGGCCATTTCATGCTTGTGACTTGGAGGGTTTATTGAAAATGCCACTTCCCATCCTTCTCTCACCCTATAAACACTTCTAACACACCAAAATTGACCTACACATGCTTAATCCACCATTACATGATTGATTCCACAAGTTTTATACAAACCCTACACCCAAAAGCATCATTTTTCATCAAAATCTTGATGAATTTCAACTAGGGCAGCAATTTATCTTTTGCAAACAGCCTTCCCTGCTCTTGGAAACACACAAACACAACATCCTACACCTAAGAGAGCCATTCCAAGAAGTTAAGACCAATTACACTGGTTGGAAAAGCTTGATTTCCCATATTACCTTGTCAAACCCTTAATTACAAAGTTCTCTGCCCATTCACAGAAAAAGGGTTACAAATCAATTTAAATTCAGTAAAAATCAATCAAATTGAAAAAAAATGAAGTTAACTAATGCCCCTATCACATTCAATGCACCATAGCTCAATACTCCACTGTATGGGACCATACAAGGGCCTGTAGCAGTGAGTTACCCGTCAAAACACATAATTTACAATATATAATAGGGGGTTCTTATTCTTTTTCTTCATTTACAATCTTCCAACCTCTCCCATGAGGTTCTACAAGCATATATAAGCTTATTACATAAAAAAAAATGCCTACAACTGACTCTTTAACTAACCGACCCTTCACATTCCATTTCTTGCATTTTTTTGCAATTTGACAATATGACAACTTTTGCACTTTTTTAAACAACTTTTTACAAAATTTGCAAAATGGACTCAAACTGACCTCCTAGGACTTAAAACCAACTTATACATATATAAAATGGTCTAGATGACCTTATTTCATGATCAAAACACCAGATTTAAACCAAAATGCCAAAGTTGTCTCATGGAGGCATATAATCCATTAGGTGCTCCTGCACCACTTGTTAATAACCAAATGAACCAATTCCCAATGAAACACCTCTAGGATAAATTTGGTCTACTAAGTCAAATGGATTCATATGGTTAGTTGCTTACAATAACATTTGACCCACTCCAACATAATGAAACTCTATTTCATAGGCCCATCTCAATGCCCCTCCTATATGAGTCATGCTAAAGAAACTAATTTCCCTCACATCCATTACATATTTACAAGGCAATCATGGGGATGATTCTTGATAGATTCAAGATTTCAGATGTTCTCCCCAAAATCTAAAAGACTTATTATGGGCTTAGGGAATCACACATAGATCTACTTGAAATAATTTGAGATGCTACCACAACTTTAGTGTGCTAAAAGAAATGGTTAAAGGGAAGCAAAAGGATTTTCAAAGATGAAGTTCAATCCCATGAATGTGGTAGTAGCAAAGTCATCACTATCCTTATAGAGATTATTGCATGACCGCAAAAACTAGGAGCTATATGACCTAAAGATTCTTCCATTTTCAATATTAGATTCAATTCCAAAAAATATCCTTGATTTGGATTTGTATGTAGAATTTGGATTGAATAAGGAATCTTGACCATTCCAACTAATGTGTGCCCCTTTTACCAAAGGGGCTTGGACAAGATGCTTATGTACCTACATATTTCATGTCTTGCACCCAAAAATCCTCCCCGCTATCTAACTTGAAAGGTTACTGCAAAATGTTGATCATATTTATATGTTATACCCAAATATGTTTTTAACCCAAGAGAGATATTTAAGAATTGAGTTTCAAATCCATTTTAAAAATTCCATGTCTACCAAAGGCATATTTGAATAGTTATCCAAGCCCTTACATGAGAGAAAAAACCATATTGTTGGATCAAATAACCGATTGAAATGCCCTTTTGATATTCCAAAATCTTGTGCGTAGGGTCAATTCAATCCTTAAAAAACCAATTTACAATTTGCAACAACGATAGATAAAGTCAAGAAAAAATTCATGGGAGACTAGAGTTTGATTGTCATTTGCACAATAAGGATTATAGAGGCAACCACGTAAAATTTTACAATCATATTTTGTGCATAGGTTGACAAAGGCTAAGAGGATGTAAAAAGATAACCCTACCTAAGAAGGTTAAGGTGTCTAGGTTGCTCATGGAGGTGAGGCAAGAAATAGGAAAATGTCAATACAAACTATTCAATTTAGTATGGCATTGCCTAACCAAATTGTGAATGTTAAAGACTCAAAAGTTAGAGGTTATACCAAAGGAAAGAGAATAGCTACTAGTGTTATAGTGGTGTTCAATATGTAATCACTAAAAGTGGTAGATTCTTAGATTGCAAAATTTTAATTTCCTTGTGTCATCCCATCTCATGTGGCATGTTCATACCCAAACATTTTTCCAAATATGCAAATATTGTTCATCCCTCATATGGCCCCTCTAGAAAGAATGAACTAGACGTAAACCTCCTTGATAAAGAGAATTCTAAAGTGAGTTTGATGATAGAGAGCATGAAGCAAACTTGGCTAAGGGCATACTACTCTATAGTCACAACGAGTGAATCAATATTAGACATTGTCCACTCATCATATAATAGTCACATGTGCAAGTGGCTCTTCTGTTCTTAGAAATATTGAGTATTCAAGTAAATAGACGAATGCACTCTTCCAATTTTAGCTATTAAAGGACACCAAAGAAAAGGTTGGGACCTCAATGATGTACAAATGATCACAGATTCAACATGTGTATCCAAATTAGTTGGCATGATGATGGAGAGTGCTTACAAGCACACTTTTTAGAACCTATGATATATTCATACATTGAACAATGCAATTGAAGACATAAGATAGATTGGGTGAAGAGAGCGATAACAAAAATAAAGGATATACAAATGCTCATTTATAACAACCACACCCACTCTCTTAGGCTTTCTCAAAAAAGGAAATCCTCAAATCCCTAGAAACTAGATATCTCTATTACTTGACAGTTAATGATGGTTAATGTAGACAGGTAAATAGTCAAAGGCACACAAGTAAAATAAAAAATGTTAAGCAAAAGATCCTTGATGATGGAAGAAACTTTTTTATTTTATTATTAATTTATCAATGTTTTTTATTAGGAAAAATAGGTTTTGAAGGGACCTCGAAACCCTTTACAATAGAGGAAAGCTACTAAAAAGAGAGCAACAATAACACCTGCAGCCCACAAAATTCAAAAAAGCTAACAAAAGATAAAGCTAGATAACCCGTCAGCAACCCAACAGCAAAACATTAGCACTAAGGCTGAACAACCAAAAACAATAGCAAAAAAACAACATTTTATCAAGCACCTTGGTTGATTTTAAATTATCCGAGATAACCCTATCATGCATCTTGACCATATCCTGAAGATCCTGGAATAAAATAGTTGCCCTTTTCTTAGTCTTGCTACTTGTTAGCAGGCAGGGACCAGCCTCCAAATTCTTCTATGAATGGACCATCATCCTCATTCTTATCCTCTAGATTCATACGATTCACCTCAGCAATGGCCGCCTCATGTTCACCCAAATCCAAAGACTAACCATTCCACTTAATGGCTTTATCATTCGAAACCAACAAGCCCTTAGCACTAGTCTTCAGAGACTGATTGCTAATTTGAACCACAGTCTACAAATCATTGTTGATCTTGCTCATTCTTTCCTCCATACTCACTAACCGCTCCTCATTGATCCTTTGAACAACAATTTCCAAAGAGGTCAACCTTTCCTCATGGCTTTTACGAAGTCTATCGGCATCCACAGCTAACTTATCAAGGATCACATTCATAGTCTTGACCTTACCTTTCACCATCCATTCCCTTTGGTTGCAATTCACTAACGCCACACAGACATCTTGCCAATCTTTAAGCTTAATACTAAGCTCCTTCACTTAAAAAAAAAGTCATTTCACAAGTGAGCAGGTTTTGAGTGTCGTCCTTTGCCATTCTACAAAATAGGGGTCCATATTAATCTCCTCCCAATTGACTGGCACAACAACAGGAATATCAACATTCTCATTGGGTTCCTCTCGAACACCATCTTTTCCCTCCAAATCCTCCTCAATAGGGGAGTCCTCAACCTCAATTACCTCCACTTTCACCCAGTGTTTCTCAAGGATGTCGGCCAAATTAGCCAGAATTTCAAGCCACTCCACCTTAACATCAATCTACTTAACCTGCTCAACATTATTACCAACAGGATACTCAAAATCATCATGGCTAGGACCAGCCACCTTAGGATTCACAAAACCCTCATCATCCTACCCAATATCTGTCATAGGCTGCTCATTTCCCTCATTAACATCGCCCTGAACCCCTTTAACAATAGGAACAGGGGAATCCTCCAAACCTTTCAGCTCATATGCTTCTTGCTTGAGAGCATGTTTCCCCTTCTTAGGGCACCCTTTTTCCCCTTCAAATTCTTTTTCACTGAAGGAATAACAGCTTCCCTCATTTTAACATCCATTTCATAACCCTTAGACCAAGACTTTGAGTCCTCAGATTCATCGACAAACTCACCCTCATCCTCTAAAGATTCATCATAAACAGTCTTTTCCTCAGAGTCCCCTTCCCACTCTCCCACTAACTCACCAGTTTCATACCCATTGTTACTACCTCCCTTTTTACGAGTAGAAGAGAGCTTAGGAATCACAAGTAACACCTTCAATTTAATATGATCAAATATAAAATTCATGAGGCCTTCATGTAAAATAGCCTTCCTGGGATTCTTTCTATGATCCTCAATATTGGTTTCCATGGAAACAAGCAAGTAAAAGGGAAACGAAACTAGATTGGTGTGGCAGAAATGGTTAAGTAACATAAAATGATAACCATAGATAATAGAGTACCTTCCCTCTAGAGTGAAGAATTGCATAATCACTAGAACAATGTCCCTCCAAAGTGGTTTGATGGATTTACGAGCATATCCTCCACTACCAATGCTCCTGAGCTTCTTCTTCTTTGAGCCTTTAAAGAAATTTTCTAAGGTCGTCTTGGCCGCAACCTGGTCCCTATAAAACTTCTTGCCCTTCGAAGGAAGACCAGTAACCTCGACGATGAAGTCCTCGGTGATGTTGAACTCCACACCTTGGTAATGCAGGACTCTGTTGTTCCAACCGTTCACAAAAGCATCCATCACCTCCGAGTCAGAACCATGTAACCTCAACAAATATGGGCAAACACAACCCTTCTCCAAGTGTTCCCAGACGGGCTTATTACCACTGAATTCATCACAAGAGCTCGGTTCCACTTTGCAACGAGCTCCTCCCATGGTAGACTGCAACAATCTACTCACAACTTGCTCTTTGTTCTTCTACATAGAAAGGGTTATGCGAACAATCCAGAAGCAAATGCAAAAAATACCCACAAACCGTGTAAGCCTGACAATCCAAGTACTTCCATACCTCAACTCCCAACCCATGATCTCGAAATCATATAAAAAAGCAATTATTAAACGAGCAAGCACCGAACTCAAAGTGCAAAAACCAACCGAGGATGAAATAAAATAACTTATCTCCCTCGTATCCACTTCCTTGACATGACATTTGGTCATAATTATAGATACTATGAAGATTAAATGGCATAGAATCATAAGTATGCCAATAATTACGAGCCATCACTCCTAAATTAGCGAACCCATCAACAAGCGAGTTGGCCTCCCGGAAAACGTGAGTAATTCTCACCTCATCAAAAGAATTAATGATAGAAATAACATCATTAATTAAATGAGCTATGGACCAAGACGGCGGACTAATCTTTAGGAGACAATTTATGATATTAAGGGAATCCCCTTCTATCCATAGTCTAGTAACCCCTACTTCTCTAGCCGGTAAAAGGCCATGCTAGGTTGTTGCTAATAATTTATTAATGTTTATAACTTATTAACTACTTTTATTTTTTGTATCTAGTTGCTCTATGGTGACTTAAATCTTATTTTGTAACAATTAAAGATTGTTGTACATGAACTAAGAACTTGTGCAACTAAAGATTTTGGGCATTACATTGTCGTTTGAGTCAAATATTTTTTAACGTTTCTATTCATAAATACATTTACTCAATCTCATCTATTGTGCAAGTCAATATATACCATAATTTGGCTCTCCTAACCTTAGAGAGATTTATGAGACATTTGACAACATGATTGGACAAATGAAGAAACCAATTCATAATAGAGAGCTTAATTTGGGAATAAATGAGGAGCATTTGAGGCACATTGTGACACAATAGTGGAACACTATGAACACCTCACTTCACATGATATCCTACACTTTAAATACCAAATGGTATATGTACTAAGACCTAGGAGAGTGCCTTCTAATGATGAAAAGATAAAATCAAAGGCTACAAAGGCCCTTCAATGTGTGTGTTTGTAGTGGCTTGGCTTTGCCAATCTTTGGGTCCAATATTTAGCAAACCAAAGACAAGTGCATTTCGATGATGAAGAAATGAAATCAGACCTCACAAAGGCCCTTGTGTGTGTGTGTGCATGCGCAAGTGTGTGTGTGTGTGTGTGGGTGTGTGTGGGTGGTTGGGTGTGGGGGTGTGTAGGTGTACCAATGACAAGGCAAATATACTTCAAATGTAGTGGCTTGGCTTTGCCAATCTTTGGGTCCAATATTTAGCAAACCAAAGGCAAGTACAAATAGGGCTACAAGGGCTACATTAGCTAAATCCAACCTTATTGGGTAGTAGACATGACATGCCAAAGGTTCACCTAAGTTGAGGATGCTTGCCACTCACCATTTCCACAAGTTGCTAGTTCATTTATTGTAGAGAGGAATTGGTCCACATACATCTTCATTCAATCAATTAAGAGAAGTGAGCTTCTCTCACCGACCTAAAAAGGCAATGGTTGTTCATGGTGCCTTGTGACTCTAATGTTAATAATCTTGAGTATTGACAAACTCCAACTAGACAATGGAGTGTTGGTGCCAAAGATGACACATAGATTAATAAGAGGCACAAAAGGGATTGGTTGTGATTCCACTAGATGAAGAAATCCCTCATATTGGTAGTGACTCAAATTCAAACTTTGATTTTGATTGGGGCAAAGACAAAGAAGTAAAGGAATAGCAACAATAAATCTAGCTATCTACATTTTGTAGTTGTAGCCCTTTCGCCTTTTTTATTTTGTTGTATATGCACATTGAAATTGAAAACTCAAATAATGAGACATCAAAATGGTGTTTTTTTAGACAAAAGGCCAAGGCCTAACTATTTATAATAATATCATAATAAATTTTACATGCATAATCAGATTTATAGTACTGATTAATAGGATGACAAAATATTCAAAATTGTGTCTAACCCTATAAGACACCTTCACTTTACATTTTTAGATTCATCATGATAATAGCTAACTGAGAATTAGCTCCATCAAAACTGTCTCATGTATACAACACGACCACCATAAAAAACAAGTATATTTGTATCCATCCTCATACATATGCTTCACCCTTATAATATACACTGACTATATGCCCGATTGATACAATTAAAAAGTTTGCTATGTTTTTAATAGACAAAATTTTAAGGTGCTTATGAACTATTTACTCGTCCATGCTAGTTGCATCTACCTCTGAGCCTTTATCACCATGCTCTGCATTTTGCTCCAATCCTTGACCCTCTTGCTTTGCATTTTTCTCTGCATCTTGATTATCTTCAGAATAATTTTCCCCTTCACCTTCTTGTTGATTTTCCTTCTCACCTTGTTCTTCACCATCCAAACCATTCTGATTGTGAAGATTGAAATTGAGCCGAAGTGGACGGCCATGCCTGATATGATGATTTAGTAGATAAGAAAGAGCATAGGACTTTTCCATAATGTTGTCCACCATTGGACTCCCCAGTTCCTCAAAAAACAAACTTAAAACTCTTTTCAAATCCCAAGGATCATCATTTTTTAAGCTGTTTCTCACTGCCTTAAAAGCTGCCTTGTAACATTGTTTTGATTTGAGAAATTTCCTTGGAAAGAGACCACCTACAAAGCCTCTTCCTCTATCCAAATTATATGCCTGCACACATTGAAGAAGTTCCTCCTCACCCAATACATTTGGTTGTACCATTGTATCAACAACAACCTACAACAAATCCAGAGACTACAAAAGATCTAAAACATTCAACGGAAAAATAGAAAGCAATTGAGATGGGAAAAGTATCCTAGGAGCACTTAGACTTAGAACATGTTCTCTAATGACATCCCTAATACTATCAACCATGTTAGGACATGAAACCCTAAAAATAAAGGATAATTCAAAATCCTTATATCCTCAGAAAATGGGTGTTCCCCTTGTTTGATTTGCACAAGAACCCTGAAGTTTTTGACAGTGTATTACATTGACAACCCTTGTAAAATACCCAAACTCTATGTAAATTAATATAGGAAGCTAACACCAAATCTCGGAACCCAATGAAGGACAATAATATTCACCAATAACCACAAGACTACTGAATGAAAAAAACCACACCATAAATCACCCAAACACAAGGCACCCACCAAAAACACAAAAAACTTGGCGAACTTTAGCATAGATGAAATGAGAAACTAAAATTTACCACCGTAGCTCTGAAAGATTGCAAAACCATTTCCTGTAATTTGATTAAGCTCGGCCACAAAAACCCTATTCTTGTTGACGAAGATTCGAGAAATAGATGCAAAGATGGAAAAGGCAAGTGCTTTATAATGAATACAAAGCATTACAAGGAGTGCGAAAGCTTTTAGTTTAAAAAGAAATTTCGCACGTATGAGAAGTTGCATTTCAATACATGATTAAAGCTTGTTGCAAAGTCCCATTTAATTCCATCATTCACCTTACATCAGCAAATTATGACCATCATAGGAAGTTGAGATTTAACACATAAAATCTTCATGCAAGTACCACATGCCAATTGAACTTCACCAGGCATAAGGAGTAATGATTTTAGTTGCAGATTACGGAGTCTTGAAACACGAACATTCCAGCCTCCAACACACAAGATACCAAAACCCCTCTAGTTGTAATGCCACCTTAGAAAAAAGACCAGCTCACATGTCATAGGTTGATTCCTTTAGTCTCTTCAAAAGTTCACCAACTCGCTTACACAATCATGCCTCCATCAGTCTTTATCAAACATGCCACCGCCATCCTTCAAAAGTTATCATTAATAGTATTCGCGCCTCCACAATTTTTGAATCCTAGGAAACAAAGAAGGTTAAAGCAAATATTTAAACAATTAAATATGTTTTTGATATTAGGGAAAAAGCAGATTTTGAAGGGATTTGCAACCCTTTACAACCAGAAAAGCCGGACTGCTAAAAAGGACAGCCTGCAGCCACCAAAAAAATGGCTCCCAAGCCAAGAACATCATGTTTTACATTTAGAGTTAATCTTGTGGGAACGAAGCGTCATTTCTAGAGAAGGCCCGGATGCTTTTGATTTTTTACTCGTGACTGTAATCCAACCTTCTTCCACTTGTGCTACCTTTTCCTGCCAAGCCAGCACATCACTATCCTGGGTTTGATCATTTGCAGCCCTGGGCGAAACATCCTTGAACAAGCGTCCAGACTTGTTCTTATCCGAAGAGCAGACCGAAAGAGAAATCGAAGCCCCTCCACCAGATAAGGCAAACAGAGACTTAGACGGAGACTTAGACTTAAACAATTAAATATGTTACATTCATTGAAATATTTAAATTTCAATACCATAACTCCTGCAACCATCAAAAAACATCATTAGAAAAAGATATATCCATGTTATGAAAACCTGTTTTTTCTCAATACCGATTAAATCTTGGAGTGGTTCATTGCAAAAGGTTGAGTCCAACCCATAAGATATTTCACTTTCTTGTTGTTCGCAACCAAGGTTTGCAAGATGATCTGCCATATGTTTTCCTTCTCCATAGATGTGATTTAATTCAAAAGCTTCCAAAGACTTGAGTATTTCCCAAACTTGATCCAAAACATATTGCAACTTCCAATTTGAAGACCCTCTAACCTTGCAAGCATTTATAATGATTAAAGAGTCTCCTTCAATGAGGACTTTTGAAAACTTGAGTTGTTTAATAAACTGTAACCCAATAAGCAGAGCTTGAACTTCTGCTTGATTATTAGTACCAACAGAAAGGTGAACTGATTTTGCTCCAATGAGCTCACCAGCATGATTTCTGACAACAACCCTTGCACTTGATTGACCAGGGTTCCCTCGAGATGCACCACCAAAATTCAATTTTACAAATCCTACGACCAAGGGAGTCCATATCACCTTTTTCCTATCATGTTTAATATCCACCTTCAGTTGCCTATTACCTTTGAAAGGAATAACTAATGAAGGCCAAGCCTTCAACTGCTTGGAATCCCAATCAGAAAATTTCGAACCAACTCGCTTTGAATTAAGAACATAAGTATTAACAACTTCACATATTGACTTTTCCAGCCTCATCAATACTTGTTCAAGACTTGACATTTCTTTATGAAATGTCCTTTTATTTCACTCCCACCAAAGACACCAAACCACTGAAGAAGGAATAACTTTCCATAAACTTGCAAATAAAGATTGCTTGTACAACACAGGCCAACTTGTGAACATTTCCCAAATAGTAAAAGGAGAAGGAGAAAACCAACCTAACTTATGCTTCACAAAATCCCAGCAAGCATTTGCAAATGGGCATTGCAAGAAAAGATGATCAACCTCTTCTAATATTGTGTCACAGAGCACACAATTGAAAGGTGCAGCACTTCCTAATTTCACTAACTTGTCACTTGACAAAACCTTGTGTTTCAAAGCTAGCCATGAGAAACAACCTACCTTAGGGAGTACCACTAGATTCCAACAAAAAGACATAGCCCTTTGAGGTTGAACCTGTGCTTCCATCTTCATGATTGCCTTGTACCCCAATTTAACTGAAATATTCCCTATTTTTGAAGGTTCCCAAATGAGTTCATCAGATTTGTCAAACCCAAAAACAACTTTCTCTCCTAATATCCTGATTAATTCTGATTGTTGAATGGTGGAAATTGAGGAATGTTTCAAATCTTTCCATAAAACTCTCCCTGAATGTGAATCGCATTTGTGGATATAATCACTAACTTTCCAACCCAAACATTGTGACCAATGTAATTCAGTTGATTGGAAATCATACTGAGTATATAGAGGGGGATACCCATTCCAGTAGTCTCTCTAGAAATCTACTTTCAGACCATCATGAATTTCCCAAGTTAAATGAGGATTAATCACTTTTCTACATACCAACATGAAATTCCACATTGCAGAACCTTGTGGAGGATTAGAAATTGTGAAAATACGCTCTGAATCCCCACAATCTAAATATTTAAATTGCATGATCTTACACCATTTAGAATGTGGTTTGTCATGCATCTGCCAAACTAACTTTACCTCCAAAGCCATATTTCTTGAAGTCATATTGTGAACTCCTACCCCACCTTTTAGTTTATCCCTACAGATATTTTCCAAAGAAATAAGTAGAATTTTCTTTTTACAATTCATATTTCCCTTCCATAAAAAAGATCAAATCAGTTTCTCAATTGAAAGTATTACAGATCTAGGAGCCTTCAAAACTACCATAAAATAATTTGGAATTGAAGATAGAACAGACTTAATCAATAATATTCTCCCTGAAAGAGAAAGCCAACGCCCTTTCCAGTTTGCAATTCTAGATTGAATACTACTAATAACCTTATCCCAATATGAGATCCTATTAGGACCAGAAAAGAAGGGAATGCCCAAATATTTACATGGGAGAACCACTTCTTGAAAACCCAAAAGTTGAATGATTTTATCTTTCACCAAAGGCTTAGTATTGAGTACATAAACTTTAGATTTATTTGCATTTACACACTGACCTAAAGCCAAGGTATGCTTGTCTAACAAAACCTTAATTTGCTTTGCTTTTGATACTGTAGCAAGACCAAAAAGAAGTGTATCATCAACAAACAAAGAGTGAGTCACTGCTATATCTGTAGAAGGAATCTTGATTCCTCTAACCAAATTTTGTGAATGTGCATGATTTACTGCTCTACTTAATGCTTCAGCTAAAATGATAAAAAGAAAAGGAGACAACGGATCGCCTTGTCTCACCCCCTGGCTTGAACTAAAAAAACCTAAAGGAGTACCATTGACCAAAACTGAAAACTTTGTGCCAGACAACAAAGAATAGATCCATTTACAACATTTTTCTTGAAAACCAAACTTTCTCAAAATTTGCAATAAAAAGTCCTAGATTACTCTATCATAAGCCTTCAACATATCCAACTTAATAATTAAAGCAAACATAGAATGAGAGGATATGGAATGTAATACTTCCTGAGCTACTAAAGCACCTTCAACTGTTTCTCTACCTGGGCCAAAACCACCTTGCTCAATAGAAATAATTCTCGGAATAATGTGCGGCAATCTCATGTAAATTGCTTTGGTAAAAATTTTGTAAATTGTGTTACAAAGAGAAATAGGCCTAAAATCATAAAAGGAAGAAGGATTATTCACTTTTGGAATAAGAGCTATATGGGTCACATTGAACTGCTTCAACATATTACTCGAAGTCCTGGACTCTTCCAATGTTCTTAACAAATCATTTGCAATAAAGTCGAAACATTTCTGAAAAAAACAAGTTGTAAATCCATCTGGCCCTGGTGCTTTATCAAGAGACAGAAAAAAATATTGATTTTAATTCAATTAAAGTAAAAAGCTTAAGCAATTGAGCATTGTCCTCTTGAGATACAAGGGTTGGAATAGCATCCAGTAATTCATTTTTAGCCAAATCAATCTGATCTAACTGTTTATTAGATGCTGATAGCAATTTTGAAAAGAAAGCTATCCCTTCACACTGGATATCATCCTCCTTGATTAGATTTTCCCCTGTTTGAATATCCATGATAGAAAATATTGCATTCTTAGACTTCTTAACCTGGGCTGACCTATGAAAAAACTTTGAATTTTTATCCCCTTCTCTTAACCACAATTCCCTAGACTTTTGACGCCAATAAACCTCTTCTCTAGCTGCAAGTTCTTCCCATTCCTCTTGAAGTTTTTTTTGCAATTCAAAAGAGACTGGATTCAGACCACTTTGAATAATCTCAGCATTAACCTTCGTAAGTTGTTTAAAGACAACTTCTTTTTGATGAAAAACATTCTTAAAAACAGTAGCATTCCAGTGTTTTATCTTCCCCTTGATATACATAAGCTTACATGGGAAACGGAACATGAAAGTGCCATCCACCATAGGAGCCTTGATCCACCATTCACGCAATAGATTAACAAAATCAGGATGCTTAAACCACATCATTTCAAATTTAAAAGAAGATTTGGTAAAAGACGCAACCTTTTTGTTATCAATATGTAAAGATAAAGGAAAGTGATCAGATCCCACCCAAGGCAAAATTTATGAAGATAAAGCAACTTTTTCATTAATCCAAGTAGGAGAAATTAGAAATCTATCCAAACGCACAATTTAAAAAAAATCCTTACACTTGTTTGTCCAGGTATAATTTCCATTACCTAGCTTTATATCAGACAATGCATTCTTATGTACAAAATCATTAAAATCCTCCAATGCTTTCTCAAGAGGAATAATACCACCCTTTTTATCATACAGACTAAGGATCGCATTAAAATTCCCTGCTAGAATCAGATTTTGAGAATCTAATTGGCTCAAAGATTGATTTAGCTCATCCCACAACTATTTCTTACTCGCAGTAGAATTAGGAGCATAAACATTAAATAGACCAAAACTCAAATCAAAATGAGTAACCTTCAGAAATTGCCAATGTTGATTATTTGTTGAAGCTTCCACTAATATAGTCTTAGGATTCCATAGGGCAATTAAACCCCCCGAAACTCCTTGAGCAACTGAGAAACACGAATTCCACCTCACCTATTCTTTAATGAAGAAGTCAATTTTTTCTTGTGACAACTTAGATTCCTAAAGTAACACTACGTCGGCTCCACAAGCATCAGTTTGATGTTTGATACGAGCTCTTTTGTTAGGGTCATTAATGCCCCTGACATTCCACATTATAATTCTCATTCAAACTTCAGGGAACAATTCGCTCCCCTCAATCTTTTTTTAATGCTACCATCTAGAGTAACTTGACCTCCCATGACTGACTCCTCTTGCAGCTTAACACTATCTGGTTTCCTTCCCCTTTTACCCAGAGATTTCTAAGACAATGGAGGACTTTGAATTAAATCAAAATCAACCTGATCCCTTACAATCTCTAAAACATTAGAAGAAGCAACTGTAGTGGACCTCCACATAGCTTTCTCCTCTTGCAACTTAAAAGCATTCGTTTTCCTTCCTTGTTTAACAAGGGATTTGAAAACAGATGGAATAATATTGTTGGTTACAACAAGGTGATCAGAACCATTAACATTCTCCAACTCATTTGCAAAAGAAGCCAAAACGTTGGGAAAATCCTTTATAATACAACCATCCAAAGTCAATTGCCTACCCATTTCAATCTCCTCCTGAAATTTAACTGCATTTGACTTCCTACCCCTTTTACTTGGAGATTTTTGAGCAGATAAGGAAAGGGTAGGAGTTTGAGATATTGACAAAATCTGTGAAAAATTAAAATCTACAGAACCCTTCCCCAACTCCAACTCGTTATTGAAAGACACCACTGTACTTGAAATAACCTTTTCCCCTTGATGTTCGGGTAATAAACTAGATAAAACAAAACTCTTTTTAGATACTGGATCTTCCCCAGATTCCTCGATAAGATCATCACAAGGAGCACCCATCAAAGAAAATGAATTATGAGAAAGTCCATCAAGATTACCATCTTCTAACAAAGTTTGCATCTCCAAAAGATCAAGAGGACCAAAAGATTGGTCGTTTCCACCAATAACAATAGAACTTGCCAAGGCGAGTTGCTTACTACCAGTTGAATCAAAACAAAGCAATGAAGTTGCAATAGAACAAACTTGCTGAAAAGAGACCACTAAATTTGGTAGATAAAGGTGCAAAGATCAGCCCAAAGCAAACAACTGAGAAAAGTGAGGTACAAAAGGAGGAATATGAACAGAAACCTTGCCTACAGCAATCTTGCCTACAAGATCCAAACCAACACTTTGTGCCTGAGAAATAGACCAAGTGTTTGAAGCTCCTAACAATGGATCCACTGAATGAGAACAAGAAGGAGAAATACGAACATATGACAATTTTTCCAAACCCTTTTCACTTTCCGTAAAAGAAGGAAAACCTCGAGTAATGACAGGAGTTTCATTACATTGAAAGCTTAAAGAAGGATTAACAATTGAAGTTAAAATTTTATGCTCTGATTCTTTTTTTCCCTTACAAAACCTGGTCTTGTGACCCAAAATATGGCAATTTTTACAAACATTAGAAGGAGTCTCTATGAACACAACCTGAGTAAAAATTCCTACTTTAGATCTGATTGTAACATCATTCGAGAAAGGTCGAGCTGTGTCCAACAGAACACAAAGTTGAACAATAAGATGAGGGTTTGAAAAAAGGACAAATCATGCTTTAGGAAAATACCAAAATGATTTGCCAAAATTTCAATAATGCCTGGCTCTCTATATTCCAAAGGCAAAGAATGCATATGAACCCAAAAAGGAACAAACCGGATAGTAGCCTTTTGAGGGTTAAAATTTTGATGTCATGGCTGAATAGACAAACTAGACCCCCCATAGACCCAAGATTTAACTTTATAAACCAAATCCGTAAACTTTTTTGAGGAAAACAATACTACAAAAAAACCATTTCCATTATCAATGTAAAAGACTTTAGAAACCCCTTCCCAATCATGGAAAAGTAAGGATTGGAGTTCATAAATAGGACAAAACTTCTAGAACTTACAAATAAGAGCAGTATGTCGCAATTCTTGAGACTGCACTCTTAACAAATCCTCAGGTAGCGTCACACAATTACTTGAGTAAGAGGAACTGTTAAAAAACTTACCCGTTGTCGCCCATTTGTTATTCTGCAATTGATCTCGATCGCTCGCATCTAACAAAGGACTACAAAAACCCCCAAAGTAATATTATTTGGGAATGTTGTCAGAGATGGATTAAGCTTATGTGACTGGGAAATCCTTTGCTTCATCAAATGTCGTTGATAAAGGTCAAGATCTAACACAATATTATTAGGAAATGATATCTTCAGGGGAATATTATTTGGGAAGTACACTGGAACTTCATCATCGACAAGAGAACGGGAAGCAGAACGGCCACAAGCCACATCTGCCCAAAAGCAAGCGGAACTTGAAGAATCTGCAAGGCCTTCCAAATCAAAGACACAAATGTCAAAAGGTGCTTGCTTCTTCTTTCTATTAGGGAGCATGGAAGCTTGTCGATGAGGGATCCAAGCTCCATTATGGAAAACATGACTAGGAAAGCCCTTAGAACCTTTAAATCTGCTAGAAAATTTCTTTTTGCCTGATGAAGATGACTTTCCATAGTAACCCAAAGCCGATCTATTGGAAAAGTCACCATTAACATTGGGAAGAGTAGTCGATGAAGCCTTTCACGCCCCATGAAAGCCCTTGGCCTTTACAGAATGGGCGGAAAATTTTGAAAAGTTACCGTTAACGGCAAAATTCGAACTCTGTTTCACGTGGTCCTCCATCTTCAAGTTCTAAAAATTAATCTTAAAAATTAATCTAACCTCATGGAGGTTAGAGGTAAAGCCCATTCCTATACCCTAGGTTAGCGGAGTAGGAACAAGTAATATTACTGACCCTTGCCTTTCCCACTACGAAGCGAAGTCAAACTTGTGACCTCGAGGGATGCAAACCCCAAGCCCCAGCCAACTCCGCTACAGGTGGCGGCTAAAGACATTAAAATGTTAATTTGTTTTTTATATTAAAAAAATAAAGTTTTGAAAGAGTGTACAACAAAACAAACAACAGATAAACAAAACAAGTACCATAAGATATGTAGTAAACAAGTACTAGAGAACCAACCTAAATACCAAACCCAACCCTATTAAATCCCACACCTTTCACTCTAGCTTGAGACTAGGAGACAAATTTGGGAAGACCTTTATTATGTCTATACAATTGTCTAAGAAATATTATCTTCCAAATCCTCCTATCTAAGGGAAGCAAAGGGAATTCCCTAGTGAGTGTCCATTCATGAGGGCAACAAAAGCAAAGGAATGTTGAGCCAAATAAATCAAACATCAAACAACCTCCTCAAGAGAAAACTAAAGTTGAGTTGAAGCTGAAGGAGTAGCAATCTATGCAATTGGATCAAAAGGTGGGTGGGACACACCAATAGGAGTTGATGGAGCAAAAGGAGTGAGGCTTGTTAGAGTTGCACCAATTGCATGAGAAACCCCCACGAGACCCACAAGAGGAACAAGAATAGGAGATCTAGCATTCTAAGAAAATTCCTCATCCTAAGAGAAGATCCAACATCCTTAGAAAACTCATCTTAAGAGGAAGCATGAATAGTCAAGTGATCTTCAAAAGCATTCCTCCACCATATCACTTTTCCCTTGCATCGAGAAAGAGGAAAATTAGAAGCCAAGTGGCCAATGGTAAAGCATCATCTACATCTAAAGGGGAGATCCTCATAGTCAATTGGTTGATTCCAAGGCCTATCCCCACCATCAAAACAATATCCCCATGAAGAGGCTTGGAGATATCAATGTCCACCAAAATATGAGCAAATGCATAGTGACCCATCTAGGAGGTAGTAGAGTCAACCTTCAAGAAACAACCAATAACACTACCAATGGCCTTATAGCAAGAATCGTCCCAAAACTAAAGAGGAAGATTCAAAAGCCAAATCCACATAAGTCTAACATTGAGAACTTTAGAGGAAGGGTTGAAAGAGATAGATCAAGGCTTGACCAAGAAAGAGTTCTTACCCCACATCCATATCCTATTATTAAGCACCAAATCTTTGCATCTTGAAGAGTCAAATACGCAATGAAGAAGCCTCTAGGACAAGGGAAGGGCTCAATCTTTCTCTCAATGATAGGCTTCCAAGAATCCACAACCCAACTATGCAAAATAGGAAGGGAAGGCCAAAATTTGTTGAATTTGCAAACCAAACCCCTACATAGATAATAATCTTAATTTTCAAGCACATCATGTCCACAAACCACCACTAGGGGAGATTGTGCACAGGGGAGGGTCATAACTTATCCAACAAAGAGCAAGCAACACCCCCATCACCTACAATGGTTGCATAAGACCACTAATGACCTGCACCCATAATTGCAATTTTCCCACTAGAAGTATGGGAACCAAAAGAATCTCCAAACATACAAATAGGGACCCTCAAGTTTGTGGCAACATTACTAGCCCTAAAAAGCAATATTGTTGCCAAAAACAACATGAGCAAGGGATGAGAACGAATCCCTACTAGATTCCACGAGTAGGGACAACATGACACCTATACCAAGGGGACTCAGGGACAAAACACCCGATGAAGCACCCATCGAAATAGTAGGAAAAGAACCATTTTCACAACCACTAGGGACAACACTAGTGCTAATGGCGTCCGCAAGAGGTAGATCAAGAAAAGGGCAATTGGCACCATTGGAACCAAAGGGAGCCTGCAACTAGAGGGAGCATTAGAGAACTAGCAACACCAAGTCACAACGGAAATCCTTCCACCAAAAGCAGGTACACTAAAGAATAGCCAACCTCCCCTCCTCGACACAAGGCAAATCTCTAGCCACAAAAGGCACAGGAATGTTATCCATGCACCCCAATAGCCAAAACAAATGGCAAGACAGAATTTTTTGAAGCAGTTCCAAATGCAAACGTTATAGCAAATAGGCAAGTCATTACATTCTATTAATTTGTTGATGGCTCGGATGAATTCTCAATTCAGCTCTAATGTCCCATAATATGGTTATATAATGAATATGGTGAATGCCTTATCATATGAATATTTAAAATTTCATATATTTTTTAAATTTTTCATAACTTTTAAATTGTCATCCCCTAAAATGGGAAAAGGTGCCCCTTATCCCTTGTTGTCCCCATCTCAAAAACTTGGTGGAACGTAGTTCCCAACATATTTTCTTGGACTAAGAGAATTCAAAGTTTTGCATTACGTAGATGTTGGCCCATTGATTTCCATGTTTCTCTTTCTTCTAATGTCAAGAAAAAATTGCAATTATCCAAAACAAATTGATTTGTGACAAGGACTGCGGAATGAATTATGGAAATCAATTTTGAGGAAATGGATGGGAAGATAAATATAAACTTTATCAATTTATTCTCTTATATGTAATGTCCATCCAATTTTCCTAAAAAAATGGAATCGAATTTTGCATTGCATTTAAGGCAAAAATCAAAGACAAAAGAAATATAAAAATTATAAAACGATTAATTTTACAGGTAGATATTTTTGCAATTACAACCAGACCACATAAGAGTTTTAATCATTTCATCATTTTGAATTTAAAATGGCCCATTTTACAGATGGTTTGGGAAATGATTATGTTGTTATCAAACCTATGGATTTGAACCATGGAGTTCATCATCATCAATTGTCGAAGCTCTCTGATAAAGTGATGAGTCTTGTAGTGTAGAAAGATCAGGGTCTGCATGATATTGTCCGTACAGAGCATACATTAAGACTGCGCCAATACTCAGAACCACAAATCTCACCCATGCTTCCCAATGTAGCTGCCAACAGAAACCCATTAAAATCCTATGCATTTCTAATGAAATTTACAACTCGAATTATATAAAAGAACAAGAGAATGATATACATATACCTGGGCAAACAAAAAGATGTTGAAAAATATACTGGAAGCTGGTAGCAAAGGAGCTCCTGGACAAGAAAAGCCAGGAGGCTCTGTGTATTCCTGATAAATTACACATGTAAGAAGCCAATAACAAAGAAAGCTAATGCATCCACAATTTATTGCACTGCAGAAGGATAAAACAATTGTAAAAACCATATAGAAATATGCCACTGACGATGTATACAATATAAAATTACTGCGCAATGCATTGATTAGTCTTTTGTTGCTGAAACATAAGTATAATCATATTACTCAGTTACTATTTATTATTTCAGATCTTATGTTGTTTCAAATTGAGACATAAAGATACTACCATAAATTATTACTTCAGATCTTATGTAGTTTCAAACTAGGACATCAAGATACTACCACAAATTACACCTTATCAAAACCACTCATTTATATGTAAGGGCACCAAAGATACAAGCACACTGATTAGTTGTACCCATTTTGAAGAACTTATAAATTATTCCTACACATATCCCATGTACCTCTTACAAAACACGGTCTTCCTTGCCTCCTAATTTTGTATATATGGATAACATCTCCAATCACTCCACTCTAGAGCTATTGGAGAACTTTTACAGATTTTAATATAAGAAAATTTTAATCTGCAGCAGTAAGACTTCACGGTATACACTCTTCACCGACTCCATCTATTCAACTTCCGATTAATCTTCATGCAACTCAATGTGGTCAAATGGAATTATCATGGTACAATGGTCAATTGTACTTGGGATAATTTCATTTATGTTCTTTAAGTTGAAGGGGGGCACTTTTAAGTTATATCTCCATTTGCACATTATAAGATTTATTTAATTCTTTTTTGAAATTAAATAAATTATTTTAAGCCTAGTAGCAAAAACTGTTCTCGGGCAAAAGATCAGCAAACCAAAAGATAAAGATTGTTTTCGAAATGGAAAAAAAAATGAGTTAAGAACTTAAGAGTTAAGAGTTTTCGAAAAACGAAAAAAATAGGGTCAAGATTAGGTTAGGGATTGGGGGGGTTGGAGGGGGAACCAAAAAATTCACAACATACAGTCAAAAAACTGTCCACAATCGTAATTTTATGCTAAATTCCCATTAAATTGGGATAAATCAGCAAGAATTTGGGAAAGACTCTTTTCGGACAATTTTTCAGTTTAAAAATTTGTTTTTTGGTCCAAGAAAACTCAATTTGGGCAATTTTTCAGTTTTAAAATTTTTTTTTGGTTCCAGTTCTGATTTATCACAATAAATCATTATTTTTTGGCAGTTTCTACTACTATGATTTGAAGTGTGCTGAGATATTTATGGACCAAGGACATGCAAAATGTATCTCAAGTATTATTGTTGGAAAAAGGTGGAATATTCTCATGCAAGCAATTTAACCATGCAATATAATAAATAGGTAGGAAAAAGATGTAAAAAATATTATTAGGCTTTTAAAAGAGTAAACTAGTAGATTTTACCAGTTAAGAAGCCCACTAAAAGCTGCTGGGTTTTTGAAGTTTCTGTGATACCAATAAACGCATGCTACTTTGTAATGTTCACTTGAATGTCAGTAAAATGCAATTTTAAGCTTATTACAAAGGGACACGTTTCCACCCTGAAACACCCATCCTCATCCTGTGAGGCATTTTGGGGACGAGACATTAGAGGATGTCTCTTGCTGTCCCTCCTGATCTGAAAAAACTGGAAATGTTCCAAAACGCGTCCTGAAAATCAAGGACATCCGGAAACACAAAGGGGACGGCCAGACGTCCCTTGCACTAAAGCATGACATTTCCATTTTTTTTTAAATAAGACATGTGGCCAATTGCAATTGGGCTGTAAAGGGGCATGGGGTCCCACAAACCCTCCCACACCCCTTATACACCCTAAACAAAAGGAAAACAAACACAATAACATTTTGTTTTAAAAAAATTATTGGCTGCAACCTGGAGGCTAGGTCGTTACTGCTGGAGCTTGGAGAAAATATTTGATATCATTGTTCAGTAATATTTGATACAACCTACAAGGATGGCGGTTTGAGGGGTGGGGACACCTTCCCATGTGACACAAAAGTCTCAAAGTCATAAACAGTGGAAAGTCTGAAACTTGAAAATGAAAACGTGAAGCCTGGCTGTCTAAGTTCAAAGGATATATTATTATATACAGTAGTGACCTCAAAGAAATTAGGAATTTATCACTGATTACAAACAACAAAGAAACCTACAGCTGAAAGATTCAAAGAAGCTTAGAAGGTTGAAGACATCAACTGGTTCAACTGCATCAAGGTATATATCATGACTCATTTTACCTTTCTTTTTTATAATTTTTCGCTTGTTAGAGAGGGTTTGTGATTAGTTTTGATATGTTTTGGTTTGATTTGTTATCACAAAATGAGCACTAGCAATAATGATGACAATGTGAATGAGGGTAGTGAAGAAAATGAAGTAAACAAAACAGACCCTTCTTCTCATTCTGAAAATCCAAACATACATTCTATTGGAACTCCACAAGACCGTTTTGCATGCCCTTCACCCTCTCTTTAAAAATTTGCCAAAGGCCCTTTCAACCCCAAAAAACCTTGCTTCAATTTGCCACCAATTTAACCGTCAATTAAGGTAAAAACATAGGGAGCAGCAAGCATTGGTTATGTCACATTTACAAAACTAATTACCATGGGAGCTATAGTAGGCTTACATACTATTTATTGGGTTAAAGTGGACATGGAGTTAGAGTTTGTATAGATATAACATTGGAACAA
>VDFB02379711.1:109664425-109772160 GCA_007258455.2 Sequoia sempervirens
GAAAGTGAAGTTGTGAAAAAGGTATTGAGAACTCTTCCTAAATCTTATAGTTTTAAAGTTTCTGCTATTGAGGAACCTCAGAATTTAGATCAATACTCTAGAGATCAGATGTTTGGTGCTTTAATTTCTTATGAATTGAGAGATTTTGGTGAAGATGTTATAAATAAAGAAACTTCCTTTAAATTCAGCAACGCAGAGAAGGATGATGAATCAAATCCTGATGATCTTGATGAGGTGGAAGAAAATTTTGTTAGGAGATTGAAAAAGAGCACTAGAAAATATAGAGGTAAGTTGCCCTTTAAATTTTTCAATTTTGGAAAGATAGGTCATTATGCTTCTAAATGTCCAATAAAAGTTACAAATGATAAACATAAGGATCATAAAGGTAAATCTATCAAAAAGAGTTATTATGTTGGAAAAGAAAATGGTGTATCCAATGATGAGGAATCAACCTATCCTAATGATGATAGCGATGAGTGCTTGTTCATGGATCTAAATGTTAGAACTAATTCTACTAATCCTAAAAGATGTGTGAAGGAAAGTGCTCTCGAAATAGGTCACAATATTCAAGGAACTATGTTGACTGCCTTTCATGCAAGAGAGGAGAGAAACCACTGGATAATTGATAATGGATGCTCAAATCATATGGCAGGTGAAAAGAGTAAGTTTTTTAAACTTTATAAGTATGATGGTGGTCTTGTTAAGTTTGGTGATGATACATCTAATAAGATTTGTGGAAATGGTTCAATTAGTTTTGATGGAAAGCATAAAACAAATTATATTCTTTATGTCAAAGGTCTCCAACATAATCTTCTTAGTGTAGAAAAATGTGTATTAGAGGATACAATTTGGTGTTTCAGGATGATGTATGTGAAGTTAGAAAAGGAAGCCCCAAAACTTTGGTTGTTGCAGGCATAAGGAAAAAAGGAAATTTTTATCATCTCAAAGGTGGTGGTTTTAAGTGCTTTATGTCTCAAATAAATGAAAGTTGGCTATGGCATAGAATAATAGGTCACATTAACTTTGATAGCCTAGTGAAGAACAATTCTATAGATGTTGTGAGAAATTTTCCAAGGATTACAAAAACTATCAATGCAATCCGCAAAGAGTGTCAATTTGGAAAGAAAATAAAGAATAGGTTTTGTGCCATAGAAAAATGGCCCTTTTTCATTTTCATGGCCTTTTAGGTCTTGTTTCATGGTGTTGAGACCATGTTGCTTTGATTTTATGCTTTATCATGGCTTGAACATGCTTATTTATAAAACTCAAAGAATGATGTCTTGTGAAGGTGTTGTGAAGTGTTGTAAGACAATTCCACATTCTTCTAGACTCTATTTAATACAATTTACCTAAAAATCACCTTTTTACACATCAACAAGCCCTATTATGAAGTTTTGTAAAGTCTTGTAACAAGCTTTCCTGCTTTTCTAGGCACATCTTCACTATTTACACCTTTCTCATGCTTTATTTTGTCTTTTTATGCCCTCATATGCTTAATTAAGTGTATTTTTGGATATTATCCTAACAAACAACATTAAACACAACATTGTTTCTGACACATGGTTTTAGGTCCTAGGTGGGACCCATTCACCATGGGTGGTGAATGAGTCCCCCTTGGCCCCAAATTCAAAATATTTCAAATTTCCTTTTGGGATTTTATTAAAAATTACTTGATGTCGGTCTGTGATGATGTATGAATGGATAGTAAGGCACAAGAATTGTATAAATAAGTGCTTTTCATCTCATTCTAACCCCCAATTGACCAATTCATCAAATTCACTTATCCACATATACATTCAAGTATTCAAGTATTCTACATAATCAATTGGAGCAACTATTGAAGCAATTTGGAGAAGCCATTGGCATTACTTCAAACTTACAAGATCAAGGATTTGGTGAGTTAATAGCATTTTCATTTTTCTAGTTTACATTTCCTTTGCATTTTACTTATTTCTATTGGGTTTGATTACCAAAGTGGGGTTTGACCAAGGCAAACCCCTATTTGCTAACCCTCCAACATTTTTCCCCTTTGCATGTGTCTTCGCAGCCTTTGTTTTGCATATTTGACAAGTTTAAAGGTGTTGAAAAGTGGAAATCAAGTCAACTAGGCTCTTCAAGTCAACATATCATTATTTTAAGTGTTTTAAGTGTTTTACGTCTGTTTCCTACAAAACTGACTCTAGCAACCTGACATTCAGACATTCCCAAATCTGGTGTTGGAGAGTTGTTGTTTGATTTTCTAGAAATCTAAGAGTGGATTGATTCACCACCCTTGGTGAATGAGTCCCACCTGAGGTCTGAAAATCAATATTTTGTCAAATCTTGGATCCCGACTGCCAGAAATCAGTTCCTAACACTTTTTCATCAGTAGGACTAATTTGCCACCCTTAGCGAATGAGTCCCACTGTGAAAAACCAAAAACAATCATCAGCATTCCAGAAACTCCAGAAAACTCATATTTCATCCAGGTGCACTCATATTTACCCCTATACCTTTTGTTCTGCATAATTTCTTCATTTTCATAGTTATTTGCATATCACAATGTGTTTTCAAACATAGCTTAAATCTCACTTTTGCATTCATTTTAGCTTAATTCAATCAATCAATTGCACTTATTTAAGATCATTTACACTATATCATATATCATACATCCTAATTTGAGTGTTACATAAGTATTTTGGACCCAAATCTCTCTCTTTCTAGGTGAAAAATCTTAGGAAGAGAGCAAGCATTTTGGGTTCCCAAAATCTATGTCACTGGTTCAAAACTAAAGAACATTCTACCATAGGACCTTTGGAGTTGGTGCATACAAACTTATATGGACCTACCAAAATAAGAAGCTCTCAAGGTGACAAATATTTTATGTTGTTGATTGATGATTATTCTAGAATGACTTGGGTGACATTTCTCAAAGAAAAATCAAAATCTCTATATAAGTTTAAAGCCTTTAAGTCTATGGTTTAGAATGAAATGGATTTGAAAATCAAGTGCTTGAGGTATGATAAAGGTGGTGAGTTCACCTCCAATTAGTTTAATATTTTTTTTAAGGATCATGGGATAAGGAGATAGTTATCCACTCATAGGACTGCTTAGTAGAATGGAGTTGTGGAGAGGAAGAATAAGATAGTTCAAGAAACAAGAACCATGATGAAGCAAGAAAATCTTTCGAATGTATATTGGAGAGAAGAAATTCATAATTTAGTATACATACTTAGTAGAGAGAAATAAAGAGTGAATAGCTCAAAGACTGCTTATGGGTTATGGTATGGAAATCCTCCTACTATGAAATATTTTAGTGTTTGGAAGCAAATGCTATATCAAGAGAGATGAAAACTTAGGAAAGTTTGATGCAAGATATGATGAAGTAATCTTCCTTGGATATTCTACAAAGAGCAAGGCATACATGATATAAGAAAAGGTTGAAGAAAATTGTGGAAAGTGCAAGTGTCAAAGTAGATGAAGAACCACATCAAAGTTTTTTGTTGATAGAAGGATATGAATTTGATGAAACCCCTTGCACTGAAGAAGAAAAGGATGAAGAGAAAGAAAAGGAGATGATAGTTGAAGAGGAAAAAGCTCTAGAAAAGATATCTAAGACTCCTAAGTATGTGCAAAAGAATCATTTTGAAGATCAAATCATTGGAGATAAGAGAAAAGGTGTTTTGACAAGGAGAGAAGTTGCTATGATAGAGGAACATATAAACTTTTTCTTACTTTCAGAAGTAGAACCTAAAATAGTAACTGAAGCATGCAAGGATGAGAACTAGATCAAAGCTATGGAATAAGAGTTGAGATAGACTAAGAAGAATCAGACTTGGGAATTGGTTTCAAGACCAATAATAAAGAATGTGATAGGAACTAAATGGGTTTTCAGGAACAAACTAAATGAGGATGGAAAAGTTATTAAAAACAAGGCTAGGCTTGTGTGTAAGGGCTACTCAAAAGTGGAAGGTATATATTTTGAAGATACTTTTTCCCTGGTGGAAAGGATGGAATCCATTAGAATGTTTTTGGATTTTGTAGCACTTAAAGACTTTAAGGTGTATCAGATGGATGAAGTCTACATTTTTGAATGGTGAGTTAGAAGAAGAGATTCACATTGAAAAACCAAAAGGTTTTTCATTGTCAGAAGATTTTGATATGGTCTATAGGTTGAAGAAAGAATTGTATGGACTCAAACAAGCTCCTAGAGCTTGGTATGCAAGATTGGATAGATACTTGATATATCAAGGATTCAAATAACGTACTACAGATAGCAACCTTTAATTCAAGGTTGAGGGAGATCATATCCTGATTGTGGTTGTGTAAGTTGATGGAATAATCTTTGGAGGAAATGAAGGTATGTGTAAGATATTTTCAGAGTAGATGCAAAAATATTTTGAGATGTCAATGTTTGGGGAGATGAATTTATTCCTTGGTTTACAAATTAGTCAATCAGAAAAGGGAATTTTCATTTCTCAGTCAAAGTATGTCAAGGAAGTGTTGAAGAAGTTTGGAATAGAAGATTCTAAACCAATGAGTACTCCCATAGTTATTGTTACAAGTTGAGCACAAAATATGAATCTCCTAAGATAGATCATATCAAGTATAGATAAATGATTGGTGGACTACTATATCTTATTGCTCCTAGAATAGATATCATGCATGTAGTTTGTCTTGTGGCAAGATTTCAAGAAGATCCCAAAGAATCACATGTTGTGGTAGTTAAAAGGATATTTAGATACTTGAAGGAAACTCTGAATTTTGGTCTATGGTATCTCAGGGGTACTAATTTCTCTTTGAGCGTATATACAGATGTAGATTGGGTTGGCTATGTAGATGAAATAAGAAGTACAAGTGGATGTGCTTTCTTGCTTCCTTGAGTAAGAAGCGGGATTCAATGCCATTATCTATTGTAGAGGCAAAATATATTGTAGTAGTGTCATGTTGCACACAAGTGTTGTGGATGAAGTAGAAATTAAAGGATATTAGGGTGTCATATGATGAACCTATTTCTATCTTGTGTCATAATACAAGTGCTATCAATATTTCAAAAAACCTGGTAATGCATTCAAGGGCAAAGCATATCTCTATTCGATATCACTTTCTAAGAGAGAAATTTTTAGAGAATGAGGTGAAGCTAGAGTATGCACCTACAAAGGATCAAGTTGTGGATATTTTCACAAAGGCTCTTCCAAAAGATACATTTGAGTATCTTTGACACTAGTTAGGGGTTATTGGACCTCCTTTCAACTAGATGTATAAGTGATGCATCTATCCAAGATATCATTTCAAGATACATTATTGGTCCTATACTGATGAAGGTTGTCTCTCAGAGGGGGAACATTTAGTGGTGTTTTTTAATTGTAGTTAGGGGGAGCATATCTTGTGCCCCTAAGAGGGAGAGAGAAGGATCAAGTGGAGATAAAGAGACTTGTGTGCTAGTGTTGCCTAAAGTGAAGCTTTCAAGTGATGACAAAGGAAGATATTGTTGCCCTATTTCATTTATGTCAAAGAGGAGAGATAAAGTTTAAAAAGCATGGAGAGAGAGTGAATTCTAAGAAAGTGGTAGAAGTGTAAGGAATATGCTTGTTAGGGGGATATATTGAAGTAAGGGGGAGAGTTTTCTAAGTATTGGAGTTGCAGAGTTGCCTCTGTTGATTGATGGTTTTCAGAACTGGTGTTGCCATCAATGATAAAGAGGGAGATTTTTGGAGATTTTCTAGATTGTTGAAGATTGTTGGTGTTGTCATTAATGTCAACCCCTAGTCTGTGGAGATTTTTGGAGCTATTGAAGAGTAATGGGTTAACCCCTAGTGTGGATATTGCAGTTTTTTCATTGTTGTCACTAGTGAGTGTGTTGTATTATGTTTCCTTCAATGTTATCATTGATGTCAACCTCTAGTGTGGTGTTGGGAAGGTATTGTAGATGGGGAGATTTTTGGTGTTGTATATGTTGTAGATATGTTGAAAAGGTGTTTGTGGTGTTGCTGATGCAACTGGTTCACTTGGTCTCCAAGTGCTTTTGAGAAAATTTAAATAAAATAGTGTGTAGTGTGATAGACGTGTGTTGAGTGTTATGCTCTGCATTTCTTCATGGTTGAAGATATGATTGTGCAATTTGGATATGATGATCAAAGGTGTTCAAAGGTGCTATATATAAATTTTTAGGTTTTGGGTCATGTGGTAGTGGAAGTTGTGTTTGAAAATGTGTATGTCTATGTAGAAGGTTGTCTAGGAGAAATGAGATTGCTTCACATTTCTCCGCGTTGTGGTTTCCTAGCTTGTCGATTTTAGAATGTGATAATATTATTTGTTCCTACCTTTCCCTAGAGTATGAGGTGTTCAACTACTATGTAATCTTGGATCAATAAGTCATGTTCTGTGGCAACATTTATGGTTGCAAAGAATGGTGGTGTTCTCACTTTTAGGAGGTTGTGGTAGTGTTGCATAATATTATGATGATTCTAGAATATTCTAGAATGTTGTGTGGATGTTTTGAAGTGTTTCTTTGGGTTCTTCATGTTTAATTGGACCTACAAAGGCATGCATGTTGTCACTTGTTAGTGTTAGTGCAGGTTTGGCTGATCTCAATGCTAGTGCTAATTGTGGAGGTTGTTTGTTGTTTATGGAAGCATGGTGAAGCATTTCACTGTACATTTGGCTCCTAGTTAACCCTTTGTGTGGTCTAACTTTATTTATTTCCACTGTGGAAGTGTTTGGTGCTGACCTATTTAGTGGTTGCACATTTGAGGTGCATATGTTTCATTGTGGCTAACATGGAGAAGGTTTTTGAGGTTGTGGATGATATATATAAGCAAGGATAATTGTTGGAGGTGCTATGTGGTGTGAAAAAGATGTGAATGTTATCAAGTATTGTGATCTAAGTCCTTGGCTTCATCAAACATTATAGGTAATATCTATTTTTCTTGTGTCTTTGAGTATCTTGGGATTTATCACATCCCTTGTCTATGTATGTATCATCTTGTCTATTTATCTTTTGATCTATCTATCTATCTAGTTGTTGTGGAGGTGGAAACAAAAAAGTAAGCACTTGACTGAGGCAAGTACCTGAACAACCCCAAACATTCTTCCTCTTCTATGTGTGTAGGATTATTGGAGATATCCAAACACAAAGAGGTTTGTTGTGTTTATTTATTTCATCCTTATCATTTACTCACACAAACCTTATTATTTGATTCATTTTATTATGGTTTGTTATGTCTGAGGAATGGTCACCACATTAGCTATTGCCTTTTTTTATTTGACCCTCTAGAAGAAGACATAGTTCCAAAATTATAAGGACATAAGGATGAGGCAAAATCCCCATACTAGGAAAACATTTATTAATAATCTCATAGTGTAGTACATATATGAGAAAAAGAAGGATACTTCATTAAGGGAAGTCATTCCCTCAATGCCAGTGACTTGGTTGTAGACTTCTCATGAACATTTTTTTAATTTCATGATCAGGTAGGGCATAGGGAATTTGTGAAGAGATAGATCGATAATGAGAAATAAAATCAATTAACTTCTCACTAGGTTGCTACCTACAATGGACAAGATGAATGATAGTGAATTTGGAGCCAATTTTTTCCTAAAATCACTACAAGAATTGGTTCATGAGCTGATTGAAAGAAAAGATGGAATTATTAGGCAACAATGAAAACAATTCCAATGTGTTCTCCTTAAGGGATCACGGGAATAATTTTTCTAACAAATTATCTTGATGTAAGAAGTCACTACACATAGTGGTAAAGGAATTAGCATGTATATGTGGGTCTCCCTTACCATTGTACTTGTCAATTTAGGTATCTCGATCCCTTGGGGCATAGGAGCATTTAGGATGTGTAGAGCAAGGTGGTTGTGACAATAGTAAGGAGTAACTGTGGATAGCAGTGTTAGTTAGATTAGGAAGTTGAAATTGCATTTGACCCATGTTTTGCAACTGGGTGTTTAGAATGGAATTAGATGGTGGGGAAGGAATATTAGCATTTGTGGAATAATTTTGCACTATGGAAGTTTGAAGTGTAGAATTAGGTGGTGGAGGGATTCTATACCCCCAAAGGATAACGAGACACATCAATTCTAGGAATAGTAGGAGGTATAAACACAATGTATTATTAGTATCTACCATGTGCATAGACACCTCAAACATTAGACTATTCAACTAGGTGCTATTGACATCCAATTGAGCATCATGAGGTTGATTTAAGACTAATGTGTAAGAAGGTACATGACTCTCAAGTATATTTGTTAACTCATGAAGCAACTCAAGGCCCTTACAATCTAAAATGAGAAAGTCTCTCAGATTACCAACAATAGGGAAGCTTGAGTAGACAAGTTGTCACAATTAAGGAAATCCTCAAAGTGCTTCAAATTCTCCTCCAAAGATTGAAGTTGCTCAAAGGGGACCCTAAGACTAGCTTTCATAATCTATAGGATGAGGAGACATAGAAGGAGAATTTGGTTGGGAGTTGGAAGTAGAAGAATTTCCAAAGATCATCTAAGAGCCAAAAGGATTGGTATTTCTAGAGAACATCGGGCCAAGTCTAGTGGTATTGTATTAGTCTATGGGTATGGTAGCTCTCGAGATTCTTATAACTATGTATCTATAAGTTTTAGAATAGGTCATAAAGCTTATAGAAGAGTATCACAATTCACAACCTTGCAAAATCTAGAAAAATGAGAGAAGAGAATGCAAGAGAATAATTTTTTTAAAGGTTTTAAATGATGTTTTAAAAAAGACTTGCAAAAGGTGAGTTCATGTTGGGTTCACCAAAATGTAGAGTATAAAAAATGAACTGCTACAAAGGATAATCAAATCCTTTGGGGATTCAAATCTCAACCCTAGACACTCAAGTAAGCCTTCAGGTAACTATGACCTTCAATTTTACCTATTAATTAATTGAATGTGTGTTTTGATAGAGCATAAAAATTATCTGAACCCTTTAGACTTCAGGAACCAAAAGTATAGAACATAGAGATTTTCTAGGTAGCTTGGCAAGCTCTTTTTCTAGGACAAGCGCATGACTATTGGATGTCAGTGTGTTGCATTAGTGTCCCGTATAAACAAACAATAGAAGTTGCCACTGAGAAATGTGGAATACTCTATATAGTGTGTTGGATATTAAATTCTATGAAATGCAAATACATAGAGAGTATAGAATGACATAAATGGAGATGCTAAATAAACTTAAATGGTTTAAATGATGAAGAAGAGTTTAGAATATTACCAAATACATCCTGTAAGATTGAAGACTTCCTTTGGATGACTCTTCCACTTGTACCTACACACATAAGACCAAAGAGAGGGTTGGGTGACTGTATAGGAGTTTTCCTCAGTCAAACCATCATTTTGGTGTTCCCACCTCCACAAATAGCCTTAGACAAGATGATAGAAATAAACATAGAACACTAGAAAGAACAATATGCTAACAAAAAAAAGACAATATTCTCAATGGAAAAATCAAAGATACTTAACCACCCTCAAACACAGAAGCAAAGTATCTTGTTGGTGCAATGAAGAAGTGGTAAGGGTCCTCAAGATGAAAATGACCTCTTCCAATGATAGCAATGGAGCTTTGCAAGATATCATTGTGATCGTAGCTATGGTGGAACAATAGAGTTGTAGAAAGTTGTGAATTGGAGGAACAAATTAAAGTGTTGTAGAATGCTATAGAGTTTTGTATCAAGTTCCAAAAGATTAAGATTGAATCCCCAAAAGAATTTTTTTACTTCACCATAACATACCCAAATGATCCTTGATGAAAATGCAGGTTAGCAAAGGCATTACACTGTTGAAACACGACAAGTGTAATGCTAGCGTGGCACATGGACATTGACATAGTGCACACCTATCAATGCAAAAATCAAACTTAACCATCGAGGAAATAGACATGCCAAGTGTTGAAAGATTCTTTGGACTGAAATTAGGATTAAAGAGCATAATTATCTTAATTGTAACTAAAGGGGAAGGCGTATGTAATGTGAAATTGCATAAGATGAAATTTATGACATTAAACTTTTCCACCACTTTAGTGAGTGTATATGTTCAAGAGAAGATGCAATATAAATTAAAAAGAGGAGAGTATTTTACCTAGGATGGGTAGGGAAAGTAGAGTTTTCCATCCATGAGGATTTTCCCCCAAGGAAGATACCTGAGTCGATCATGCATAAAAAGGTTAAGTTGCATCATCAGAAACATGTTAGGTGAAAAATGAAAATTAGACATAAAAATTATATAGACACTAGATAGTGCTGATATGTATGGGTAGCAAGTTGCATTATACTAGGGACCATACGAAAATCCAATTAGCCTATGACTGCTACAAACTATGTTGTAGAACAGCCACAAAAAAGAGATATAGATATTTATAAAGACAAAGTCTAGTGGGTTGCCCCCATGCTAGACGATGGGTAAGATAGCTAAATGTAAACATATTTTGAAAAGAGTAATAAAATAAGAGATCTATAATATGAATATGATAGCCCCTCCTTAGAATGGTTGGTGTTATGCAAACAAGCACAATTTATTCAAAGGAGAAGAAAGAGAGATGTTGTGTCATGAAAAAATAGTGAGATGTATTCATGGAATGCTACTTGCAATAGATAGCACATGAAGCTCACAACATCAAAAACAAAATGCATAAGAGGGACAAGGGGATCCTAGTATTTGGGTTCAGTAGGATTCATATCAATAGCATCTATATATAACTATGTATTAATCATCATCATATCAAAAAATATTTTAGATCATGAAGAAGGAACACATAGAGACAATAAAAATAAAAATTCAGGTCAATGTCCAGAAGAAGGCCTAAATGCCCCCAACACTTTACATTACCCCTAATTGCTAAAATCAAAGTATAAAAAAAATAAGAGCGATGATACAAATAGAGGAAATGTATGACAAATTTCCTCCCTATATCCAAGTACCCAAGAGGGTATCTTGGGTCCTTTAGGAGAGAGCACAAACATATACATGCAAGCATGAGGGAACATAAACAAACATGCAAACTCTAATCTAAAGAAATGAAGGGTATTGTGCTAGTTGATCATTCCCATCAAACCATCCTCCTCCCAATATTGATCATAGGGGGAAGGAGACCAATCTTGCAAAGGGACGATGGATAAGGAAATACCAACTGTCTTTCCTAAAACAAGAGCTAGGCATGAGGTTGCCTCAATATTCCCATCTACTAGTTCTTGCAAGTTGAATGTCAAAAATCTTGTAAAGGTAGTTTTCAAGGCCAAAATATCCTCCAGAGAGTCGAACATGCACTTATCTAAAGAGGAGTATGGTGACTTAACTATAGGCTATGGAAGAATAGGAGTCTCAGTGCCATCCTATAGAAGAGGAGTAGTGACAAAATTCAGTGAAGGAGGAACTTCCTCAATGAAAAGAATACAAGAAGAAAGAGGAGTTGAAGGAGTTAACTTCTTGTGGTGGAGTGCGAGGACAAATTTGTACTCAATCTTGCGCTTAGACGATTGGTGTGAGCTCTTCACATCAACTATGGTAGGATAATGGGCCCTAGGAAAGCTAGAATGCTAAGAAGTAGGAGGAGCAGATAGGGCCACATTATACATAACCTTCGTATGAATAATGCCTATAAGCTACACAAATGGAAGAACACCGGGTAGAGAAGTGATAAGAGGTGGTTCCAAAGAGGGATAAATTAATACCTACACCCTTTTGGGGTGAGTTTTAGCCACATCTCTTGAAGAATTCAAAAATAAAAGAAAAATAGGAGCAGAAATAGAGGGAGACTCAAGAGCTAGGAAAAAAGATTCATCCTTGGCCTTTTGCATGCCATTACATTCCCTTACCATCACATGTAAATGACACTTATGCTCACGTGCAAGATAGTTTCGATAGATATGGGAACTAGGAATAGAAGCTCGAGAAGACTCTGGGGCATCTTATTCAACTAGTGGAGTTGTCTTCATAGTTGTTTCCAATAGAAGAGCAGGCTCCACAAGGGGAACATGATATACCAAGGGTGCATAAACCTTAATCTCAACTACAGGTGCCTTTCCTCTTTCTTCCTTTTGGGAAGGAGGAGGAACAGGAGGAACCCTTGGGGGTTGAGATGTCAGATTTTCATGTGAAGGACCAGTTAAAGAATACTGCTTAAATCCTATCCATGCATAGTAGGGTGAGGGATATCGAGAAGAATGGGAAGATCAAATACATGTGAATTTGACTCTGACAATATGATTTCCTTTCCTTTTCTTGTTCTATGTATATTTGAAGGAACATAAGGTACTATTGGAGGTTGTGAGGTCTTAGAAGAATGGGGAGGTCTACTCGAGGGAGTGTGCTTGTCCTTAGTCCCCAATGAAGAAGGCCTAAAGAATGAAGCATGTTGCTATGCAAGAGTAGATTCAAAATGAATTGTAGAAGAATAAGGAGGTGGAACCAAATTAGATGCTAATCCCCTAGTATTATACTTATAATATATACTATGTATAATAAATCATTGTGGGTTAGCATGGGTCCCACCGGGGTAAACTAGAAATGATCAAGAGAAAATCCCCATGTACCACTAGTGGTTTATATGCAAGTTCCAAGATAGTCTATACAGTGCCCTCATGAGGCAAATTCAAACACTTGTGGATAACATAAATGATATAGTTCATGGAAACTAGCCAAGGAATGCCTAGCTTTACTCTGAATAAGTTTGATTCTGGTATCACAACAAATATTGTAGAAACACTCTTAGGTCTCACAAGGACCAACAAAGAAATAGATCCTATAGGGGAAAGAGAAAAACCATCATGTGTACGAATGGTAGCCTTACACTCATCATATATATCCCTATATAGGCCATTAATGAAGAGTGTCTCCTATGTTATAATATTGACTCTGCTAGCAGGGTCAACCATAATGCCAATGACAATATTAACATTGAATTGAGTAGGAATGTAAAGAGGAGAGCATTCTCCATGATACAGAAATTCATTAGGTGTGAAAGATATCTCGGGAATCTTAACCTTCTAAATTCAAGGGGAGATCAGAGTAATGGACACCATGTTCACATATGCAACGTCATCAAATAGAGCAAAAGGAGTAGTGATAAAACTAGAAGAATGAGGCAGAAAAGGATCTATGTAAATCTGTAGTTGATTGTTGGCCTTAGCAACATTATTTTTTGAGTTCTGCTTCTTACTCTAATGTTAGATGTTATCGCTATCTATGTGATCCTGAATTACATGTCTCAAGTGCACACAACATTCAATGTCATTCCCAAGAACTTGATGATATTGGAAAACACATCATACCAACTGGGGTATGCCTTGTTGTCGAGGAGCGGTCTAATATTTGGGAGGGTGATTAAATTATATTTTAATAAATTTTGAAGTACACTTAAATAATCTTTAGATAATTTTATGAAAACCTGATTACATTGTGATCCAAGTGTATTATTGTAGTACCCCTCCGTTTATGCTTATGTTTTCTACTGTTGTGTTTTTACACTATTAGACTATGATACTTTGGTTGGATATTTTGATCACTGGTTTTGAGCGATAGTGGATTTATTATGTGACATGATGATACATTATATTGCGATATTTGATTCCTGTTATGCTTTGAGATAATGTAGATGTTTACTTTCAGATGATTATTGCTATGTACATGTTTATGATGGACTAACTGTTAATTTATTTCGTTAGTCTGATGTGAAGTGTATTGGTGTGGAGAACGGAATCGCATCACTCGCTTGCGAGTGCCCTGTGATATCCGTGATTTTCTCCACACGGTGTGTCTGTTTAATGCTTTATTTATATATATATATGCACGTTATTTTCTTGGTTGCAGGAATTTCAGGTACATGACACCGACTCCACCTGGGTACTCAGGTCTGAGCGTGTCAAGACTCAACGGATACGTTGATTGGGAGATAGTAGTTTGGTTCACCCTAGTTTAGTCTATAACCCGGTCACTATACATTGTCTATTTTTAGTTTGAGTCATAGGTTGTTTTGCATTCTTCTGTTTGGATAAATTGTTTGAAAGGTAAATTTGGTTAATTTTTAATGATAGTTTATTGTGTTTTAAATTATTGTTATTTAAATTAATTTTTAAATGTTGAAGAAATTAGTGCTTTATATTTAATTAATTAATTAGCTTATTTGGTTAAATGGTTTGATCTTAAAAGATTAAATTTATTTAATTAAATTAATTAAAATTAAATTAAATTGTTTTAAAGATTGCGTGTGTGAATAGATTTAATATTTAAATTAAATATTTTGTGAAAAAGGTATTTTTGGTTATTAAATAAATTATTGTATGTGGAAATTGTAAATTTTAAATAAATTAAATAAGGCATGCAAATTAAATATTAAAATTTTAAATTTGAAATTAATTATTCATGCAAATATTGAAAGGCAAAATTGCCGAGAAGTGGTGGAAGAAGATATTTTGCAACCACTTCTCGACATGTGTGCCAGTGCATTAATTGGTGTTTGTTGAGGAAATTTGTTACGGAGGATAATTTGGATATGGGGAAAACCACAGAGGTTATCCTATCATTCACGGGAAATTATTTGGTGCTCTGTAAAATTTTGGTATATGCTTTTTGGTTGATTTTGGAATTGGAAGATCTTTGGTTTTTGGTTGTTTTCTGGAATTGGTTCTCGGGAAGGAATTGGTAGCTACAGGCAACAGAGGCTACAGAGGGTTTCTTCACCAGACAGCAAAGGAAATTAGGTATTCTTATTAGTAAATTTTTTATTTCTTTCTGCAAATAAATTTCATTAGTTTCTGGAAGAGATTGCTTGTGAAAAGAAACAAGTTCAATTTTAAATTCCTGTATTTCCCATAAAAGAAATCATTCTCTGTAACATGTTTTTTTTTGAGAAATTTGATGGATTAGAAAACCTCTGTATGATAATATCTGTAGAAATTAGTTAAATTTCTATGAGGGAAATATTTGTTGAAAAGGGAAATGGAATCCTCTGGGAACTATTTAAATTTTGTATTGAAAATACTGTGCAAGTTCTTTTGAAAACCCCGAAAGAAATTTATCATTTCCCCAATTTCCCCGTTGAAAATTTGTGGAAAATATTACTTTCCCAGTATTAAACCCTTTGTATAGATATATATATATATAGATATATATATATATATAGATATATATATATATAGATATATATATATATATCTATACTTGTATATAAATTGAATGGTGAAAGGCACTTTATTTATTTATATGAATTTTGTTTGAATTCGTCCTACTAGCGTATGAAATAAATTTATTAAAATTCGGATTTAAACCCGAAAGGCGGAGAAAGATTCCGCAGATTTTATTTTTTTTATGCAAAATAAAACAAACCAGTGTATTGGGGAGGGCTGAAACCCTCCCCAAATCTTTTTTTTGGTGGCGCAGCCACCAAGGCTGCGCACAGCAGCCTTGGTGCATCCTCACTAAATGGAGGGCGCGGCTTGGCCGCGGGCCTTAGGGCTTTAAACTGTTAAAAAACATTTTTAAATGCGATTTTTATATAAAATTTTAAATGCGGATTTTGTTTAACATGTATTAAATTCGATAGATTTTATTTATTGATATATTTTATATTTATATATATATATGTATATATATATGTATATGAATATATATGTATTTATAATGTGGAAATAAATATGGTTAATTATATATTAAAATATATATATATATATTATGGTAGGAAAAATAATCTTGGAATAATTAAGACATAATATATATTTTCTTTAAATTATGTTGCATGTGTAAATAAAGATTGAGAAATTATAGAATATAATATATAGTGAATTTGAGAAGAATAAAAATAAATAAATAAATGAAATAGTTAATTTTATTGATTATAAAATAGATCTTTTATTAAGATGTTTTATAAATATGTTGTTTTCCCAACTGATGCTTATGGATTTAGTATATCCGAATCATAGATATTTACTTTTCTTGAATTACTTTCATTGTGTTCTTTTTGGGTAAATTGGGAAAGTTATAGTTGTATAAGTCTTCCAGAAAGAATTGTAAAGTATGGGTGTATTATTGTTTAAATATGTTTCTTGGGATGACTTGGGTTGTGCACATGTTAACTATGGTGTTTGTTACCACTGTGGGTTATTTGTTATTATGAGATGAACTTTGTGCATTTGTAAACCTTAGTCAGAGAACTTAGACACCTTGTTATGTTTAGGGGAGTGGCTTTTTATAAGGGCCGACACACAAAGTGGTGTCAGGGTAACTTTCAAAAAGTTAGTAAGTCGGTGATAACTAAAGAACACAGTAGTTAGATTTAAAAATTCTTAACAAGATAATTATGCCTCACTTATGACTCTTGAGCTACTATAGTCTTGAGAATAAGATGAGAAGGCCTGGAATGGAAAATCGGTGTCTTGTTTCTTCAAAAGACATACGATTCCGCAATGGTATGCAATAGGGGTCAGGTTTCGTAAGAGGTTACCAGGGTAACCCAAGGATTGGGGGCCGGAACCTAGGAAGAAACACTAGGGTAACCTTTGCAACGTTGTGATGACACTCCACCTAAAGTAACAGTTAACCTTGTGTATGTAGCAAATTCAATTATCAAAATCTGGAAGCAATGTAACCATTAGATTGTTGTGTACTAGTATCTAGGGTTAGTAGATTAGGTCTAGGTAACCATATTACTATCTCCTATCACGGGGGGTGGACCTACGGGTACCACATGGTTGGGTGGAACGTGCACCTTACTCCGTTGGGTCCCCAGTTTGATCTTGGCATTGAGAGCTTCATGGATGGAGAGCTCGTACTTGGAAACTCACATGTACATCTTCATTGTATTATTGTAAAACTTGTATTGTAAAATATCCCTCAAATGATTATGAGGAGAGCATTGTAAATGTAATTGTAATTATTATTGAACTACCTCATCAGATGGATGAGTATTGTATATTTGATTAAATTGCAATGTATGGAAAACAAGTTGGTACCTTATATTATCTTGAATGGAATTTAATGTTATGCAATGTTTATCTTTATGTTAATTATTATTATGTGCAATGCGAAATACTTAAGTCATCTATGGAAAACTCAAAGTAGTGTAACGTCGTATAGCCTAATGAATGTATGCAACTAATTAACTTAATAATTAAACTTTTTAAAAAAAAATTATTACACCTTTATACACAATTGCAACATTCTTAGGTTATTAAGACGGGGCATTACAATTATTCTCAGTTGTCTGAGGAATGGTCACCATATTAGCTATTTCATTTTTTTTCTTTGACCCTCTAGAGGAAGACACAACTCCAAATTATCAGTATGTGAGGATGAGGAAGAACCCCCATACTAGGCCAACGCCTACTAATAATATGTAGTGCAATACATAGATTAGAAAAAGAAGGATACTTCATTCAGGACACTCATTCTCTCAATATCGGCTATAGAATTCTCATGAACATTCTTTGAATGTCATGATTAGGTAGGGAATAGGTAATTTGTGAAGAGATAGATTGATAATGAGAAATAAAATCATTTAACTTCTCACTAGGTTGCTACTTACAATGGAAAAGATTAACAATAGTGACTTTAGACCCAATGTTCACCTAAAATTGCTGCAAGAACTGGTTCATGAGTTGATTGAAAGAAAAGATAGAATTATTAGGCAATGATAGAAACCATTCTAATGTAGTCTCCTTAAGGTATCACGGGAACAATTTTTCTAACAAATGATCTTGATGCAAGAAATCACTACATAGAGTGGTAAAGAAATTAGCATGTATATGTGGGTCTCCCTTACCACTATACTTATCAAAATTAGGTATCTCGATCCATTAGGGCAGAGGAGCATTCAAGATGTTCAAGGAAAGAGGGTTGTAATGATAGTAAGGAGTAAGAATGGATTGCATGGCAACATTAGCTAGATTAGCACACCGAGACCAGGCATTTGACCAATGTTTTGCAATAGGGTGTTTAGAATGGGATTAGATGGCAAGGGAGGTAGATTAGCCATTATGGCAGAAGCTTGCACTATGGGAGTTTGAAGTGCAGAACAAGGCAGGGAAGGGATGCTATACCCCAAAGGATTTTGAGACACATTAATTCCATGAATTATAGGAGATACAACCACATTTTTTATATTATTAGCAGAAGACATGGGAGCTAGAGTAGGATTAGTATCTACCATGTGGATAGACACCAAATGCATTAGAATATTCAATTGGGTGTCAATGACTTCCGATTAAGCATCATGGTGTAGATTTAAGACTAACGTGTATGAAGGTACATTAGTCTCAACTATGTTTGTTAACGCACAAAGAAATTGAAGGCCCTTACAATCTAAGATGAGAAAGTCTATTAGATTACTAGTTCAATAGGGCATCTTGAGTAAACAAGTTTCCATCATTAAGGAAATCCTAAAAGTGCTTTAGATTCTCCTCTAAAGACTAAACCTACTCAAAGGGGACCCTAAGAGCAGCCTCATAATCTACAGGAGGAGGAGACCTAGGAGGAGAAATTGGTTGAGAGCTTGAAGTAGAAGAATTTCCAAAGATTGGCAGAGAACCAAAAGGATCAAGATTTCTAGAGAACATTGGGCTAGGTCTAGTGGGACTATATCAATCTGGGGGTATGGTACAACTCTTGAGTTTCTTCTAGTTCTAAATATCTAGAAGTTGTAGACTAGGTTGTAAAGCTCATAGAAGATTATCACAATGCACTACCTTGCAAACTCTAGAAAATGAGAGAAGTGAATGCAAGAGAATTTTTTTTTGAAGGTTTTAAATGTTGTTTTGAGAAAGACTTGCAAAATGCGATTTCATGTCAAGTTGACCAAAATGTAGAGTATGAAAAATGAACCACTTGGAAAGATAATCAAATTGTTGATGGAGTCAATTCTCAACCCTCCACTTAGGTAATCCTTTAGGTAACTGCGACCTTCAAGTTTACCTATTAATTAATTGAATGTGTTTTGATAGAGCAAAAAAATTATCTGAGCCCTTTAGAGTTTAGGGATTGAAAGTGTAGAACAAAGAACTTTCTTGAGCAACATGGAAAGCTCTCTATCCAGGAAGAGCACACAACTATTGGACAAAAACACATATACTAGCATCCCATACGAAAAGAAAACAAAAGTTGCCACTAAGAAATGTGGAATACTTTATATAGTGTCCTGGATACTAAAGGCTATGAAATGAAAATACATAGTGAATATAGAATGAAAAAAATGGAGATGCAAGTAAATGGTTTAAATGAAAAAGAAGAGTTTAGAATATTATCGAAGACATCCAACAAGATTGAAGAATTCCTTTGGAAAACTCCTTTACCTATAGGTCTACACACATAAGACCAAAGAGATGGATTGGGTGGTTGTATAGATGTTTTCCCATTTTGGTGTTCCTACCTCCACAAACAACCTTATACAAGATGGTAGAAATAAACATAAAACACTAGAAAGAAAAATACACTAACAAAACAAACATAATATGTTCAATGGAAAAAATCAAAGAGTTACCACCCTCAAACATAGAAGTGAAGTAGCTTGTTGGTGCAATGAAGAAGTGGAAAGGGTCTTGAGGATGAAAATGACCTCTTCCAATGATAGAAATGGAGCTCTATAAGATATCACTATGATTATAGCAATGGTGGAACAATGGAGTTGTAGAAAGTTGTGAATGGGAGAAAAAGATAAAGAGTGTTTTACAATGCTAGAGATTTGTGTATCAAGTTATTAAAGATTAAGATTGAATCCCTGAAAGAAGTTTTTTGGTTCACCATAACAATGCCCAAATGATCCCTGAGGAAAATGCAGGTTGGAAGAGGTGTTACACTGTTGAAACACAACAAATGTAACATCCCAATGGTTAACATAGTCATGGATTTTTGTGGGATGCTAGCATAGCATGCAAACATTTTCTTAACATACACTTTTTCGTTCGAAAATCAAACTTAACTATCGAGGAACTGGACATGCCAAGTGTTGAAAGATGGTTTGGGCTGAAATTGGGATTAAAGAGCATAATTATCTTAATTGTAAGTAAAGGGGAAGGCATATGTAATGTTAAATTGCATAGGATGCAATTTATGACATCACACCTACATATACCTTATGCTAGTTTTGTGCTTATTGTAGGTGATCCTTAAGTGATCTCAATATGTCATGACTTTGATTTTCCAAATCACCTATTTTGGGTATTCTATAATCTAAAAATAAGAGATCAATAAAAGAAAGAGCATCATATCCATATAAAGATCTAAATAGTGGCATGCTAATGAACATACATAAATAAGTGTTGTAGTAATACTCTCCTAGATGCAATCACTTAATCTATATAAATTTTTGATCTGAAACATAATTTATCACCCATCAATCCACTTGCTCAATATATTTGTTTGTCCATCTATTTTTGGATGATAGCTATTAATTGGATTTAATTTTTATACCTAGCAAGAAAAAAGGTTCCTACCAAAGATAACTAATGGACCCACTACCCCTATCACTAACAATGATCTTGGGCAACCCATGCAATCTAAATATCTTTGACTAAAAAGAAATGTGCATACTTAGTTAATCTATCAACAATATAAATATTATCTATCATGTACCTTAGGTAATTTTGTGATAAATTCCATAGATATATTATCCATTTCTAGTTAGAAATTGATAGTGGTTGGAGTAAACCTATTGGATAAACTTTATCTTGTTTTTTTATTGGTAAATCATGTATTCTATAACATGCTTATATACATCCTCTTTCATACCTTTCCATGAAAATATCATGTATTTTCTAGTAATTCTTGAAATATCATTGATGTCATGCTAAAGGTGTGTAATGAAAGTACCTCAAGATCATCTCCTTAACTTTTGATTTAGGTACTAAAAAGACTCATTTTTTAAAGAATAAATCACTTCACCACTATATACCTATTCTATTTCACTGCCTCATAAATTTTATTAGAGGTAAATGCGTTTTTTGCATATATAGACATGGTAGGAACTTTACAATCATAAAAAATAGTGGAAAGAGAAAATAGAGTAGGTTTCCTAGAAAGGGAATCAACCACAACACTTTTATTTCCTTTCACATACTCTATGTCAAATCCATATTCTTGTAACTTATTTTCCCATTTTTTTGGTGATCATTCAAATCTCTTTGACTCGAAAAGGGTTTCAAACTATTATGATCAATTTTTACAACAAATCGACCACAAACGATATATTGTCTAAGATTTTCCAATGCATACACAATTCCTAACATCTCTTTATCATAAATAGTGTATCCTATTTCCACATAATTTAATTTTATTCTTTCAAATTCTAATAGGATGTCCCTTTTGAGTTAGAACAACCTCAATACCTTCTCCTAATGTATCACATTCTAGACTTAAAATGATAATGACAATTTGAGAATTTCAAGTACAAGATATGAGCTCATTACCTCTTTATGTTTTTCAAAAGTTACTTGAGAAAATCTCATCCATTCAAAGGCTCCCTTCTTTGTCAAATTTTTGAAAGATATGGCAAGTTGAGAGACATTTTTCATTAAATTCCTATAATAACTCATAACCCAAATAATCCTCTCAACTATACTAATGTGGTAGGAGATGGCTAATCTAGAATGACTTGGATATTTTGTGGATCCACCTAATTCATCCATGACTAAAAAGTATTTGGATTATTTTTAAGTCCAAAGAGAATGACCCAAAACTCAAAGTGTCAAAAATGACACCTAAATGCTATTTTATAAAAATATTCATCTCTCACACAAATATGGTGATAGATCAATCTCAAATAAATATTTGAGAAGTGTAACACTCCATTTAATTTTTCCATTAGCTCATCTATCATGGGTATGTGAGATCTATTCTTGATGGTCCTCTTATTCAATTCCCTATAATCATTATGCATTTGCATAGTACCATTCTTTTTCACAAGAACCATTGAAGATGCAAAAGGACTAAAACTAGGTCCTATGTAACCCAAATTTAAGATTTCCTTAATAGAATTTTTAATATCCACTTTGTAACCTCTTGGATGGTGGTATGGCATTGATATATAGGATTGAAACTTGGTTCCAATTCTATGATGTTTTGGAAACCTCTATTTGGTGGTAGTCCTAGAGACAAATCATTGAACACCAAACTATGCTTCCTTATTATGGTTTATATATCCACATGAATAGGGTTTAAAGTTTACCCGTTTATGCTTTTTATGACATCATAATAAAGCATTGAGATTATTTGACTAGCTATTACTCCATACACCCTCAGGGGATGATTCTTGGGTGCTCCTACAAGAGATATAAATATGCCTCAATTCATTTCTTCCCTTTCTTCCTCCTCAAACACATGGTCTTTTGCATCCATAAATACTTCAATCTCATCAGAATTTGAGTCCCTATTTATCACTACCTCAATGTAGTGTACTCGTCCCTTGTCAAGGCACCTATGATTTGGAGTCCATGGTTCTTTGCAAGAAAAATATAACTTCTTCATGTTGAGCTAATTCCTTTTCTCCTCATCTATCTTATTTTTAATAAATAGAGGTTTGGTCTTCCAAGCGGGTGCATGATATCCATTCTTGTGTGAGACTTACTTTTATTTTATAATCCAAAATGATGACTTTAAAAAGGCTTTAAATTTTGGTACTATAACCTCCAACTCTAAATATTTTTTGATATCCTCTTATAAAGATAAAGGAATAAAATATTTTACCAAACTTTGAGATGCTTCAATGGTCCTTCCATAAAAATCACAATGATTATCCTCTTAGAAATGTCAGGAACCATCATTAATAACTTCTATAATTTAGCTACACAATCTTCCATAATTTTTTCCTTCTTAAGTTGTACTAGCTCCCTACAGTGAACCTTGGGATCCTTGTGATCAAATATCTCGATCAACCTCCTATGGAACTCATCATAGGTGTTGGTAGAATTGTGGACCCTTGTGTAACTAATCCATGATACCATCATTCATGTGCAATTTCTTCCAACTGAAAAGTGGGAAATTTAATAGATTTGTCTCCAACCATAGGCTTGAGAGATAGGTATGTATCTATATTTTGTATCCAGGTATGAGTAGTACCATTAATGGATCCATCAAAAGTGGAAAGTGTCAACTTCCCCATTGCATTTCAATGATCTTTCTACTTTTGTTAAATTTATTGGCTCCTTTTTATTTGTACCTCTATCTTTCTTCATAGTCATGAAATTTGAGAGAGACATTGCTTCTTCGATATTTTCTAGAAGTCTTTCATATTCAACAGAACAGGTAGTGATGTATTCCTCCATCAAAATTTGAGTTGAGCTATCTTAGGGTTTTCTTCCTCCTCCCTGTAAAGGAAAGTAGGTTAGAGTTTTCTATCATCACTTTTATTATTGTTGATATTAGTTCCTAAAGAGATCATTTCACCATTCTAAATAATATGATTATTCAAGTTATTATCCTTCTTATGAAGTGTTTGTGCCAAAAAATCAAGCATATAGTCAAAAATATATTCTACCTAATCTACAGAGTTATCTTCCATATTATTTATCATATCTTTATCTATCATAACCTCCTCTTCTATGTCTAATTATCCTTCTATACTTGATCCTTCAATCTATAATTTATTTTTCTCTTGTATGGGATATCTAATTCCTCAATCACTAGACAACATAAATAATCAAAATTCCCAACAAGATGACAAGGGATCTAGCTCTAATATCACTGTAATAACCCAACTAAAAATTTTAGAAGATAAATTTTAGATTTTTGTATTTTAAACCAAATCTTGCAAACCCAAAATTATCTTCACATTTACACGTCATGTTAATAACCCAATATTAAAAATTGAGCCAATAAAGAAAGATAAATTCTAGAACTCTTCTTATTCTTTATTAAGATTGAAGTACATTAAAATGTGTTGTAGCAATAATAGGAACAAAAGCTACAATATAAACAAAGATATTGAAATTTACACTACTTAAAACCACAATGATTTGTAAATTATACAAACTTGAGGTAGTTGAACTTGCAACTTTGAATCTCATTTATAAGCTCTAAGTGAGATAATTCTACAAGATCAAATGGGTTTGATCCTTTGACTCTTAAAACTAAAGGGTTTTTGTCCTTTGATCTCTAGGGAACCCAAAGGTTCTCATTTGAAGATTTGATTTTGTGAACAAAAGTGCTTAGAATATTTTTTGGTAGAGTTTTTGTGTAGAATTTTCACATCCCTTTTCAAATTAATTTAATTCAAGGAAATTTTAGCTCAATTTACATATTTCCTACGCTAAGATAAATTAATAGGGAAATGTTAATTTTGGAACATTTAAATGTTAAAATGAAATATTTTACAACTCCAAATAAGGCATGGGTTTCCTTGGGATGCTCAATTTATGGCCAGATAGTAGATTTCATGATGATTATGACAATTCATTAACCAGGCATGATTTGATAGGCATTCGTGGGCATACAATTATGAAAGGGAATTCAAAATATAATTTTAAATTATTTTTCCCTCCAAGATGGGTATTGGATTTGGTGGACCAAGTTGGGTATATTAAGATGTTTCATTTCTCATTTGGGTTTCATTAAAAAGAAATTCTACCATTCTTTTTTTTGAATGAGTTTCAAAATTACAAATTCCTTCTTGGAAGAAAACCCAAAGAAGTTTGGAAATTGTGGATGATATCCTATTATTTTGTAGAGGAAATTTCATGGAGCTTAAGGAATTGCATGTGTTCAATTTTTTATGTGTTGTGTTATTTGCACGTTGTAGGCGATATATTTGTGCATGAGGATTTGATGTTTGGTGTGGTTTGTTGTAGATTTTTTTATTATTGTGAGAGCATCTTATTGATGTTCATTTTTCTATTTTGGATCAACTCTAGGTGTTGGGAGAATTTGGTTTCAATTTAGAATAACATAAAACTTTTATCTAAAAGTAAAACACTTTTGTAAAAATGTACAATCATGTATTTAAAAGTTGAAAAAAGAAAAAATAACAAAATGATACATTATATTCTCATTTAGTAGATCCCAAATGGAGAAAACCAAGTCTAACCTTACTCATAGGAGGGGTTTTGTTAGTTTATCCTTGTGACTATTTCTATCCTAAACAATATTAGACAACAAGAATTTTCTTCATCTTGTACTTTTTGTCACTACATGTTGATAGGGTGAAACACTTAAAGTAATAGCTAATGCTTGAACTCCTTGAGGTTTCAACCATACAAATTAGAGCAACCTTCTTGTATAACAATTAAATTCATTATTAATATTGCATTCTCTCATAAAAAATATTATAACAATTAAAATTCACCCACATAAATTAAAACTTTGAGACATTCATCATATTGGTTCTTTTTTATCTACATCCATAATCCATTATAAATATCTTTATTTTTGAAAATATTTAAAGAAATTTAATTTTCTAGAAATTTAAATAAAACAAGAATAAAAATGAAATAAAAAAAGTTAAACATTATAAACGAGAATAGCTAACAATAGATTGTCACTTGGTTAAATAAACACAAAAGAATTTTAGTTAATTTTTAATTAAAATATACTTTCTTAAATGAAGTTTTTTTAGATATTAGAAATATTTATGTAATGAATTGATAGTTATATTTTAAATATTTGAAAAAATAAAATTATATTAGATTATCATTAAAATAAAATGCACTTAAAGTGTAAGAAAATATTTGATTTCTATTTTTTAAGATTTATTTTAAATTGTATTTCTTTGAAAATTTATTTTACAATAATTGTTATATACTATCGTCAAATTTAATATATAATTAAGTTTATTAATTCAACTTATTGATCTATATTTAAAATTGTTTTTACTAATCTAAATATTGTTTAAAATAAAATTAATTAATGGATAGTCTACATATAGTGTAACATTTGCGTCTGAAACAAGTCTCACACATGCAAACCAGTTGGCACTTAATGGTAAACCAACTGCCATTTAATGGTAAAAGCCTCCAAAATATTAGGTAAAAGCCTCCAAAATATGAGGTAAAAGCCTCCAAAATATCACTTATCACATAAAAGCCAAATAAATATTGATTTGACAAGGATGAAAACATTATATTTCTATTTGCAGTGTTTTTTTGTCAATTTGATGACAAATTTCTTTTTTCATTTGCATTGCTTTATGTTTTAAATTTGTATTCAATAATTTCATAATTAGATAATACTTAATTTCTTTAAAAGAAAAATGTAAATTTGTCATTCCATTATTCCACTCTTATTATTAATTGTTTAATCCAACCAAATACAACTAGAATTTGCAACACATCCATGCACACACACTCTAACATATTAACATACATATAGTTTTTTAAAACTTCTCAAGTGAAAATGCTAGTATTTACTAGCTTATATATCTTAATATTAATCTATATAATATATGCTGAGAGATATCATTTTCATGTATTTTTTTGTTTTTGTGCTTTTTTGTTTTTTTGAATTTTAAAAAATAGATCTCGAAAATGGATATCTCTCAACATATATTATATAGATTAATATTAAAATATATAAACTAATTGGATATTAAGAAACCATACCCTTAAAAAAATTTAGTTATAATTTAATGTTAATTATTAATAAAACCAAAACCAAAAATAAAAAAAATATAAACCTTGTTTAAATACTATGTTGCAACCTACAATTAGCATGGCTATACTTTTATTCAACTCATATATTAATGTTGTAATAAGTTATATATTCTTTATTCTTTTATTTAACCTGCCAATCAAGAAAATAGATTTTAACAAATATTGTAGAGTTAAAAGAAAAGGAGTTCGTATACATATGAAAATGAGTTCATATACATATTTTCCTTTCACAATAAGGTTGAAAACTCACATTTCACCAAAATAAAACATAAATCAAGGAATGACAAAAAAGAAAATAAAAAATAAAGACTAAAATTAAAATCTTCTTTGATCACTTCGTTTGAAGCAATTAATGTCTACATGTGTATTTGAAAACCAAATTAGCAGTTGGTTCTTCATTACTAGAAATTTGTAGGTAGTAGGTTAATGGATAAATTACTAGGATTGTTCGCCGCTACTCCTCCATCTATGAGGTGAAGATCTTTGTAAACAAAAAAAAATTAAAAATAGTATACCAACACTAAAAATTCAATTATTCAAATGTGTCAATACCTTTTATCACAAGTGAGAACATTTGTTGTAAGGAATTGAAAAAAATGTTGAAATATTTGTAAACATTAAAAATTAAAAAATAGAGAATGAATAAATAGTTGCATTTATCTTTGTCAATAAAACAACACAATATATAAAAAATGGTAACACATGAATGTAAAATTTGAAGCCGAAGTTGTTAAGCTACAAAAAAAATGAATGTAGAACTTGTGCATGCAAAATAAAAATTGAAGACTTTAATTACCTTATCAAATGCATAGATTTCAATGCAAAATTTGAAGCCGAAGTTGTTAGACTACAAAAAAATGAATGGAGAACTTGTGCATGCAAAATCAAAATTGAAGACTTTAATTACCTTATCAAATGCATATATTTCAAATTCTTCATACTGGTCATAGAAAAATTATTTTTGTTGATATCACAAATTATTTTTGTGAGATGTGAAAAAAGGGTGAGTGTTTAATATATAGTTTGAAAAAAACATAACTGGAAGAGAACTTTCTGATTTAAAATTGACTTATTCAATCAAATTAGAAACTTAACAATTTTAATAGTGTTTTTGATAAGCATAAGAATATGGTGGTGGATTTTTGAATTTTAAATAAATAAATATTACTAATTGTCTATTGTTTTTTTATCCATAACTGGAGGAGAACTGTTGGATTTAAAATTGATTTATTTAGTTAAAGTAGAAACTTTAACAAATATTACTATTATCATAATGAAAACTTGCTTCACAAAAGATTTAATATTATCATTTAATAATATTACAAATATTACTATTATATTAATATGGAAGCATTATTACTATTTTCATAACTGAAACTAGCTTCACAAAAATTAATATGAAAATATTACAAATATTACTATTATATTAATTTGGAAACTTTCTTCACATTTCTAATTCGAACTATTTGAAGTATGCAGTTGGCATGTGTTTTCTTTCACGGATTGTGTTGGGGTGTTATAGGGCATGTTGCCATTCTAGTGTTATTTAATACTAATATTACAAATTTTACTATTATATTAATATGGAAACATTACAAATATTACTATTTTCATAATGGAAACTTGCTTCACAAAAATTAATATAAAAACATTACAAATATTACTATTATACTAGAATACATATATTAAATATTAATATATATAAAATACGCCGAGAATTATCCTTCTTGAAAAAATAAAGCTCAATAAAGGAAAGCAGAAAAACAAAGGTAAGGATAAGATGCCATAGGCATTGAACCGCTAAGAAACCAAAGCTAGAAAAAGGAAATCTCTGCAGTATGTAAACTGCTTTAAAATCTAATTTAAAAGCATAACTCTATTGATAAATACTTTACTTTGCGATAGGTTAGTAAACGCCAATTTAGATGGGGAGAATAAAAATGTACACATACTCATTGATGCCATTGTAATATGCCTCTCAACATAATTAATTTAGAAACTTTCTTCACATTTTTAATTCGAACTGTTTGAAGTATACAACTGGCATGTGTTTTTCTTTCACGGATTGTGTTGGGATGCTATAGGGCATGTTGCTATTGTAATGTTACACCTCTCGGCATAATAATAATAAAATATAAAATCATATGATTAAAAGAAAAAAAGAAATATCCACCCATTAAATGTTTGAAAATGTCTAATATAAATTTCAATTTTTGGATTTTAAAAAGCACTTGAAATTGCTTAAGCTTGATACCTTAACGAATAGTTGCTTAAACTTTTTACAAGAGTCATGACACCCATCTTCCATGCAACTCAATCAAGATAACACAATAACACAAACACACCAAAACAAAATGTAAACAATATCCTCTAAGAATAAGGTCCCATTGATCATAAGAAAATAACGTCTCTAAAATCCAATGGAGGGGAGAGCTTGCAAATTACCAAACAAACTTCTACCATAGCCATAGAAGACAACTAATCTCTGGCGGAATGCTTGCAAGACAAGGTTTACTATGTTGAAGGCACAATAGGTTGTATTGAGTCTAAGGTTGCATAGGTTTGAATTGTTTGCAATGGATAATGCACCAAATGTGTAGAATTGTCCAAAAAGATTATTGTGGGACAAGTCCAAGTAACCCAAGAATGTAAGCGATCAAGAGATAATTCGAGACAATTGGTTGTGTGAGAGATCAAGAGACTCCAGCTGTGGCATTTTCCCCAAAGCCTTTGGTATTTCACCGGTAATATGGTTTCTTGAAATATTAAGGATAGCCAAACCCTCAAGCAATTCCATGTTTGGAGGAATTCCACCTGTTAAATTGTTATTTGATAAATCAATGTATTTAACCAATGTCAATGATATTTCTGCCACCGACCCCCTGAATCCTTCGTCAATGAAGGTCCCCTGATAAATGAAGGACACTCGATCTATATATTTCGAAGCATTGCCAAAAATTTGAACATGAAAAATTTCAGCACTGACTGTTTGATTTTTCATAGCCTGCAAAGATGAGATATTGACTGGAATAATTCCTGAAAATCTGTTGGATGAAAGATCCAAGATTTGAAGAAGTGGCAATGTTGTAACTTCTAAGGGTATTATCCCTTCAAATCTATTTGATCTCAATATCAAAATCTTAAGATTTGAAAGTTTCCCTATCCAATTTGGAATGACCCCTGTCATTTTGTTATTGCTCAAATCCAATATCTCCAACTGCTTATAGTTTGCAAGAGAGGATGGGATATGTGAATTTAGTCCATTTCCACCCAATTTTAATATTTGAAGAAAAAGCGTGTCTCCAAGCCACCGTGGCAACTTACCCTCCAAACAATTGTTCTCTAAATTCAACATCTGAATAAAAGAGCTATTTTTGGAACAGACAGGAATCTTACCTGTAAGCTTGTTATTTGAGAGATCGACTATCTGCATTTGGTATATAGAAGGTGGAATGCTACCGCTGAGATTGTTGTGGGAGAGAGACAGATATTTAAGAGAGGAATATTCACCAATTTTTGCTAGTGGAATGCTACCGTTGAGTTGATTCTCTGACACTTCCAATAGAAGCAGGCGATCAGAAAGAATCGGAAACTGACCTTGTAGATTATTGCTATGCAAATCCAAAATATGCAATTGACTTTCCATCAACGAACGAGGTAGAACTCCTGCAAACTGATTATGAGAAAGATTGAGATACACAAGAGAATTGGCAGACCATATCCACTGGGGAATATTTCCTTCAAGACTGCAGTTGGACAAATCCACACTCCATATACTGTATTGAGTTATTAGGAATGTTGGAATACCACCTTCCATGTTACATGAACTTAATCCCAGCTTTTCCAAAGAGAATTTTGGAATCCATGTTGGACTAATCTTTACAGTTAAAAGATTATTGGAAATATCTACCCAAACAAGTTGGCTGAGATTATCAAGTTGAGACTATAAAACAACCCCACTTAAGCAGTTGGAGTGCAGTAAAAGCCTCGTCAGTTTAGAAAGATTTGAGACGTTGAGAGGGATGGCACCTTCTAATTTGTTGTTGCTTAGATCAAGCACTTCCAGAGATGATAGACGACCGATGGAAGGGGGGATTTTGTCACTCAATTTGTTATTACTCAGGCCAAGGGAAACAAGGGAGGAGAGGTTGGCCAAGGTAGGGGGGATTTTACCCGTCAATGCATTGCTATTCAGATCGAGCTCTGTAAGGTAGTGAAGCTTAGTGGCAGGGGATGGAATGCTTCCCTTCAATTGATTGTAACTCAAATCAACATATTGGAGGTTCGGAAATGTAGTCAACAACATTGGGGGAATGGGACCATCCAACTGGTTATGGGAAAGATCAATATAGGCCAAAGGAAAAGGTCTTCCCATGGGAGGTCTATACCCAAACGGCGGGATGTGCCCTCTTAACATGTTATATTGAAGATCCAATTCCTTTAGCACTGTAAGATTTGCCATCGTAATTGGAATACTCTCGACATGGCAACCTGAGAGATCCAAGACAATTAATGAGGAAATGTTGGCAACAGAATCCGGAATACTTCCTCCCACTGCTGTGGATGAAAGTAGAAGGGTGTGAAGGGAAGCAGAGTGTTGGGGTAGAATGCCTGACAGGTTCCCTCCCAGATCCCAGTTACCGGACAAGTCCACTTGTTGCAGTCTTGGAAGGCTTAGCAGGGCAGAAGGGACGCTACCATTGAATTCGTTCCAAGCAAGTTGGAGGTGGGTCAGATTGGCGAGGTTGGCAAGAGAAGGGAAAATTGCTCTAGACAGTGAACATGAGGACATTTGGAGACGGGTGAGAGTATACATGGTCAAGAGAGCGTTGTCCAACTTATTGATTTGCAATGTTGACATATCCACTCCGTCCAGGATAAGCTCCCGTAAATTTCTCATGTTTCCCGTCCACGTCCGCATGTCCACCATTCTCAACTCATGGTAGCTGCTGCTACTAGTAAGATCCAAGTAGTGCAAAGTAGACATGTTCCCCAGCTCCGTGGGAATATCTCCACTAAACCCAGCGTATGACAAGTCCAAGTAGCGCAAACTCTTGAGCCTGCCCAATCCAGGAGGGATGGGAACTCCGTAGAAGTTATTGAAGCTGAGATCCAAGTACTCCAACTGTTCCAGATTGAACAACGGAGAAAGAACATCCCCAGTTAAATTACTCAGGAACCTTTTGAGATTAGGACGATCATCATAATAATAAGCATCCTCGGAACTGTGCAAATCCAGACGAATGACATGAGCTGTGTGAGGATGGCATTGGATTCCTTTCCACTCACAACAGTTGAAACCATGCCATGAGTTGAGTAGTTGATGGGACGGATCGACAACAGATGCCTTGAAATGCAAAAGGGAATCTTTTTCATGGCCTGGACAACACCAACCGCCATTAACATGCAAGAGCAGAACAATGACTACAGCAGCCCAGAACATTTTGATTACACACCGGTTGCTCCTTTTCTGTGGGTTTGAGCACCTCTAATTGAATATATAATGAATATCTTGAAGCCGTCTCCAATTCCGGCCTGTGTGAACGCGAGTCAAAAATTTCTTTAAGACATCAAAGAAAATGGAAAACATGACATCACATCGTATGACGACTTGATAATGTATTGCAATGTAATGGAGGGATGAAAACTCTGATTTGTTTTATAGTGATTAACTTACCCGCCAGAGCACAACAATAGAAATAGCTATGCTTTGTAATTTTCTTCATTTATGCTGCCCAAAACAATTTCAATGGATGGATGATTGCAAGTCTTTTCAACCCAATTGAATAACCTCATATTTTTCTGCCAAGGGAAGGACGCCACAAATATGGTAAAAGCAATAATGACAAAAGAAAATATGGCAAAAGCAATAATGAGAAAAGAAAATATGCTAAAAGCAATAATGACAAAGTAGAATATTATAGCGTATGCCAGGGGACAAATTCATCTAAGTCTTTTGTTGATTATTACGTGTGGTCAGTCTGCCGTATTTCAAGATTATTTAGAAAATAAAACCCAAGCAGTTACCAAGAATTGCCCTCAGCTTTCATCCGTGATCACAACTTTTCAAAGTAGATTAAAAGTAAAGAAAAATAGTAGAGGACAAGATAAAGTAAATGTTCCTTTTTCATATTTCACTTTCTCTTCTTTTTTTTATATTGAACAAAGTAGAAAGAATTACAAGAAGAAAGCTACCACTAGTCGCTGAAAAATAATCTAACTAAAAGAAGCTAGATAAATCCAGAGATACATAAATCGAATGACAATATCAGAGGCTGAACAAGGCATCAGCCAAAAGAAACAGTCACAAGAAGACGGATTACAAAAGTTGTATAATATTACAATGTTCACTCTTATTGACTAGTTGAAACTTTGCGATCTGCTCTTTAATTTGTAGTAGTCTTTGTTTAGCCTGCTCATTCTTCTTACGTATAACCCGAATCTGCGACAAAAGAACAATCACCTGTAGATATATGTCAGAGTAAAGCCTTAAAGCCCCAACAATCTGATAAGAGTTGCTAGAAAACATTGCAGCACACCTAATCTTCCATATGTTTTTCAAAACAACATGTCGAATAGAATCAACAATCACATCTTTTTGCATGCCAAAGCCGAAAATAGCCTCTTTCCAAGACAAATCATGATTAAAAATAGTAGACAAATCTCTAAAAATAGAAAACCAAAGCCTTTTAACATAAGTACAGTCCCAAAAAATGTGCTTCAAAGTTTCCACACCCTTGCAAAAAGGACAGCTTGCTAGTTGAACCATAATGCACTTCAATCTATCCCCCACAGGTAGCTTGCAGTGCAAAATTTTCCAAACCAACACCTGTGCATCAAAATCAGCTTTAGAACACCATATCTGAGCACTTAATTTGTACCAAAATTTGATGCTAAATTTGCATTTCCACTTCTAGTTCAAGCGAGAAGCAATATTGCAACTAGGCAAAAGCTTCAAATATATCTGTTTCAAAGGAAAGTTATTGAAATGATGATAAGATAACCATTTCCAATCTCGAAAAAAGTAGCAATCCCTTGAAGTACAAAACTTCATAGTCAAATCCACTAGCACAAGAGATTTAATAAAAATGATGAACTGTTCATAACCAGAACTCAGCCCATACTGCTCCTTAATTTTATACCAAGGAGCCCAATCAAAAAGGTCAAAATCCCAAAGATCTTTAAATTGTCTAACTCCCTTTTTAAACAAATAGTAAGCGTGTCTTGGGAAACATAAAGCTAAAGGTTGATCATGATACATGATTAATTTGTTCCACCAAATGGACATCGAAACAAAGCTAAACCCAGTTTGCAAAGATGAGCCATACCAATGTAAAAACTTGCTAACTTTTTGCCATGCTTTCCAAACTGCTTGAAGGGGGAAAGAAGCTTTGATTTTAAAGGAAGAGGGCAGCAGCAATTTATCAAGCCAACGAACCCCTTGCCACTTCTTCTTAATAGAAGCATCCATGATTCGTTGACGAACTAAAACCTTCCAAGGTTCATCTCCACTAACAGCTCTTATAATCCATTTTGCAGCAAGGAAAAACCCCTGGGTTTGGGGATTGATAAGTCCAAGTCCACCTTTATGCTTTGGCTGAATACAGTGAGACCATGAAGAAGCTATAAAACCACCATTACCATCCCATTTGGACCACAAGAATCTTTGAATTATTTTGTTGAGATCCTCATAGCCTTGCTTGGAAGGCATCCAACAAGAAGAATAGTACACACATGGAAGCAATGAGAATTTTATTTGCCACTTGAATCTTGCCAGCCAAAGACATAAATTTATTGCCAAAAGAGAACAACTTATGCTTAATTCTATTTAAAAACCAAGTCCACATTTCAGAAAGAGAAACTCCCAAACCAAAGGGAATACCCAAATATCTAGTTATCTCACCATGTCTAATTTTCCTCCATTCTTTTGGTATCCATTGAGAATTAGAATAGGGCTGAGTCATTAAAAATTCAGTTTTATTATGAGCAATAAGAGAACCAGATACCTCACAGTACAGCTGAATCATTGCCAAGGCATTATTCACCTCTTCTTCAGAATTATGCAAGAATAACATACTGTCATCTACAAAATGGGAATTAATGGCCACCTTATCTTGAGGGATAGAAATCCCTTTGATGAGCTTCATTTGATGAGCTTTGTGCAGAAAATAACCCAAGGCATCAGCTGTAAGAACATACAAAAAGGGAGAAAGGGGGCATCCTTGCCTTATGGAACGTTGTAAAACAAAGGATTCTGACATATTCTTATTAATAATCAAATGAACATTAGCATCTTGGAACAACATTTGAACATGCTTTAGAATTTTAGGACCAAAGCCCAACCATTGAAGCATTTTAAGGATAAAGCTCCAACGGATTCTATCGTAAGCTTTGTGAAAATCCAACTTGACTATCAAAGCATTTTGTCCTGATTGTTGTGCCCATTCTGCAGTCTCCCAAGCCAGCATAAGGTTATCAAGAATATATCTCCCTTTTAAAAACCCTGTTTGTTCAGCCCTCACAATCATTTGCACAATGGGTTTAATTCTGATAGCTAAAGCCTTTGCAATAATTTTATACGAAGTGTTTAGAAGTGTGATAGGATGCCAACCAGAAATACTATCCTCATTCTTACCCTTAGGAATAAGTTTAATAATTCCTTTGTTAATAATAGGACCTAAGGACCCATTGTTAAAGGCTTCCAAATATAACATATAAAAATCATCCTTAATATGCTCCCACATAGTTTGGTAAAATTCAGCAGGAAGACCATCAAAGCCAGGACTTTTATATGGTTTCATGGAAAACAAAGCATGTTCAATTTCTTCCAAGGAGAGTAATCGATCTAAAAATTTGCTATAACCAGGGTCAATCATATTTGGAATAAATTCTTTCACGCTGTCCTCCAAATTATGTTGAATATCAGTCCATTTAGTGTCTTCTCTAAACAGCCTTTCATAAAAATTATGAAATAAATTAATGATTTCAGCCTGGGAAGTATGATAACCAGTTTCATCCTTAATAGCTTCAATTTTCTCATTTTTATGTTTATAGTTAAGATAATTGAAGAAATACTTGGACCCCTTGTTCCCTTCCTTGATCCATTGAATTTTGGCTCTAATTTTGGCACCCTGGCCTCTATAATGGTCAAGTTTTCGCAGCTGAGCTTCTCTAACAACAATATGTTTTTGAAGTAATTCATCATGTGGATGAAGATTAAGCTTAGTTCTAGCAAGCTTTAACTGTCCTTGAAGAGATTTCTCACAACGTTTATGTTTCCAAGCTATTCTTCTTCCAAATGAATGAAGAAACTCAACACATTGCTCTATAGCAGAAATCCACCAGCTCACCCATGATTCTCCTTCATGAGGTTTGGGAATAGAGTTCCAAATCCCAACTAAGGCTGAAACACACACTTTATTTTTAAGATGAGAAATATTCAGCTTGAAAGGGAGATGAGAAGACTCAGTATCTGTACTCTCAAGAGAAGAAATAGAACAAATAATTGGAAAATGATCAGATAAGGTTGTAGAATAGTCCACTAGCACCTAAAAATCCTGTGACATCTTCTCCAACCTTAAATTATGAGATAAGTAAAAATGATCCAATCTGCTCAACTTCCTCTCATTACTTGGTCTGCAATTAGACCAGGTGAACCAATTCTTGGCATGACAAGAGAATTTGTTATGGATAGGATCAACTACTCCAAGCACATTTCTACAAAAGATCCATTTTTCAAATTATTCTTGACTGAGCTTGAGATGACTAGACCAGCTACGATCCTCATGATGTTCTACCATGTTAAAATCTCCTCCCAACACCCAATCAGCAATAGGAAGGTTTTTGGACATCCAGTCCCAAAGAGCAACTCTTTCTCTTGGATTATTAGGAGCATATATTGAGCAGAACCCAAGGGGTTGCCCATTGATAAGGGTAAGGGCCCAGACATAGTAATGGGATGGGTCCTCACCCTTATCAATGACAAATTTTGAAATTGAAGGGGACAAACCAAGAACAGCCCCACCGCTGCCTTCATTGTGCAAGGTATGAACAAAAAGAGCATCCTTCCATAGATTGAAAAGAGACATATCTAAACGTTCATTGCCAATCTTAACTTCTTGTAATAAAAGCACATCTGGTTTCCATTTCGCAAGAGTGTCCTTGACTTTAAATTTGAGATGAGGGTGAGAAAACCCTCTCACATTCCAAGATAAGATTCTAAACCTCATGGAGAAATGTCAAGAGATTTGTTCTCCTCTTGTGGCAAAACTCCAAAATGATTAGAGATAGGAACTTCTTGGCCATTAATCGATTTCTCAATTGAACGACCAGGGGGAGATCTAGACCGATGTGTAGGATTAGGAGGAGGAGACAAAGATCTTATAGGGGATTTTGACAACCTGGTGGAAGTTAGAGCAGCAGGTTCAAAATGAGGGGATTGAGAATTTGAGGTAGGAGAAGGAGGTTCCCTTCGTTTACGAACAGTTTTCCAATCATCACTCATCACAACATCCTTATAAGAAACATTGGCTGAAACATTGGTTGTCACAGGAGGCTCAGAAGGAGAGTGTGGGTTAGAGGAGGGAACACTATTGTCCATTTGATGAGACAAAGGCAGAGAAGTGTTAATAACTAGCTTGGGAAGTGAGGTAGAACTAGAAACAGCCTTGGCTGGAAGAGCTTGTGAAGGAAAGAAGGAAGACCTATTTTTCCTAATGGGGCAATCTTTGATCAGATGACCCTCTTGGTGATAGTAAAAGCATGCATTGGGTTTATTGAGATAAACTATTGGCTGATCAATTTCAAAACCAGGACCATATAGTTTAATGTAATCTGGTAGAGGTTTGTTCAAATCGACTTCTACACAGACTCTTGGGTGAACTCTTAAACTGGCAAACTTATCAGAACTTTGTTTGCACCAAATAACTTTACCCAGTTGTGACACAATCTCTTTAAGATATGGACTGAAAACTAAATTGAAAAAGGGAAGCTCCAACCACATTGGGTAACGGGAAGGAGAAGAACCTTCAGGATGGAAGTCAAATGACCAGGCTTGAAGGTAACATATCTGCCCACAAATAATCCATGTTCCATACTGCAATACTGCCTGAGCATACTCTGTTGATTTAAACATACATGAAACATATCCCTTACCTAATCCCCTTATTGATTCAATCACCCATCCCCTGTTTTCCCAGTTTATTCTGGCCCATTTGTAAAATTCTGATTCTGGAGGAATTCCCCTAAAAACAAAAAAAATAACAGTTTTGCTTTGGTGTTCAGCAATGAGATCTACAACTTCATCAGGGAGTTGAAACTCTAGGGTTTTACCTTGCTCCTTGTTTGAATCATCTGGCTTCCCTTCGTCTCCTTCAGCAGTTTGGTAAGCAACCTTAGTCTTCAAATCATCTGTCTCATTGGTAGCTGCACCCATATCTACACTCTTTACTCCCTCCTTAGCCATATTATCCGCCAAATCAACAAACCCCATGGAAGAATCCTTGGAACTGTTTATTTTAGACACCCCCATTTTCCTGGCCACAAATTTTAAACGCATTCCTTGCTTTTTGAGCTCCTCGTCGTCCTTAGTCCGCCCAACAGAGGAGGCCGAGGCTGCGGCAGATGAATCTTGAGAAAGATTCAAGCACAGCGTCGGCAGGATGGCTCTAGATTTGTAGGAAAACGCTGAATTTCATTAGGGTTTCAGGAATGCGGCCGCCTTCGCCTTCGTTTCTCCGAACCAATCCCTTATTTCACTTTCTCTTTATCTTTTATTTCCTACCATGAGGAAAAATTTAGAAAAACAAACTTCCATTATAGATAATTAGACATTGAGGAAAGAGAGAGGTAATTATCAATTATTTTGTATTGTGTGGTCTCAGTCGAAATTTAGAAAAATAAACTTCAATTATAGATAATTGGACATTGGAGAAATAGATATGTAATTGTCAAATTTTATTTAAATTAGTCTTTTAGCTTTTTGTATTTGGAAAGAATTAAAGGTGGACAAATCGACATTATAAAATTCTATAATTTTTTTCACTAAGTTAATATTGATTTTTTAAAAATGTAAATGTTTTTCTACACTTGATTATATAGTTGATCTGATTCATGTCCATGTTAGAAAATAATCTATTGTTAACCTACTTAAGTGATGAGAATTGTCTAAATAATATATACAAATTTATAGATTGTGTAATGTAATTTGTAAAGCAAGGTGCAATAAATCATGACTAAATTATATTAAAAGAAAATAACATAAATGTTACTTCTATTCAATATAAAAATAAAGATAATTATATAAATATATTTACTATAGGAAAATATAAAAATGAGAATTATTGTGATCAACAAATAGATGAGACATTTTTCTTCATTTCTCTAGACTGTGCAGATGATATATCACATATGTGGAGCATATTGATTTATGGATGTTGAGTTAGAGTGTTGGACTATCAAGTCAAATGTGTGGATGGCTTCCTCTCTACTAGATCTTATATAAAAGGTGTATAGTGCCAATAATTACAAGTGAAGCTAACATCTATATGTCATACATGTATGGTCATGTAGCATGTGTGGATAGGACACATTTAAGTGTCAAGATCATAATTTGTATATTATGTGTGTTATGGCACTACTATATGCTAGATACATATAGTGTGAATTGTCAAATTTGTATGGAGCAATTTAGTATCAAATGGGGTCTATTAGGTCTCACATGGGTATGGAAGTATAACATATATATTTTTGTGTTCCATGCATCACCACAAATAATCCAATGCTAAAGTGCAAGTAGAGCTTATGACAAGTATATGTCCTAATGCAAAATACGAAGGAGAAGAAAGCATATATGAAGCATGATGTTAAAGGACCTTTGTCAATCTATTGGAGATCCTACACATAAGAGGCTCTTGAATTTACATGGCTATGTGTATAACTACTAAGATTGATGCCTAAATGCTCAAGAATCAAGTAGTAATACTAGATATACATATATGTGCAATGCATCTACATTATGTGTTAGGAAAAAATTGGTTGTGTAAGGGATGTAGAGAAATCAGTGTTTCTAATGGTCTAATGTGCAATGTTGTGCTTAGATTGTACACACTTTCTTGAGGAGTGATAGCACCTATTTTGTTCTAGTGTGCACTAAAGAAGCTTGTATGAAGGTGATGAAATGTTGAACTCACACATGCAAATTTCCTTATACAATTCACCCTTTCTTAAGGAGTGATTTCCCTCTATTGTATTCTAGGGTGACTTAAGACTCTAATATAGATATGAGGCACAACCAACTATTATACATTGATTTGGGGAGTAAATTAGATGGAATTAGTTGACCTAAGATGCATAATAATGGATGAATTTTAATGTGTTTATCTACTAATTTGATATAAACCATCCAAATATACCACATATAAGAGATTATATCTTTTACTAAGAATTATTTGAGACAAGCCCACATATAAAAATAATTTGATCATTACCCATTTCTTGAAGAGAAAAGGTCCTCAATCAAATTAATCCATTGAGTTCCTAGTAATAGTAATGTAATTGTTGTTGATAATTTTGTGTCTACCATGGATTCATCTAGATGTTAAGGAATTTATGGGATATACCCATACTATAATGGTGGAAAGAAGAGAGTACACAATTACCTCTATTACCTTTTTTGAGGAATATATAAACACTTATTGTACATGAGATTGAGGATTGTATCTAAAGATACACATGCTAAGAAGAATTTTTTTTAAAGAATGTTGTGAATGCTATGATGACACTAATTTTAGGTTACCCCATTTATAATTGCATGATGCTAACTTTAGGGTGAATTAATTAGATTGGCATGTGTAAAATATATTATTTTCATGTGTGGCATAATTCTAGATAATGTTAAGGGCTACTAACTTGGCCATATTGGGGTGAAATTAAGGTACTCTATGAGATCAAGATCTAGGAAAAACTATGAAGCTTCCACTATGAATTTAGACATAACCTTTTATAATCAAAGAGTTGTACAAGTGATAATGCTTCATTTTGATCCTAGTAGATTTATAGATATTTAACGTATATTGTCAACATGAGAGGATGTGCACCTATAGTCACATGATAGAGATATTAACTTTTATATTTTTAGCCGGATCAATACACCCATACTTTTCTTTTAGATCATTTTTAATATTTTATGCATGAACATATAAGAGTGAGGGAGTGAGTTGTACATTATTTATCTTTCCATAAAGACCACATTTATGTATGCTCTAGCACTCTCTAGTTGTATGTCCCATAAATAGATGATGGTGGATTGTAACTAAGGTGTGCATTATAATCAAACCTTTGTTTCTTGCATGTTTGAATAGTGGAGTTTTCTTGCATGTGATGAAATTTATATTATGGTTGAGACAACATTATGTCAAGGTGATCAAGAACTACGTGCACCTATAAGAGTTTCATTCTATATGATGTACTATTGTGAGTAATAAACTTCATGGTATTGAGGTGCATGTAAAGCTCTTCCAAACTAGAATTTCTTAATGTGCAATTCAAGACACCTTAACTACTAGATATATGGTGTGTTATAGTTTTTTATTGATGTTATATTATGGTGAGAAAAAATGAAACCTTCCCTTCTTACATTATTATTGATGTAACTGTAAGAGAGGGGGACCACCATGTGTAAGACCCCAGGTCACGAAGGGTCAAGATGTGAGAGGTTGCCCTAACTTACCTCAGCTAAATGCAGTGTTTAGGGTATGGGGATGAGAATGATAAGGATTATGGAACCCTACAACCACTCACCAATCCTAAGTTTTAAGGTGGGGCTAGGTGAGTTAGTTTTTGAGTCCAACTTTGCGCCTCAGAAAGCTCTCTGCCTGAGGATGTCAATGTGGACCTCAGACGACAGCGCGACGCGATGGCATCTCAGAAGTGTGTTGTAGTTCGTACGATCAGATTACAACAAAGAAAATATTGGACTCGCTAAAATGACTAACAACCTAGCTTAACAACTTCTAAGAGAAAAAAACAATACCATAAATTATGAGAGATACAAACGAAGGTGATAAAATAGATTTACCAAAGCTAAGGTGACGAAGACGATCTCGTAGAAGAGCCTATTCACCAGCTAGCTCCACAAAGTGTGTCCACCTACACACAACAAGAGAGAAAATGTTGGGGGGTTGTATAGGGGCCTGTCTCAGTCAGACCCCTGTTTAGGTGTTTCCACCGCCACAAACAACCAAAAGAATGAGATAAAGAAGAAATACGTAAAGAAAGCAAGAGCACTACAAAACAATACTATGCTACTCACCAAGTGATAGAGGAGAGGAGAGGGAAGCTTACCACCTCCACCAAGAGCACTCAAGGCTACTTGAGGGAGAAATGAGAGGAACCCAAGCCTTTGCTACAAATGGCATGGTCCCAAATGTGCTCTACTGAGTTGATGGAGTGTGATGTTGCTGCAATGGAATGCTTGGTATGCTTGGAAGTGAGTGAAAGTGAGCTTGTGAGAATGCTAGAATGAAGGCTTGATTTGCTGAAGAGTTGGAATGCAAGTTCAAGGAGTGAATATGAAGGAATGAGGAAGAAAATGGCCATATTTGGGTTGGTTGGCCGAAGGAGGCATTACAACTTCCTTGCTAATGGGAAGAGTAACGCCTCTGCTAGCTCAGCTGCAGGAATCTGCCATGGACATAAGTGTGTCACATGGATGTCTACGCGTAGCACAAGCATCCCCGGTAGAAACACCTCTACCAACACAAAAAAAGGCTCCACATGGACCGCCAATACCAGGCTTAAGTAAACTTAAGCCTCCGACTTTGGTTTTCTAAAGTGTATAAAGGAAAAAAGGGGAATTGCACCTAGGGTGCAAATTCGCTCTTATACATTTTTCCCCCACTTTATCAAGCACGAGCATTGATGAGTGCTTGATAAAGTAGATCAAGAAGAGAGTAGGGTTAGAAAACTATACCTGAACCGTCAAGGAAGCAATACTCGATCTGGCATACCTGAAGGTGCAGGAGATGCAAAGGACTCCATAGCTACTCAAAACTATGAAGTTGGAACAAAGCGTCTTACAGGATTGTGGACTTGTAAGGAGGCAACCCCCAAGATCTCTGACATAGAGGAAGCCCCAAGGAAGCAGACTCTGTAGAGTCAAGAAGCAGCGACACGTCTACCCATAGATAGAGCATGTCTAAAGCGGTGACACGTCTACCCACAGATAGAGCGTGTCTAAAGTTGTGACTCGTCTACCCATAGATAGAACATGTCTAAAGTGGTGACACATCTACCCGCAGATAGAACGTGCCTAAAAGCGGCTGGTCACACATACCGTGAAAATTTTAAAGGGGTCCCTCAAGAACCCTTCAAAAGGAGAGGGGTCCACTCAAGGGATGCACTATTTGAAAAGTAAGGTCGAGTTAGGCTGCCCCCAAGCTAGACACGAAAGGGAAAATGGAATGAGCCTAGTCAAGCTGCCCCTAGGCTAGATGTGAAAAAGTCCATTCATTACAAAGGATTTTGAAGAAAGGGTCCCTTAGGAACCTGCCGTGAGAAAAAAGGGGGGTTTTCTCAAGGGACACACAATTCAAAGGCAGTCGTTCATCTTAGAATGATTTGTCATCAAGGAATCCTTTCAGAAGATGTTCACTTCATCAAGGAATTCAAAAGGAAGGTCATGCCCCCACACGAGGGGAAGTCAAAGCAGTTCCCAATTTAGAGGAAGGTCTTCAAGTCCTTTCTTTACAAACTCATGATGAAGGAAACGCGTTCCGTTAGGGTTCCGAGTTGAGAATGTGATTCTAAGGAAAATGATTATTGTGAAGACTTTCAAGAAAAGATTTGTTTGCATTGAATTCATTTTCTAAAAATCAAAGTGTTAAAGAAGAACGTCATCACACATAAGAGGGAAAACTCAAGCAAAGAAGAGAGAAAGATAAAGGGAAAGAGAAAGAGAAAAGGAAAATACAAAAAAAGGACATAGGTGGATCTGGTTTAGTGGGGTCAGATCTATTCAAGCTCATATAGTAATAGGTAACCATAATGCAAGGTGAAAGATCATCAATCCCCAACCAGATCAAGAAGAATGCATGAAAGACAAAGTAAAAATAAAAAATTGGGTCAACATGGAAGGGAAGCCTAAATGCCCCCAATGCTTTGCATCATCCCCAATTTATTAAAAATAAAGCACAAAGATGGAGGAATGATGGTACAAATAAAATAAGGTTTACAACACAAAAACCACGCCTGTATCCAAGCACCAACAAGGGAAATGAGGGTTATCCAAACACACACAACACGAGTATGGGGGAATACATCACAAAACACATACACAAGATCAAGAAAAGGGGCCTCCTCCTAACATTGATTAGCCAAGAGGTTGTCCACTTCCCAATCTAGATCCTCATAAGGGGAAGGAGGACTAGCCTCCAATGGTGGAATGTTAAGAGGAGGGGCATCTAGGCCTCCCGCAACAAGGGCCAAGGAAGAGGGCCCCTCGAGGTCCTCTTCATTGACCTCTTGTGGATTCAAGGTCAGTGATTTTGTGAATATCGCCAACAAGGCCAAGACTTCATCCATGGAATTAAACATGCATCCCATGGGAGCATCAAGCTTATTCTCAACGGACAACGTAGGCTATGCCTGAGGTTCACCGCTAAGCTAGCCGAATGACTCAGGAGCGGTGATGAACCCAGGGGAAGTTGGGACTAGTTCTATCACAAGGACATAACAAGTCATCACAGGGCCACCTTGCAAAGAAGTTGGAATCTTCTTACGTCCTTCTTTTCTAGAAGGACTAGCCTCTGCCTCTTCATTGAAGGAGATGAACTCCCCATAGACGAAGTAGAGGCACATAGGAGGAGGAAAGAATCACAACAAATACAACTAGAGTGTTAACCATATCCACAGGATTTGGGAAGGGTTGAATATCCAAGACAGACATCAGCAAAGGTGGCTCCATCAAAGGAGCGATAAACACATGTACCTATTTAGGGTTAGGTGCATTTGTGCTTGTAACGAAAGTCGAGAGTGGATCAAGCGAAAGAGAAATAGTAGGAAGTGAGGAAGGAGACACTATAGGAGATCCTGAAATAGGATCAGTCATTCCTTCCTCCTTCTATTGTGAGGCGCTTGCTCAGCCAAGAGAGCCTTTCAACAACTCTTGCACTCATGTGCAAGGTAGTTTCTATGGCTCTTGGAGTTAGAAGCCAGAGCTTGCAAAGGGACGAGAAGTTCCTGCTTGACCATAGGAATGTCCACTACAGCTGTTTTGAGCGGAGGAACAAGTTCTTGTACAGGAGCAAGGGGAGTAGGCTGAGGAGCGACAGGAGGAGTTGACTCGAGAGCCTCAACAATAGTTCTCTTTCTGCTCACTTCCTTAGGAGTAGGAGCAGTAGGAGGCTGTGGATCAAATTCTCTATGAAAACCTTTCTTTTTGTCATACAAGTAGTACCATGGTCCATAAAATTCATTGGGGAGGTTCACAATCCTAATCTTGGGTCTATGTCAAGGAGGGATCATCATACTCAACGCGTAACCACTGGGTCTACTCATCCAATACTCTTTCAGGAAAGGGGAGAGGACAGGGCAATCCAATAGAAAGTCATTTTTTCTTTACCTTTATGAGAAGGAGATGGAGCCATTATGGGCTTCTCTTCCTTCTTCAAGGAAGGGGGAACAGACGGTATAGCCTTCTCTTTTCCTTTGCGGGAAGGAGAGGGAGTTGACGAGGACTCCTTCTCTTCTTGGGAAGAGGAGGCAATCAATTTTCCTATCATAGGAAGGGTTGGCTTTGGCTCCTCTTTACCCCTAGTTTTATACTTCACATAGTTCTTGTAAAGGAAGTCCGTTCTCAAAGGAAGCGGACCAACTAGGGATGGCCAAAAGTGATCCAATGAATATCCACCACGAGATACCAAAGGCTGATATCTGGTATCATGCACTACATGCACAACACTCTCGTGGGAAAGCTTTAAACACTTATGAATAACAAATGCGACCCCATTCATGGAAGCCAACGAAGGAATTCCTAGCTTCACTCCAAATAGGTCTAACTCCAGGATGACATCGAAGACTGTGTCAATAGTCCTAGGTCCAACCAGGATGGACAAAGTGATTGAGCCATAAGGTTTAAGACTCATACCATCGTGGGTATAGATGGTAGATTTTTTTCTTCATACTTTTCTTTTTGCAATGAATTCAATACTAATGTTTCTTCGGTAATAAAGTTCACATGACTCACAGGGTCTATCAAGACTCCTGTCACAATGTTACCATTGACATGAGTGAGAATGTAAAGAGGTGAAGGCTTGTTGTTTAAGGGTAGATCTTTTGTTGTAAATGTAATATCTAATGAACTGGGTGCGGGTGGAATAGTAGAAGTTATCGTGACCATGTTTACAAAGGCCTCAGGTTGAGGAATAGAATCAGTGGGATCGATAATCATGTTAGTAGAATGTGACAGAAATGGGTCCATGTATATCTGCAATTCAATATTAGCTTTCACCACTAATTTTTTAGTGTTTTTTTGTTCCCATCGAGATGAATGGTACCATCCTTGATGCAGTCTTGTATCTCATGATTCAACCTCATGCAACATTCGGTATCATGTTCGTTAACATGATGGTACTGATAGTAAGCACTCCCATTGTACCAATTAGGATAGGGTTCCTTAACATGCTTAGGGACTGACAGAGTTATGATCTTATACTTCAACAAATTTTGCAAGATGGAAGTGTAAGATTCAAACAACTTCATGAATTTTCAGTTGCATTTGAGGTTGTCATTGACAGTGGCTACTACATTCACAATGGATTTACCCCTTCCAGAGATTGATACGATGGATTTCCCTTCAGAACGAGAGCACGAGGAAGATCCCTCGAACTGAGCAACCGTCTATTGGTATTCTCGTAAGGCTACACACAAATGCGTAAACAGTTCTGAATTCTGAGCACCGAGTCAAAAGTTATGACCCCACCAAGTAGGGGTAAATAAATTCCTATTTTTTTTAAGAACATTGTTCTTCACGTTGGGTTCACCAAAATGTAATATAGGGGGATTCACTACTCACAAGTTCTCTTCATTTAGAGAGCCTCATGAAGTGAACTGCCCTATACTACCTCAATGGAACAACATGGATGTTTCCAAATATGAAAGAACAGGGCACAAAGATCTTCTGGATAAACTAACAAGCTCTCGGCCAAAGGAATTTAGCGTATAAAATGGATGACAACATAGCGCGTTGGTGTCTCAGAGGTGCGCTGGCATCTCGTACTGACCGGAAAGTGAGTTTATCTTAGAAAATGCTTAAGTGGCTACTACTACTCGAACTGCTAAGAAATCTTAAAATGCAAGAAAGTGACAAAACTGAAATAGAGTGAAGTAAAGCTAATAAAGATAAGAAGAAGAAAGGAAAGAAATACTTACAACCCTATGGGTCATAAAGCCTCCACCAAATGAATGTCTTCAAAATCGACAAGCATGATATTTGGAGAAATTGTTGGGGCTGTATAGGGGTTTGCCTCAGTCAAACCCTCGTTTTGGTGTTCCCACCCCCATGAACATCCAAGATAGAAAGAGAGTGTGATGAACAAAGCATGTGGTGAAATCAAAACCCACTTAGGATTAGAACCCATGCTACCAAATAAGCATGTGATAAAAGAAAACCTCGCTTGAGGAGGAGAACCCATATCACAAAAGAAGTGATAAAAGCAAACCCCGCTCAAGGAGGAGAACCCGTATCACGTAGTAAAGATGCAAATGGAAAGGGATATGAAGTCCCAAAAATGCTCACAATCATGAAGCAAGGGAAGTATTGTTGTAAAAGGTGTTGTAAGGGGAGCTTAAGAGAGCTTAAAGCTACTACAACAAGTTGTATAAATCTATGCAAACAAGTGTGAGATAGTAGAGTCAAGCTAGAGGCATAATAGAGTTGCTAGAAGGACTTAGAGAGCCAAATGAGTTGAAAGGATGGCTTAAAAAGGGAAAAAAGAAGCTTCTTCAACCATTTTTGGGCATTACCAGCCGTTACCACTGACAAAACTCATCGAAAAGTGGAAATCATGCATGGAAACGGTCGTTTGAACGTTGAAACATTGCAGGACACTAGTGCGGCACGTAGACATCCATGCGATGCATTAGTGTCTAGACACTTACGCTACAAAATGACGAAAATGAGAAAAGCACCATGTCTAATGGAAAGCTAACACACAAGGGTAGCTGCTAAAAAGGGGTGTTGGAGCATATTGAGAGGGAAAAAGGATAATGCAGTGGCTAAAATGAGTCTACTCAAGATGCTAAGGGAGTGGACACTAAAGCGAGTGCAAATATATAGGTGAAATTGCAAGGGTGCAATTTTACTCTTATACAGTTACTATATAGTGAATTATACTTGTTTAGACGTTTGGAATCAAGTGCACTAAGATTTGAGTCATGTTGGTTCTTATTTTTCTTGAGAGAGTTGTTATTATAAATTCTTCAATGCTTAAATTCCTCTATTATGTTGACTTGAGAGAGACCTTCAAGGATAGGTCCAACAATATGGGTTTTTTATACCATGACATCTATGAGATACTCCTAGATGATTTTGAAGCCTTTATCTTTTGAATATAGTTTTTATTGCAACTATTTATTTATGTCTTATAGATGTTAAACTTGTTAGCATAAAAAGAGTTATTACTAATCTAGTAAAATTTTAGCCTATATAGGAGAGTCCTATTCACACTAATCTTAACCTCACTTTCTAGACATCTTATTTTTTGTCTCACCTCATATTGATTCACCATGTGTCCCTACACTTTCCCATAGAATCCTACATATGTTTCATTCTTGGAGGGTTATTATGAGTTTCACTGTTACCTTCTCACCTCCTCATCCTTGACCTTATATAAAAGGTCTCTAGTTAACTTGTGTATGCTACATATCTTGATCATTATTTGATAGTTATTTGGTTTTCTATTTTTGCAATTTAGCTTTATTAAAGTTATTGGTAACTTGTATGTGATTTTGGCTACTACAACATAGTATCAGAGCATTCTTCCAAGTCCCTTTCCTTTTTTTCTTGAATTCCACAACTAGCCCTATCAAGAAAGCATTGTGGAGCCAAATAAATATCCTCATTGAGTCTAGAAGGATCAAAAAACAAAGAATAACCTTACATTTGGAAAAATTAACTTATTTTTTAAAAATTTACTCTTGTGCCCTATGGTACGTTATTGTATTTGTATAGATCCATACTATACAAATAAATAAATAGACAGAGCTTCGCTCAACCACCCTCTACCATTATTTTGGTCGAAATACAGTCTTTTGGAGTATTGAGCATTTTTTTACTATTTGATGGGGTTTTCCTACAATAGTGAGTCCCAAACTTGGGACATCACCTTTCTTATCTTATGTGGGATTCAAATTTAACAACCAACTTCAAACAAAACTATTTCTTTGAATGAATGTGCCTTCATTCGAATATCATACCATAAACACTTTCAAATTAAGGGTTACCTTCACTCGAAAGTAGTTTTTTATTGTTAAACAAATTAAAATAATACCTTCATTCAAAGGTGACCTTTGAATGAAAGTATTATTTTAATCTAAAAAAATTAATCAAAAGTGAAATGATGACTCGTCATTTTTCTTTCACATTAAAAATTTCACCGTGATGAACAATGGACCTCCCAGCACTTTCATGAGTCAACTTCAATGTATAGATAAGGATTTTCAAGAACACATTTGTCTTGTGACTCTACCACATGGCTTTGTACAAAGGCCTATTATCCATCTATTTAATAGGTATTTTTCAATACTAGATCTATGGTTTTCAATTTATATTCTAAAATTTAATTTAATTAATTTTTTTACCCTAAGATGTCAAATTTAAACCCTTAATAACTATTTTGAATCCCTAAATAGTTATTTTGAAACCTTAAATAGATATTTGAAACCCTAAAATATTCAATTGAACCCTAAAACATTTAATTGAAACCCTAAATAGCTATTTTGAAACCCTAAAATATTCAATTGTTATCCTAAAATGCTCAATTTTGAAACCCTAAAAAATTCAATTAAAATCCTACACTTTTTTAAACCTTAAAATCTTCAATTGAAACCCTAAAAAACTATTTTGAAACCCTAAAATATTTAATTGAAACCCTAAACATATATTTTGAAACTTTAAAATCTTCAATTGAAACCCTCCTTATCCATGAAAAATGTTAATTTTCTCTCAAGCCATATGTTTGACATAATTATGGAGGCAAATACATTATAGATTAATCTTAGAGCTAGATTAATGTATGTTGTTCACAACAGGATTAGATATCCCCCTAACACTTTTTAAATTGGGCTCATATATTTTTCATTAAAGAGAGTAAAGGAATAGATTACTAGATTCATCTTCTTTTTTACTCATGATGCATCTAGATGGGCCTATTTTTCATAATCCAAGATCCCTTTCCTTCAAAGTAACCTAGAGGTCTAATGCACTTTCCTTGGGGATCCTTACTTTTCCCATATTAACATGAATAATAAGTCCTTTATCTACTTGACTATTCTAGAAATATTATGGTATGTATCTCACACTATTACTTCCTCTAAGTGGTGTCTCTCCATACTATTCAATCTTCCTTATTACTTGAACTAAAGAGCAATCTACATATTACCTGGACATTAATTACTACAAGAATCACTAAGTTTTGGGTATGGTAGGAGGAGGGTGTGTCATTTCCTTCCATTACTATACCCTCCTTGACATAGTCCTTCATCTTGTGCCTAAATAAATGCTCAAAATCATTATCTAGTAGATGGATGTAGTCAAACTCTAAGATGTTCTACTCTACTACCCACGAGTCCTAGAACTATGCCTTTTCCCTTACCCTATTTTTTATTATATTTTATTTATCACCATACCTTTACACATACACAATAAATTATATATTCCTAGCACCCTAGGAGTGGCATATTGAATAAAAGGATATATTTTAATTATACCTCAATATTTATCTTTAAACATTTAACTTAATATTTTATCATTCTTTTTTCTATAATTTATCTCTAGATAAGCTTCATAACTAGATCCTTATGCATTAATTTGTAGAAGTTAAAACTAAGGCCTATTTCTTTCTTTTTCTTGCACAATTTATTCCATTTAACTAGAGTTTATTTTGGTTGTCCACTAGCACTATGATAATAAAATCCCTTATAAATGTTGAAAAAATAGTTTCGGCAACCTTACTAGAGGTATTTGGAAGATTGACATACTATAAATTGATATTATTGATGAGCCTAGTTTATGGTCCCATTTTGGGTAGAATTCGTGATTTAGTTGCTGAAGTTATCATGGACTTTGACGTTAAGTTTTGATACTTTTGTGACATTTTCTCAAACTATAGACATTGGGCTTACTTTTATTTCTACAAACCTTTAATGATAATGGCATGTTATATGGACTGTATATATTAATTTTTCATGTGGTTAATGAATTTTTCCTTAAGGTGGTTACAAATATGCAATTATTGTGTGTCCTATCATTTCCATGTAGATTTAATTTGAGGATGCTAAATTGAGGAAGACACCGCCAACTAGACATGCACCATAACGTCCAGCAAGGGAATCGTTCAAAGGTCAAAGGAGGTCGACAACAAGAGATTCCTTACACAAACCAAATGTAACCACCTTGTAGTGGTCATTATTGATGTTGAGAAAATGTGAATGTTACTGCAACACTAAATCTATGGTTGGACATGCACATCTAACCAGATTCCATGCATGCATAACTGTCGCCCCACTTTCTTTGTTTTCCCTAAATGGAATCCTCCCAGTTCATGGAGTTGACTGCTTTGTTTAGTTGATAGTATAAATAAGGATCAGATGATCCTTTTCTAAAGGTTGCACAATTTGATATTGTACTTGCATTCTTCAGTTCTCAGCAATACAAATATATTACTCTTTTGTACTCATGATTTATAGTGAATAAAATAAAGTTCTATGTTCAAGTATCTGAGTTTTCATTAGTCTTAAAGGATACTTATCCAAGGGGGGCCACTTGGTGAGTAATCCTTCCTTTAGTTTAGTATTAGTTAAAAATATAGCACCAATTGTTCTTACAGCCACTAGAATTCCATTATGTGACTATTCTTGCAGCCAAAGTAGACAGAGTAGTGCCCTATTTGTTTGCTCAGATTTTCATTTCTATCATTCATTTTAGCTTGGTGTAATTGTTAATTTATGCTTAGCATTCATATTATTACTTTCTAAGCAATTTACTTTCAACATTGTGTCTTTCTTAGCTATAGAATGAAAATAGCTACTTTAGGTCTCTAGTGCACATATTGTGCTGACCCATTTCAATTTCATGTCCCTGGATTGACAAGTTAAATGCACCTTCATGATGATTGAAATAGCTATTCAGGTTAGATGTCCAATCTCTGAATCGTGACTATAAAGGCCTAGTTGTTGAATCGTTGTAGGAGGCTAACATTTTTGGCGTTGTTTTCGGGGATGATGTCAAACTAGGGAGTTATTTGGAGTCATTGGTATTTTTTCTTGTTGTAGTGTTTTTGGAAGTTGTTTTTAGTATACCCTCGTTTAGGAAGTAATGACGGCCCCCCTTATTCTTTACCAATTCTTTGTGTGAGTTGGCTAATAGTGAGTTGATACCGCATGCATAGAGGAAGGAGAAGGGATGTTTATGGGAGATTCCTTCCTAACAATCCTAATCCATTCCAACTAGTTGAATATCAGAACCTGCCAAGAGAAGAAGAAGAAAAAGAAGATCCACACCCCTTTGCTGATGCATTTCTTGATATGACTAGCTCTAAAGTCTCCTCTGAAGACCAAAATTAGCTTGAGAACCCCTTTGCTTTGGAACTACATCGAGCAGGTATGGGTGATGCAAATAGGAACAAACCTAACCAACCAACATTTCCTTTCCCCATTTCCCATCAGAATGAGGTTGACAACATCAAAAACATCCCTACTTCAACACTCCCCAAGTTTTATGGAATTTTCATAGAAGATCCCGATACCTTTTTGTTTGAGTTTTACATACTCTGTAAGAGTTATGATTATACCACTGATGCCCATAGGCTTAAGCTATTTCCTACCACTCTGAAAGAAGTTGCATTAAGATGGTTCATGAGCCTAGGCAGAGATACCATGAAAACTTGGGAAGACATGAAGACAAAATTCCTTGAGAAATACAAGGAGTATTGTAAGAGTAGTGACATGAGAGGAGGTGAAATTTCCAGGATGCAGAAAAAGGAAGATGAGAGCCTGGAGGATTATATTGCAAGGTTTCTATTTTTCCTACAAAAATATCCACACCATACACTCAATGAAGACTCACAAAAGTTTCTTTTCCTGAGAGGAATCAATGATAGTTGCATTAATGCCTTGGACCTGATGGGAGGAGGAGATATCTCCCAAGTTCCTTGGGAAGATATCAAGAAAATATGCCAAAACTACTCTAGGGCAGCTTCAAAGAAAGGGAGATCTTACCAATCTTCCATGGGTAAGTCAACTACCGGTGGAGTTTCAAGAATGGAGATTACTCATTTATTGGTAGACTTCAAGCAAGAAATTATAAACAATCTAGCTACTTAGCTAGATACACTTCAGGCCAAGAAGAAGCAAGAGGAGGCAGAGTATTTCCCCCATTATAGACAAAAGAAGAAGAACTGCAGATGCAAGATGGTAGCCAATATTGAAGGAAAGCATATTGCACCCAAGTTCAAGCCAATTCAAATTGAAGAAGACCGAGTCTACTATGTTGCACAAAGGAGGCCTTGGGCTCCAAGACAAGGTATGCCACCAGATCCACTCTCTTATGTTAGGCCATATTTCAATTCCTATTCATCTGGCAACCAATGGAAACCTCCATATCCATCCAACTATGGAGGATATCCACCAAAACCTTGGAGTAAGCCTCCAAATTCTTAGCTCAATCATATAAAATCTCCACCCCAATGGTAGCAACCTTAGGGGAATTGGCAACAATTTCAAGGGAATTAGTAGCCACCTCCAGGAAATTGGTAGCAAACAAATCAATGGAGGGGAGGACAACAATGGCCAACCTAGACAACCAGCTACATGCAGCCACCTTCTTAGCCCCAACAACCTGTTATAATGCCTCCACTTGCTAATTCCAGCTCAAATGCACCTAAAGCAACTTAGGTACTAGCTCAACCCACACCCAATCCAAATAACAAACCACAACAACAACCTGCATACTTTGCTGAGTCAAATCAATTCCCTACATATGTTGTGAGTGTAAGTGACATCCATTTGCATTTAGGAACTACTCTACGAACCCCTTCCAATCTCATTATCACTAAGCTTCTTGTGGAAGGGAAGGAGGAACCTCTAAATGATCCCATTCAGCCAAGTGCACCTAAAAATCTTGAACCAGTCCAAGTCAAGCAGACTGAACGAGAACCACCATTTTCTCAAAAATTGGAAGTTGCCAAGAAGAAAGAAGAAAAGGAGGACACAACCTTTGATATCTCGGATCATCTGAAGCATATATGTGTCCAAATCCCTCTATTCTAGGCCATAAAGGATGTTCCAATCTATGGCAAGGAAATCAAGGAAGCATGCCTCAAGAAGCCGGGTATGAAAAAGAAAGACCCAACTACAGTTCATGTGGTGGGATGACTAGTTGACATCATGCTTGGAAAATTGACTATCCCCAAGTACAATGACCCAAGTAGTCCTATGGTAGTAGTTGTTATAAATGAGATCCAAATTAAGAATGCTTTGATTGATTTAGGGGCAACAATAAATGTAATGACCTAGGACATCTTGCAACAACTAAACGTTACAAGCATGAGATCTACTTCTACTATCATGTAGCTTGCTGATAGTTCTACTATTAAGACTGATGGTATAGTGGAGGATGTTGTGGCAGTTTTAGACTCCTAGGAGTACCTAGTAGACTTCATGATTCTTTCTCCTAAAGCTACACTAGGTGGGTATCCCATTATTCTCGGAAGACCATGGTTAGCAACTACAGATGCATATATTGGATGTCAGTTAGGTGACATGACCATTTTAGATGGGAAGAGCACCAAAAAATTTGTTCTTTATCCTCCTGCTCAGCCATCTCATGATGAGGATAATCCCGTATGGCCACATGTTGGTGAAGAGGCCGAGGAAGTTAATTTTGTGGCGCAACTTATGATGTTAGGAAAAAGCTATTTCATGCAGCTTCAAGATGTGGATGAAGTATTGGCTAACATCATTCAGAACCATTTTGAAGTGGAGGAAGCATCATCTTCTCATTCTACTACTCCAGTCAAGACACTTCTTCATGCAACCATTGTTCCTACATATGTTCTCCCTGCAGCCACTCTTCCTACCACTATTCTTGCAGACAAACTTCCTACAGCAACAGGTATGTCCCATACATTGCTTCCATATGAACTCAAGGTATGATGTGTTAATAAAGTAGCTATGATAGAGTCAAATACACAAGTATACGTGTCAGAAGGAAAGTATCTGAATGTTAATAGTAAACTAAGTGAGGAACAACAATTGTTATTGGAAAACTTATTAAGGACCCATCAACATACATTTGTGTGAGATTATCATGATATGAAGGGATTGGAACCTAAAATTTGTACACAGAATTTACATCAAAGATGATTGTACCCCAGTGAGGCAACCACAAAGAAGAATTAACCCTGCAATAAGAGAAATTGTAAAAGGGGAACTACAAAAATTGCTAGATGCAGGATTTATCTACCCCATTTTAGATAGCCAGTGGGTGTCTCCATTAGGGTTTGCTCCCAAGAAAGGAGGGAAATGGAAATTTTCTGTTGATTACATGGAACTTAATGCTACCACCAAGAAGGACCATTTTCCCTTACCTTTCATTGATCAAGTTTTGGACACACTTGCAGGAAAGCAATACTTTTCTTTTCTAGATGGATGTAGTGGCTACAAACAAATCCAAATTGCACCAGAGGACCAAGAGAAGACCACATTTACCTATACATGGGGAACCTATTCCTACTCGATACTCCCATTTGGCTTATGCAATGCACCTGCAACTTTTTAGAGGGAAATCATTAGCATATTTTCAAACATTTCTCATGATTATGGAAATTTATATGGATGACTTTACCACTTATGGTGTTGATTTTAATCAAGCATTGGAAAATATCAAGAGAGTCCTACAGAGATGTGAAGACCAAAACTTGTCCTTAAATAGTGAAAAGTGCTTCATGATGATGTAGGAAGGTGTAGTTATTGGCCACTACATCTCCCACAAGGGAATTCAAGTAGATCCTGCAAAGATTGAGGTGATCACGAATCTTCCCATACCTAAAAAATAGAAGGATGTTAGGATTTTCTTAGGCCATGCATGATATTATAGAAATTTCATCAAGGATTTCAGCAAGATAGTAGTACCATTATATACTCTTCTCACTAAATATGTTGAATTCCAGTGGACTGAAGCTTGTGACAAGGCATTTTCTGACTTAAAGGTAGCTTCGACTCATGATCCTGTACTCAAAGGACCTAATTGGGAGCTACCTTTTCACATCCATACTAATGCATCAAATTATGCCATAAGAGCAGTCTTAGGACATAAATAAGGAGCTATTGAAAATGCCATTTATTTTGTCAGCAAAAATTTGCAAGGAGCTTAATTCAATTATATAGTGACAAAAAAGGAAATGCTGGCAGTGATTTATGCCTAGAACAAATTCAGGCATTACATAATAGGTTACCAAATATTTTTCACATTGATCATGCAGCCATTAGGTATCTCATGAATAAACCTTTGTTCATAGGTAGACTAGCAAGATGGTTATTGTTGATGTAGGAGTTTGACATAACCATTGTGGATAAATTAGGGAAGGCCAATGTTGTTGCAGATTTTCTTTCAAGGTTGACTACATCAGAAGATAATCATTCCATAGATGACTCTTTTCCTAATGAGCATCTATTCTCTATCAGTGTACAAACACCTTGCTATGCTAACATAGCCAACAATCTAGTCATAGGTAGAGTTCTACCTCACTTCTCCCCAAAAGAGAGAAGGGTACTCATTGAAAAATATTTTCCTTTCTCATGGATTGTTTGATGTTTTTTTTATATTGGACCCAACCATGTCATGAGGAGATGTGTAAGAGAAGATGAGACATATGAAATTTTTCATGCATGCCATAGCAAACCATGTGGAGGAAATTTTGCATCCAAGAGGACAACAATGAATATTTTGAACACAGGATATTACTGGCCAACACTCCTAGAGGATGTAGGAAGGTATACAAGAAAATGTGATAGATACCAAAGAATGGGCAGGCCAACCAAATATGATGAGATGCCACTTTATCCACAGGTAGTAATCACTCCCTTTGAAAAGTGGGGATTGGATTTTGTAGGACCCATTGACTCTCCATCAAATGGTAAGTCTTATATCTTGGTATGCACTGATTATGTAACAAAGTGGGTAGAAGTTAAGGTCATGAACCATGCAAGAGATAACAAAGTTGCAGAATTTCTTTATGAGGAGATTTTCACACAGTATGGAGTTCCATGAGAGATAGTGACTGATCAAGGGGCTCAGTTCACATCAACCCTTGTTGCAACACTAGTTAATGAGTACAAAATAAGGCACATAAAGTCTACTCCTTATCACCCCTAGGCTAATGGCCAAGTTGAAGTGAGCAATAGAGAAATTGTAGCCATTCTAACCAAAACAACAACTATCCATAGGAAAGATTAGTTAAACAAGTTACCAGAAGTTGTTTGGGCCTATAGAACTACCTAGAAAACAACTACAGGCTTCACTCCATTTGATTTGTTGTATGGAAATACAACCATGATTCCCATTGAATTTGAACATAAGACTCTTAGGACTGCAATTGATTTGGGGATAGATATTTCTAAGGCACAAAAAGAGAGAATCATGTAGCTAAATGCTTTGGATGAGATGAGAAGAGCAGCCCTGCATCACACAGAGGTAGTGCAGAATCAAAGAATCAAGTGGCATGAAAAATTCATCAAGGACAAGAAATTCCAACCAGGAGATTGGGCCCTACTCTATGACTCAAGATATCAGAACAATGTAGGAAAATTGCAGACAAGGTGGCTAGCACCATATGAGGTTGTTGAAGTATTCCCTAATGGTGTTGTACAAATTTTTACTATTGACCCAATCATATTTAATTTTCTTGTCAATGGTCCCCGCCTCAGACTATATCACAAGCCAACTTCTAAGGAGGAGTTCCTATAGAAATTCACTTAGCATGCAACACCCGAGCTTCCTGCAGCCGAAGGAAGTGGACCTAGTGTCCCTCCTTCTAACTAATTAAGGTACATACTTGTCATAATAAAGACTTCTACTTTTGTGGGAGTCCATTTCTTCACCCATCCGCCCACCCATTTCCACCTTTCTCTCTCTTCCATCACTTCACTTCATTCCACTCCACCTCATCCCACCTCATTTTCATTAATTGCTCAACTTAATTCCTAAAAATGTGAACGATACTTTCTCCACAATATTTACAATGAATCCTCCACACATTCAAGTATGTACACATTAATTGTTATATCTTAATTGTCTTTAAGTGCATTCATTTAATTGATGTACATTAGTATGGACATTCACCATAGCATGCCAATATTCCCTACCCTGTCAAATCATCATTTTGCATGTGTAGACACATGCCCAAAATTTGGTTGGGGGGGAGGAAAAATATGTGAATATTTTTCCCACGCGTTAGTCCATGTTGGTCTACGCCAATTGAGTCGATTTGAAATCTGAGTGAGAGGACGCACTAGTAGAATTTGAAAAATAAATGACTACGTGACTAAAACTTTTAGTCACGTGACTAACACTAGCAGTATTTGGAGAATAAATGACTAATTTGGTCATCGAGTAAAATCACAAATAAATGCTAAATAAATGACTAAATAAATGACTAATATCAAACAAACAAAAATAACTAAATAAAAAATCTTGGCCATAATTTTCATTTTAATAAACATACTCTAAAACCTTCGTCAAGACCTTATTTTCAATCGTAGCCCGCCATAATTAATAATAAAATTATTAATAAATTTTTTTTGTGGAATAAATATTTTATTTTGTGGTGTCATCATATGAACACCAAAGTTTCTTCTAAATTGACGAAAAACCACCAAATTATAAAAATTAACGAAAACCATAAGAGAACCTAAAAAACTAAAACCCAAAAACCTTGAAAAACAAAAAAATAAGCAAAAGGAAGAGAAAAAACAAAAGATAAGAATAAGCAACCAAATAATCTAAGAGGAAAAAGGACCAATTTTTTTTATAAGCATAATTTTCATTTTAATAAACATACTCTAAAACCTTCGTGAAGACCTTATTTTCAATGTAGCCCACCAAAATGGAGCAGTGAGTCGAAACCTTATTTTCAAGGTAGCCCACCAAAATGGAGAAGTAAAGCGACGCTTGATTTTGGATTGCAACCTCTGCCCATTTTTCATTGGACACGATTTGTGCAGAATCTTGTGGTAAGTCACTTTCCATGGTTTTAGTTAATTGTACTTTTCAAATCTCTGTATGTGGGGCCTTATGATCCATATGATCCATTATTTTTAATAATTTTATTAGTTGCTTGTTGAATAATAGTGATTATGTTCTTTTTTAGGCTAATTATGGAAAAGAGATCCATCTTGTGTTGGAGAAGTTAAGGATTTATATAGAGAACTTGGAATCGAGGTCTATTTATTCTTTTCTTTTCCGTTATGAGATGTTAAAAGTGATCTTTTCTTTTTGAATTTTCCACTATCAAATTGCATAGTTCACAGGAGAGCTTACTTTTATCTATAAAAATGATATTAAGGGACATGTAGATTGAGTTGTCTATACAAATTTCAGAATTTGAACTCTTAAAATTAGCTTCCACTTTTTGAGGGGGCATGCAAATCACTTTTGAAGTTGAGTGTAAAAAATAGAGTAGCACATAAAGAAAAAGGATGAAAAATAATAAAGTGAAAAGTGGCTCTTCTATCAACCATGTAGAGTACAATGAAAGGAGTGCAGGGATGGTAGGGGTTTAATGTTTACAGTGTAGTGGAATAGTTCAGTTGTACAATAGATGTCATCCTACTTTGTTTGAGAACTCTTACTGAATTCCCAAAAATAGGAGTTCCCAAATGATGCCAATAGATATTATAAATAGAAAACAAACAACAATATTTTCATATAAAAACAACAAGAGTTGATTCATAGGCCCTATGAAAATCTCTAACTTTTTGGCTCCCCTTTGATACTTTTATGCATACTTACAAATTACATCTCCATGATTAATATGGACTGGAAGGGTTGAAAGGGAACATGTTAGTCTTTTCCATTTATTGGACAATAAAGAGTTTGAAGTGACTGAAAGAATCAAATGTAGCTCTTTACTCTAGATGCTTTATTCTCATTTGGTTATTAATATATCCAGATATAAACCATGATGACTTAAATCAAAACTAGAAGAAATCTCATGAAAACTACAAGAAGAGATCAATGATTAGATGAATCATGGAAATGAAACCAACTCCATAAGCCACAACAAACAAAATATGCAATGCAAATGAGAATACAGGCCTTCAAAGGAGTTGTCATGGATAAAGAATCATCCTCCCTTAGATCTCTTGTGAGAATGCCTGAAAGCTCTTCAGTTATCCACAATATCCACATGCTATGAGCTCATATACAAAGATTGTGCAAGTTCTTCTCAGTTTATTCAATTTGGTGCTATTATTTTTATTCTGTGATTTAGGATTCAAACCAACCCCTCTCATTAGTATTTTTCTTCCAGAACTATCTAGAAGAGGGTAATCAAAATTAGTACTGTAATATCTGAAATTTGAAGATCCTTTCCCTCAAACTGAAGCTTTTTCTCGAGAAAACAGAGGTGAGACAAGCCAAGAACTAGTGGAAGAGAAGTTGAATGAAAATTGAGAGCAACTAAAAGCCTTCCTAAGAAAAGTGCCCTTTCCACTATAACTATCGGTTTTAGTGTCTCCTTGCTCATTTTTTTGGCATCTCCTCATTTTTCATTTCTTGATAGGAAACTTCTAAAAATATATTTAAAGATGTTCTTCAATCTCAACAATCAATGTTGAGATAAAATGGAAATATTTCTCTTGCAAATAGGTGCTCAATCATTGATCCTTGAGGATGTTTATAGTGCATGAAGAGAGAACTTAGGAGGTCTTCCAGAATATTCTTAGACCACTCATCTATGGTATCTTTTATTTGACTAACCTCAGTTCCAAAATAAGCATTAAGGCGACCAAACCAGTCTTCATCATTTTTCATCATAAATCTAAAACTCAATCCAGGTGGTGAAAGCTACTTTTAAGAGTCCCTCTCTTGACAAGCCAACCCTCACTAGTAGTTAATTTGGTACAAAATGGTTTTCAACATCTTTGTAACTTTCCAGAGATGTAACTATGGCTTCAAGGAATTTACCAACCTTAACTCTAGTTGACCTCCACCCTCATGCTCTTGTTTCAATTCAATTTCTTCCCAACCCTACAAATCATAGACTAATAAATGGTAAGCCTTTAAATCATGGAACAAAAAACTACAAGAGATGGAGCAAGCATACAACATTAAAATTGTGACTTGCAGCAGTAAAAGAAAAGAAGTAGTAGGCAGTTTGATATACAATCAGAGAAGGGAATTTTATGAGGCTACCTTAAGGAATCAAATTAAAAATTAAATAAAATCATGCTTCAAATTCCATTTAAATGTTCAGTTGTACAATAGATGTCATCTTACTTTGTTTGAGAACTCTTACTGAATTCCAAAAAAATAGGAGTTCCCAAATGACGCCAATAGATATTATAAATAGAAAACAAACAACAATATTTTCATATAAAAACAACAAGAGCTGATTCATAGGCCCTATAAAAATCTCTAACTTTTTGGCTCCCCTTTGATACTTTTCTACATACTTACAAATTACATCTCCATGATTAATATGGACTAGAAGGGTTGAAAGGGCACATGTTGGTCTTTTCCATTTATTGGGCAATAAAGAGTTTGAAGTGGTAAGAAGAATCAAAATCTTAATCTTTACTCTAGATTCTTTATTCTCATTTGGTTATTAATATCTAGATATAAACCATGATGACTTAAATCCCGAGGAACTAGAAGAAATCTCATGAAAACTACAAGAAGAGATCGGTAATTAGATGAATCATGGAAATGAAACCAACTCCATAAGCCAAAACAAACAAAATATGTAATGCAAATGAGAATACATGCCTTAAAAGGAGTTGTCATGGATAAAGAATCATCCTCCCTTAGATCTCTTATGAGAATGCCTGAAATCTCTTCAGTTATCAACAATATCCACATGTTATGAGCTCTGATACAAAGATTGTGCAAAGTTCTCCTTAGTTTATTCAATTTGGTGCTATTATTTTTATCCTATGATTCAGGCTTCAAACCAACCCCTCACATAAGTATTTGTCTTCCAAAACTGTCTAGAGGAGGGTAATCAAAATTGAAGTCTTGGAATATCTGAAAGTCAAAGATCCTTTCCCTAAAACTAAAGCTTTGTTCTCAAAAAACCAATGTTGAGAGGAGCCAAGAACTATTGGAAGGGAAGTTGAATGAAAACTGAGAGCAACTAAAATCCTTCCTAAGAAAAGTGCCCTTTCCACTATAACTATCGGTTCTAGTGTCTCCTTGTTCATTTTTTCTAGCATCTCCTCATTTTCCATTTCTTGATAGAGAGCTTCTAAAATATGTGCAAGATGTTCTTCAATCTCAACAATCAATGTTGAGATAAAATGGAAGCTGTGCTTGCGATAAGGTGCTAAAATTATTTATCTTAAAGAGGAGATTTATTTGCATGAAGAAAACTTAGGAGTCTTCAGAATATTCTTGGACCCCTCATCTATAAGGTATCTTTTATTTGACTAACCTCAGTTTGAAAATAAGCGTTAAGGCGACCAAACCAATCTTCATCATTTGTCATCATAAATCTAAAACTCAACCTAGGTAAATTGACACTTTTTAGGTCCCCTCTCTTGACAAGGAAACCCTCACTAGTAGTTAATTTGTGCAAATGGGTTTCAACATATTTGTAACTTGCTAGAGATGTAACTATGGCTTCAAGACATTTACCAACCTTAACTCTCTCATGCAGATTTGCAAATCCATCAGCTATTATTTGTTTCATCCTACTAACAAACAGGCTTTCAAAAAGTTCATCACATAGACTCTTTGAGTGCTTCAAAACAATCTCACACATGCATTGCCATGGAAATTCAACATTTGAACCAAAAACCATTTTTAGCCACTCCAAGCTCCCTTCAAATGCATCTAGACTATCCCATGTTTCTTTGATCAATGTCTCATTCTCCGCAAGTTCCTTGCCACTTTTCACAAGATCAAGAAAATACTTTCCCCCAAGCCTATTTGTAGAGAGAATATCATCTACACATGTCTTAAGCCATGCTAAGAAAGACTCTGATATAAATTCACTCAACAAAATCATCATGGAAGCTTGTAGCTTCTCTCTATGATATTTCCCACCATTTAAGCCCATTGTATAGGTTGGAGATCCCACCAAACAACCAAGAAGAGAGTTCCTATCTGACATAAGCGTTACCTTTATGAGCTCTTACACACATTATAGAAAATGGAATTGACTACCCCCACCTTGTAATGCATCTATCGATTAGGCATGTCTTCTAGTTCAGTGATGCATGATGGTTGATAGCACCTCATCGATGTGAGGATCTTCTATTGGAGGGATAGAGGTCTCCACCAATGACATCCCCATCGGACCATGCATTAGGAATAGGAGACCTTGTCCCACCAATAGAAAGATCGCATGCCGATGAAAAATAAAACCATTCCATGATGACATCCTCCTTCAGGACCATCGTGGGAACATGAGACCTCATCCCGTTGATAGAAGATCCTCACGCCAATGAAAAAATAGAACCGTTGATGCATCGTTGGAACCAAAAGACACGTCCAACTGATAGAACCCTTGGTGTGTGAAGTCTTCTAGCCATTTCTATCAGAATGAAGCAAATGGAGTTCGGGGGTTTTGTTTAAGATGATATGGCAAATTTTGTTTGGAACCAAATAGAGCTGAATGGGTATTTCAAACTAAATCAAATCTTGTTTAAAACAATCCAACATGAAGACAAGTGTACTTAGAAGATTGGGATTGCTTTTTTGATCATCATGATTTGGTTTTCAACATCTTTGTAACTTGCCAGAGATGTAACTATGGCTTCAAGGAATTTAACCTTAACTCTAGTTGACCTCCACCCTCATGTCTTCTTTCAATTCAATTTCTTTACCCAACCCTACAAATTATAGGCCATAAATGGTAGGCGCTGGGAATCATGAAACAAAACTACAAGAGATGGAGCAAGCATACAACATTAAAATTGTGACTTGCAGTAGTAAAAGAAAAGAAGCAGTAGGCAGTTTGATATACAATCAGAAAAAGGCATTCTATGAGGCTGCCTTAAGGAATCAAATTAAAAATTAAATAAAATCATGCGTCAAATTCCATTTAAATTTTCAGTTGTATAGTAGATTTCATCCTACTTTGTTTTAGAACTCTTACTAAATTCTGAAAACTAGGAGTTCCCAAATGACGCCAATAGATATTATAAATAGAAAACAAACAACAATTTTTTCATATAAAAACAACAAGATTTGATTCATAAACCCTATGAAATTCTCTAACTTTTTGGCTCTCCTTTGATACTTTTCTACATACTTACAGATTACATCTCCATGATTAATATGGAATGGAAGGGTTGAAAGGGCACATGTTAATCTTTTCAATTTATTGGGCAATAAAGAGTTTGAAGTGACTGAAAGAATCAAATGTAGCTCTTTACTATAGATGCTTTATTCTCATTCGGTTATTAATATATCCAGATATAAACCATGATGACTTAAATAAGAACTAGAAGAAATCTCATGAAAAATACAAGAAGAGATCAGTGATTAGATGAATCATGGAAATTAAACCAACTCCATAAGCCACAACAAACAAAATATGCAATGCAAATGAGAATACAAGCCTTCAAAGGAGTTGTCATGGATAAAGAATCATCCTCCCTTAGATCTCTTGTGAGAATGCAGTCTTCAATTATCCACAATATCCATGGCCCATGGTATTCAGATTGTGCATAGGACTGCTTCTTAGTTTATTCAATTTGTTACTAATACATTTTTATCCTGTGATTCAAGCTCCAAGGCCAACTCCTCTCATTAGTATTTGTCTTCTAAAACTGTCTAGAAGAGGGTAATCAAAATCAGTACTAGAATATTTGAAAGTCAAAGATCCTTTCCCTAAAACTAAAGCTTTGTTCTTGACAAACTAGAGCTGAGATGAGCCAAGAACTAGTGGAAGGGAAGTTGAATGAAAACTAAGAGCAACTAAAGCCTTCCTAAGAAAATTTCCCTTTCCACTATAACTGTCGGTTCTAGTGTCTCCTTGTTCATTTTTTCTAGCATCTCCTCATTTTTCATTTCTTCATAGAGAGCTTCTGAAAGATGTGAAAGATGTCCTTCAATCTCAAAAATCAATGTTGAGTTAAAATGGAAACATTAACTTTTGCAAATAAGGTGCTAAGTGTTTATCGCCAGAAGGAAATTTGTTGCATGAAGAAACTTAGGAGTCTTCGAATATTCTTGGGCCCTCATCTATGGTATCTTTTATTTGACTAACCTTAGTTCCAAAATAAGTGTTCAGGCGACCAAACCAATCTTCATCATTTTTCATCATAAATATAAAACTCAACCTAGGTAAATTGACACTTTTTAGGTACCCTCTCTTGACAAGCCAACCCTCACTAGTAGTTAATTTGTGCAAATGGATTTCAACATCTTTGTAACTTGCTAGAGATGTAACTATGGTTTCAAGGCATTTATCAACCTTAACTCTCTCTCACAAATTTGTAAATCCATAAGCTATTATTTGTTTCATCCTACTAACAAATAGGCTTTCAAAAAGTGCATCCCACAGACTCTTTTAGTGCTTCAAAACATTCTCACACATGCATTGGCATGGAAACTCAACATTTGAACCAAAAACTATTTTTATCCACTCCATGCTCCCTTCAAATGTATCTGGACTATCCAATGTTTCTTTGATCAATGTCTCATTCTCTACAAGTTCCTTGCCACTTTTCACAAGATCAATCAAATACTTTCCCCCAAGCCTATCTATAGAGAGAATATCATTTGCACATGTCTTAAGCCACGCTAAGAAAGAATCTGATATAAATTCACTCAAAAAAATATCATGGTAGCTTGTAGCATCTCTCTATGAAATTTCCACAACTGCGCCCATTGTATAGGTTTGGAATCCCACCAAACAACCAAGAAGAGTTCCCTATCCTGACATAGCGTTACCTTTATGACTCTTACCACATTACAGAAAATGGAATTGACTACCCCCACCTTATGCATCTATCGGTCTGACATGTCTTCTAGTTCCAGCGATGCATCGATGGTTGTCTTTTCATCGATGTGAGGATCTTCTATTGGAGGGATGAGGTCTCCACCAATGACATCCCCATCGGACCATCGTGGGAATAGGAGACCTTGTCCCACCAATAGAAGATCCGCATGCCGATGAAAAAATAAAACCATTCCATCGATGACATCCTCATCGGACCATCATAGGAACGGGGGCCAGATCACACATTGATAGAAGATCCTCAATACAAGTGAAAAAACAAAACTACGTTGATACATCACTGAGGAGCAGAGGGCATATGTCTAGCCAATAGAACCCTTGGTGTGTGAAGTCTTCTATCTATTTCTGTCAGAATGAAGCAGCTGGAGTTCGGGGGTTTTGTTTCAGATGATATGGAAAATTTTGTTTGGAACCAAATAGATTTAAATGGGTGTTTCAAACTCAATCAAATATTGTTTAAAACAACCAAAAATGAAGACAAGTGTACTTAGAAGATTGGGACTTCTTTTCTGATCATCATGATTTAGTTTTTAGCATCTTTGTAACTTGCCAGAGATGTAACTATGGATTCAAGGAATTTACTAACCTTAACTCTAGTTGACCTCCACCCTCATGCTCTTCTTTCAATTCAATTTCTTCCCAACCCTACAAATTATAGACTAATAAATGGTAAGCCTTGAAATCATGAAACAAAAAACTACAAGAGATGGAGCAAGCATACAACATTAAAATTGTGACTTGTAGTAGTAAAAGAAAAGAAGCAATAGGCAATTTGATATACAATCAGAAAAGGGAATTTTATGAGGCTTCCTTAAGGAATCAAATTAAAAGTTAAATAAAATCATGCGTCAAATTCCATGTAAATTTTTAGTTGTATAGTAGATGTGATCCTACTTTTTTTTAGAACTCTTACTAAATTCTGAAAACTAGGAGTTCCCAAATGACACCAATAGATATTATAAATAGAAAACAAACAACAATATTTTCATATAAAAAAAACAAGAGTTGATTCATAAACACTATGAAATTCTCTAACTTTTTGGCTCTCCTTTGATACTTTTCTACATACTTACAGATTACATCTCCATGATTAATATGGACTGAAAGGGTTGAAAGGGCACATGTTAATCTTTTCATTTTATTGGGCAATAAAGAGTTTGAAGTGATTGAAAGAATCAAATGTAGCTCTTTACTCTAGATGCTTTATTCTCATTCGGTTATTAATATATCCAGATATAAACCATGATGACTTAAATCAAAACTAGAAGAAATCTCATGAAAACTACAAGAAGAGATTAGTGATTAGATGAATCATGGAAATTAAACCAACTCCATAAGCCACAACAAACAAAATATGCAATGCAAATGAGAATGCAAGCCTTCAAAGGAGTTTTCATGGATAAAGAATCATCCTCCCTTAGACCTCTTGTGAGAATGCCTGAAATCTCTTCAATTATCCACAATATCCACATGTTATGAGCTCTGATACAAAGATTGTGCATAGTTCTTCTTAGTTTATTCAATTTGGTACTATTATTTTTATCCTGTGATTCAAGCTCCAAACCAACTCCTCTCATTAGTATTTATCTTCCAAAACTATTTATAAGAGGGTAATTAGAATTAGTAATCGAATATCTAAAAGTCAAAGATAATTTCCCTCAAAATAAAGCTTTGTTCTTGACAAACTAGAGTTGAGATGAGCCAGAAACTAGTGGAAGGGAAGTTGAATGAAAACAGAGAGAAACTAAAAGCCTTCCTAAGAAAAGTGCCCTTTCCACTATAACTGTCGGTTCTAGTGTCTCCTTGTTCATTTTTTCTGGCATCTCCTCAATTTTCATTTCTTGATAGAAAGCTTCTAAAAGATGTGCAAGATGTTCTTCAATCTCAACAATCAATTTTGAGATAAAATGGAAGCATTGCTCTTGAAAATAAGGTGCTAAATCATTTATCCTTGAAGGAGATTTATGTGCATGAAGAAAACTTAGGAGGTCTTCCAGAATATTCTTGGACCCCTCATCTATGGTATCTTTTATTTGACTAACCTCAATTCCAAAATAAGCGTTCAAGTGACCAAACCAGTCTTCATCATTTGTCATCATAAATCTAAAACTCAACCTAGGTAAATTGACACTTTTTAGGTCCCCTCTCCTGACAAGACAACCCTCACTAGTAATTAATTTGTGCAAATGGGTTTCAACATCTTTGTAACTTGCTAGAGATGTAACTTCAAGGAATTTACCAACCTTAACTCTCTCACATGGATTTGCAAATCCATCAACTATTATTTGTTTCATCCTACTAACAAACAGGATTTCAAAAAGTTCTCCCGCAAACTCTTTGAGTGCTTCAAAACAATCTCACACATGCATTGGCATGGAAAATCAACATTTGAACCAAAAACTGCTTTTAGCCACTCCAAGCTCCCTTCAAATGCATCCATATTGTCCAATGTTTCTCTAATAAATGTCTCATTCTTTGCAAGTTCCTTGCCACCTTTCACAAGATCAAGCAAATACTTTCCCCCAAGCCTATCTATAGAGAGAATATCATATGCACATGTCTTAAGTCATGCTATACAAGACTTTGATATAAATTCACTTAGCAAAATCATCATGGTAGCTTGTAGCTTCTCTCGATGAAATTTCCACATCTACACCTCATTGTCTAGGTTTGGAATCCCACCAAACAACTGTGATCCAGGTGGCTCTTCCAACACAGTCTTATAAAAAAGAGGCAAATCATTTAGAACCTCCATGAAGAGTTCCCCAGCCTGACATAGCATTACCTCTATGACTCTTACCACATTATAGAAAATGGAATTGACTGCCCCCACCTTATTTTGCATAAGCTTTATCTAGTACAATGTGCTCCCACCTATTATGTGGTTGGCTAAATCCTTTTCCAAAGCATTGGTTCCTTGCCCCCATTGGATTTTTAATTCTTTGCTACCTTGGTTGAGTTCTAGAGTTGCGTTAATGGAAAATTGGTTCATCAAATTTATGTGAAGGCCAAGAACTTTTCCTCTTCCTTCACCTTTCTATTATATTCTTTCATTGACTTGTTTTTGATAAAGTAAGTAGAATTTTTAGGGTGATGTACCCTTCACAAAGAGCCACAAGGGCCAATAGAGTCCAAGATCAAAAAGAATAAAAACAACAACACCAAACCAAAAAATAGACACAAACTAACAACAAACAGACCAACAATAAACTAGCTAGCATTCTCCCAGTTCTTAGACAATAGCTGAACAATATCCTCACTTATCCACTCCTAGTGGTCTTCAATATTCTTCATCTCCATCTCATCCTCCATGGCAGCCGACAAGTTATTAGTGACACAGTGAATCAACTTGACTGTGAAGCGGGTCAAACCATAAAAAATTTTGTCCATTCTTTCCATTCTTTCTTTTAGCACATAAAGCTCCTCCCCACTACCCGTAGTGTAGTCAGGATCATTCTACTCAATATCCAATAGTTTCAATGAGTGAGAGGCCGAAACCTCCTTCTGAGCTTTACCCTTATTATGAATGGAGGAGGGACCTCTGGCTTTCTCACCTTCCTCACCCTCTGACACCTCTTCAAATCTGCTATCTTTGTTGTCTGATAGCTCCTCTTCAGTGTCCAAATCTTTGACCTGAACTTTTTTCCTATTTTTAGCCAACCTGCCAAAGCACCAAATGATAGCATCACCACCAATAACCACAGTCTCTACAACCATCGTATCACCCAATGAGTCCTTTCTCACAACATTTTTCCCTTTATTCAGGGAATGATTCTCCTCCTTACCTTTCTTTTTCGGGGTAGGCTTACTAGGAGTCTTAGTAGGAGTAGACTTGAGGTCACACAAGTTTGGGCAGCTCCCTTGATACCCTTAATCTTTTTAGTAGCAGGTTTGGGTTTCTAAGAATCAACAGGGATCAAGTGACTCTTCTTGACAGTGCCTTTAGATTCGACTGAAGATAAGTTTGTCGCAGTGGGCAGCTCAATTTCTTCAATTCAAACGACCGAAATGGGTTTCAGAGGGCATAGAGCCAGATGAAAGTGGTAGAGTCTAAGGATAAGACCCTGGTGGAGTGGCAGGGGAGTAGGTTCATTGGGATTTAAAGAAGATACTCAACACATTTTTTGACTAAGTTTTCATGGTCCATAAGCAAGAAAAAAGGAAAACTCAGTAAAACTTTATGCCTTAGGTGATTCAACAAAGGGAAATGGTAGAAGTGATAGGTCTTGTACTTACCTTCCAGCATGACATATTTCATTAAAGCAAGAAACACCTGGTTCCAAGGCTGAGGAAGAGCTTCTTGTTCAAACCTAGACTGGTTACGCATCAACGCCTCATCCCCCACAAAAAAATTGTTCATACTTTCATTATCCTAGGTCTTGGAATGTTTCAGATGCTTCATTCTAGTGCACTAGAGACTTGTCACCTACGCTATCACTTCCTCATCCACCATAAAGGAGATGCTACCCATTGAAACATGATGATTTTTCCAAGAGTTGATGAACTAGGCCAAACAATTAGGGTCATGACCCACAAGCCATTCCATCAGAGGAGAAATCCCTCCTTCGACACAAATGTGACAAACCAGTGGATCCTTTCAAAATTTGTTGTAATTATCTAGCTCCATCTTCACCCTATCACCTCCCATGATTCCACACTACACACAGTATAACCAGGAACCCTAAAAAAAAGAAGGTTAGAGAAAATAGTAAGGTGAAAAATCACCCACACATCAAGGAATTGAAGCCATAAATGACATCCTTTGGAGATCAAGCCTAAGGAAAGGTTACACGCATGAGTAAATAATTTCCTTGAAATAATCTTAGTGGAGGAATTAATGAGGATCTCCTCGCACAAATGGCTAAGCAAATAGGACATGATAGGAAGGGAAGGATTTCCTTCCACGTAGCATAAACATAGAAATCTAGGCAGAATAGTCGTGGGTCCAAAGTTAGAAATCTCCAAATTGATAGCATTCAAGGACTGGCCAAATTTAGTTATACCACAGATAGAAGCAACAAGGCACAAAATAAAAATAGTGGATAAAGAAAAGCCAAAAAGGAGCTTTATCTCATAATTACAAGTCACATCAAAATCAAAAATAAGGAATTTGAAAATTTGAGAGCTTAAGTAGATCCCCATAAGGAGATTACGACCAGTATGGTCCAACTTAGTATTAATCATCCAATAATTATCACAGCAAATCATAATATTCTTTTTCAAAATGGGCTTCATCCCATAATTTGAAAAAATCCATTTGTTGACCATCCCATCAATACAACTAGTCATCCAACTTAGCAAAACAATAAGACCACATAGCCCGACAGATAAGCATGTGGACCCCCCAAAAATCCAGCTAAGCACATGTTGGGTTCTCATCATAGGTCAAGTGAGAGCTTTGTTCCTTTACTATAATACTCTGAATATTAGGCAGAAGTTTACTTAAATCACGCCAGCATTTGGACAATTTCCAGAGTATGCCAAAATTGGCTAAGGCATCAGCAACTTGGGTCCCCTCTCTATAAATATGACTGGCCACTTTTAATTTTAATTTAGACACAAGGAATCTAATGTCTAGAAGAATGTCTTTAGTGTTCCACCCTAGCAGTCTATCAAAATTAATAGCGTCAATAATTGACTTAGAGTCACCTTCAATGTGCATATTCTCTATCCCCAAGGAAACAACTACCTATAATCCCTTTAACAATGCTCTAGCTTCTGCTATCATAGAAGAATGAAGAACAATTACCCCAACATAACCAGCCACTAACTTCCCTTTGTGATCCCTTATCACACCTCCTATACTTGCTCTTCTTGGGTTTCCCTTAGCAGCCCCATCAAAATTTAGTTTAAACCAATCCCTATCAAGGGGTTTCCAAATAGTGGCTCTCTAAGCTAGAATCTTTGAGTTGTCATAAGAATTGGCATCCAAGTTTTGATGCAAAGCTTTAGCTATGTTTATTTCCATCTTTGTAGGACCTTTTTCATGGGTTTTCCCTTTGAAGAGAGAGACATTTTTCAAAATGACCTAAGCTCCAATACCAAACACCTCTTTCAGGTTCATCTCAGTGTTCCTGAATATCCTATTGTTCCTCTCTTTCCATAAGCACCAACATCTAATGGGAGTAACTTGGTTCCATATTTCACCAGTTAAAGGATTGGTAAAGGGTCCAAACCAGCTCAAAATAAAAGATGTGATGTCCCTACACATAATCCACTGAATCCCCAATCTTTCAAGAGCTAGCTCCCACACCTCCATTGTAAAAGGGCAGTGTAACAACAGATGATCAACTGATTCTTTGTTACATTTACACAAAAGGAATTTGTTGGGGATATAGAATCCCCTTTTCCATAGGTTGTCCTGAGTAAGAATTTTGTTATGATAGACATTCCACCAGAAGAAGTTAACTTTCAGAATCATGTAACAATTCCAAACCTTCTTCCATAGATCATTGACAACACCCTGGTCAGTCAGCTGAATGTAAGCAAATTTAACAGTAAGATCGCCATGTTTATCATGAACCCAAAAGAACTCATCCCCATGGTGAGAAGAGGGTATTCTAGTGAGGGAGAGCAACTCCTATAGTGTCTTGGAAAGCGAACATAGGTTAGGGGATAAAGGACAACAAAGGCCAATGTCATTCCATTTCCTAGCTTGAGGTTATATTTCATTTAAGTGATTTGATCTTGTTTGTTTGATGATTGGATAATGGTCCCATAATCTTGGTAGACCAGCATGGTGGGTTCAATATCCATATATTGATCTGCCAAAAAGGTCTTTATTGTTAGCATGGGCATCTGCAACATGGAGCCTGATAGCAATCAGGAGCACCATTCAACCTCAGAAAAATTTCACAAAAAATAGGCTTCAATATCTCAATTCCTTCAATCCTCAAGCACTGTAGACAAGATATAAAACCATTTTCAGATACCCTTTAATGAATTCTAAAACATATCCCAAATTCACCATAGGTTGTTTTGGAACAACCTGCAAATTGCATTTTCTTTAAAGTTTCTAAAGCCTTTTCAATAGATCTAATTTGTGTATATCCTACAATTATTGTAGTCCATGAGATCACATTTCTTTGAGGCATTTTGTCAAACACTTCAAGTGCCTTGTTTATGATCCCACATTTAGCATACATGTTGGTGTAGGAGCACCTAAGCTTCCATTTTCAAATTTGAAGGCCATTCCATCTTAGTAGGTCATTTTATGTTAATTAGGTCTTGTGAGACCATTCACTATGAATTAGGATAATTTTAGAGTCAATTGGGTAAAAGAGACAAAGTTGCAAAAAAGTTATAAAATTGTAAACTATCAAAAGTTGTTGCAGGTCATTTTTGTCAAGTTTTGCAGAATTGCTAAATATAGTGCAACATGAAAAATTTTGCATGTCTGAGGAAAATAGATGTTCCTCCATAGAACAACAAATGTGCATTGATAAATTGAATATATACTTGATATCCCAATTTAAATAATAAGGAAATATTAAACTGGAGACAACCAGATAATTGAATATTTTCAACAAACAATTGATACCAACATAAAGCCACAGAATCGAAGATCTTTCATTGATTTCCTCAAAATTATATCTGCAACATAGTCTTTTGAAATGGAAACATTATGGAAACTTTTTGTTGTCTATCTATCCCTATTCACCTACTATCTTCTCCTATATCCTTCTTTTGGTCTTGGTCTCTCTTATATACACGAGAGGCAACAAGATTCAGACCAAAAGACATGACTCTTGATAACAAAACATGATTTTGAACTTAATTTAAGAAACTAACACAATCATAAACATGTGTACCAATCCGTTAATCTTTGAGTAAAATCCCATGTTCATCTAAGAACTATTCAAATCTTTTACTGTATGATATGGTCCACATCATTACCACTGACTGATTCTGACTATTGCTCAGTTGTGCCCAGATTATCCTCTACCCGATGTATAAACAGATTGAAAGCTGAGAGGTGATCAATGTACCCCTTTTCTACATGAGTTTCGGCATTGGATGTGACCTCCTTCATATCATACTCTATGTGCATGACTTTCTCAAATTTTTTATGAGTATTCTACAAGACCATATCCTCATCGTTGATCTCCTACAATGCAATTGTTAGAAACTCTGTAAATTATGCTTTCCAATCATCCCTTTCTCAAAGATTCCATGTATCATCATGGAGTTGAGGAACCAAATTAAAACAACTGAGGTCTTCTTCAAGTCTTTCGTGATATTGGTTGTGGGATCTCACCAAGTCATTATATCTTTGCATTGTTTGGTCTTTCAGGATCTATTTACCCAGAAGTTCCTTCTTTTTATCAATCATTCTTCCTTGTAACTGGACATTCTCCTCTAGTGCCGATTGTATTTGCTTAAATACACCCCAATAATCATCAGCTTGCTTTATCAGCTTATTGAACCTCTCTTTTATTATCTCGAACACAACATTGTACTTAATGATTTTCACCTCCTTTTCAAGTGTTTTACACTTTTCTTGGGCTTTCAAATGGGAATTTTTCCAATAGGCTGCATCAACTAATTCATCTAACACTCTCTTATCCTTTTTGAGCCATGGAGCGTACAATTCTGGAGTAGAAGAGGAAGATGACTTCTCCATTTTATGTGATAACTACTTTCTCAATTTGTCATTCTCTTTGACCAATTTTTCAATTTGTGCTCTAGTGAATTTTTCCACATTGACATTTAGCTTTGTAGTTTCTAAGGGATTAGTGTCTGCAACTCTTTTGACCAAAAGGTGTCCAAATACTTGATTAGGATTTTCAATCATTGTCAACCTCTTCTCATGAGGGTATAGTGACCAAATAATCAAGGCAACCTCATCTGGATTGTATCCATACCTTGAATATATCTTATCACTAGCTTCCTTTGATAAGTTCATTTTTGTATCCCCTCTTTTTCTGAAACTATCGAACACAATTGCCGAGCTCATGTCCCATCCTGGTAGAAGTAGTACCCCAACCTCTTGAAGTAATTCTCTACCTCTTTCGGGAGTGATGGATTGAATTTCCCTGTCAACTTCCTTTTCAAGAGTAATTTCTTGCTCCTTTTGTCCTATTTTCTTCCCCTTATACTCATAGACAAATGATTTGAACTCAAGATTTTTAACAAAATCATTATCAAAAATGAATTCATGACTAGCCTTGACCCTAATATCATCAAATAACTCATCTGATGTTTCAAATTTTACAAGTTCCTGAGGGGGCTCATATTGTGTAATCACAGGGGCCTTTATTTGTTTCACTGGTTTCTCCTCTCCATCACTCTCCTCATCACTTCCTTCCTCTTCACTGTTGTCAATAGAGAAACATACATCAAACGTGGGTTGTGAGGGTATGTGATCCAAAGGCTCTATTGGAACTCTCAAATTTTCCAAATTTGAGATGCCTACTTCAAAAATTTTGCCTCTGCACTTTCAGAAGTGCACCTGATGAACTTGCCTGAATGACCTACTTTGGAGGGTCATATTTTGAAGCCCACTGATTTCTAAGCAAAATCCCTTTGCAGAAAAACTCATGTGTCCTGTGTGAGTAGGCATATCAATTTTCAGCTTCCCACGATGAGTTTTGTCAGGGTTTTGAAAAGTGAAGCTGGAGGGTTTTGTCACTGTTCAACTGTTTGCAAACATTTAGTTCTGCAAAGTTGCCTCTCGTTTGAGCTTGCATTTTCCAACTAGTTGACCATCATGTCAGAATGGTTGTTGTTCTACATTCTCCATACCAAGCTGAGCTCACATGTCAGTTTTCAAGGCCTTATGAGTTGATTTGCTATTTTTAGCATATCAAAACCAAATGGAATTTCTTCAGTTTTGCAATGAAACCTTTCTAAGAGGCCAATTTCGAGTGTCAATAACTTTTGATGGGAGATGTTTCAAGATAATCCCTCTTGCACACGTTTTCTCTATACCAAAGTGATCTATTTTGTCCAATGGAAGCTTTCCAGGAGCTGATTTGATATTTTTGCAACGAGGTGATTTCATCAGTTACAATTGGTTCAAAACAGTTGTTTGTTGCAAAAAGTCTAACTTAGCAACTTTGAAGTTGAATAACTTTCACCTCGGGAGTCCTTTTTCTGATCTGTCTTTTGCATTACATTCTTGGGACCAAGGTCTACATGCCTGCAATTTTTCGTGACTTCAGGAGGTTGTTTAACTAGTTTTCAAGGTGTATTCCAGAGCCCACTTGGCCAGTTTTGCACATTTTGCAAATATGTCAGAAAATGAGTTTTAATGAAAACCCAATTTAAATTTTCACACCAAATGCATCCAGAAGTTGCATCAAGTCAATATGAGCATAAAAGTTGTTTGAAAACGAATTTTTTTTAGTCGGGCCACATGGGGCCCAACATGCTTTGCACAGTATGAGACTGCAAATGCTTGTAACATTGCAGCCACTTCAAATAAATCGTTTTGGTTGAACAAATATGATATAAAATGCTCATAGGTGTGTTGTAAAAATGGTGATCTTCAAGGTGTTGAGCATCTTTTCTTATAGGTTCTATATGGCTCACACAATGTTACAATAAAGGGTTGTCAATAAGGCTTTCAACATTGATCTTGAAAGAAGAAGAGATATGTGATATTGGGAAAGTAGAATCTTCTATGAGGAGGCTTGTATTTGGAGAAAGGTGCTTCACTTGAGTTACCATGGGGTAAAGTTGCTAGACCTTTTGAGCAACTGCACGATGCTTAAAGAGTAAATCTTAATGCCGCCAAGTGATATCAATTTTATCAGATGCTTTCAGTATGGTGCAATAAAAAAAGTTGAATGGGAACATTGGTGCAGATAAAGGTAAAATATAGGCTACATTCTAAATATTGAAATTGAACAGAGTATAAGATGAGGGGAATACCCATGGAAAATAGAGGCTTGAGACACAACAAGAAGATCACGATGGAAGGCTCACATTGGCAGCCAAACAAGGAATGTTAAAAGCAACATATGCACGAAATGATGGAAATACAGTTTTATGAGGCACCATCAAAGCATTGTGAAGAAATTTTTGTGTTGCATATTGGAAAAATTTTGCTCATTTGGATGCCACACACCATTGAAAGGGATACCTTTGTAAAGTGTGGTCTCATAAAAGCTTGGAGATTGGAATATGCATCAAAGCTTTAAACAAATACAAAGTAGTTGGTAGGCGCCACTTGCAAGTGGAAAGGAGAATTCTTATCAGCCAACAACCATCAATGCAAAGCATACATGAAATGTATCTGTTGAAGAGGGTTTAGTAACCTCCAAGCAATCATGGAAGGTGCCATAGCAATGCCCACGTGGATATGTTATAGACAAGTCTCATAAATTTAATAGCAAAACATGGAGTAGAATGCACAACATAGATTTGTTAAGAATGCTTTTGAAACTTTTAGGTATTGCAAAATCCTGCCACAGCCACGCCAGAGGAGAAATAAAATGGAGATGTCAATGGTTGTATATAGAATGCTACGCAAGGGTTTTAGAAACCAAGCGAATGCCACGGGTAGCGCACCTTCAGGAACTTTCAAGCAAATGAAAGAGATTCCATCGCTGGGAGAGATCCACAAAATGGATTTGTTGAAATAGAGGCACACAGCCTGCTCACAAAATAGTTTGTTGAAAATGCGTTGAAACTGAGGGATGCAGGCCTAGAACAGGAGTATGGGAATCCAATGAAAAGCACTACCAAATACCACGCCATGGCTTATGCTGAAAATGACCAATTTAGTATTGCAAATGAACTTGGCAGGGGCTCGAACCATCAATGATCATATTGAATAGACTCTAAGATGCTTTCAAGCATTCACAAAGGAGTCAACGCCATGGAATACTGCTACTATCATAACACTGAAATGGATTTCTTGATAGGATCTCATATATTGTTTATGAAAGCCCGCGCAGAAAATGAAAGGGTCTCAAAATTTATGAAGTGTATGGACACCCATCAAAGCATGAAGAGGACAATCTTAGAAAATTTCAGCCAGTGCACCATGAGGGTTGTGTCTGCAATAAAATAGATTTTTGAAAATGCTTTTGGGGGCTCTACAACCAGCGCATGAAATAGGGTTGTAAAAATCTCAGAAGTTTTAATGGAAAATGCGATGGAGGTGTGCGTAGTAAGATGAGGGCATGGAAATCCTTTAGAGCATAAAAGACAAAGGAATTCTATTTTAAATCTTTTGAAAAAGAGGAAAACCTTATGAAGCCACCATGGGAAAATTGCAGAGGAGCTCGAGCAAACGGAGAAAGAGATTAGGGAAAAAATTTGAAAAGAATAGAGGGTAACAAAGATCAATGGAGGACAAAAGACATGAAACTACAGTATGATCCTAGCCCTTCCCCACCATATCGTGATCAGAACATGCTCACGGGTTAATCCTCGCGAATTTGCGGGCTGCTGCCACATGTATGGTGGGCCCTAGCAAAAATGAACACACAAGAATTTTTTTAAAAGGGCTTTCATTCATTTAAAATAAAACATTTCCAAATTTGCCGATAAAGTTAAAAGCAAAGCATTTTCCTGAGTGAAAGTGAATGGTGAGCCCAAAATAATTAAGTGGCCTGGGAGCATTTTATTGGCCTGATAATTCAAGTTTAAAAGCTTATAAAAGCTTTTAGAGAAAAGCATTTAAATGTTACAATGCTACCTGTAATATCATATTTTCAAGTATATTTAAAACATAGGGTAAAGTGCATGTAGGGGTATTTTATACAGTGAATGGAAAGTTCGTTGTGTTAAATATTTTATTCACTGGAAAGTGAATAAAATAAAATACATGCATAAGGAAAATATTTTAAATATAGAATGCACGTGAAATACTTTGTGCTAGAAAATAAGATGAAGTGAATATTGTAAATGACACAAGGAAAAAGTGAATTAAATATTCTTTAGAATTTTATTTTTGGGCATTTAAATGAATCAAAAGGTTTAATATTAAAGTTTGAAACTTTAATATATGAAGAAAGTAATATGTAGCCAAAGAATAGAGGCAAAAAATGGGTTTTCACGAGAACAGGGACGAGGTATTTTCATGCAGCTAAGTGATAGATGGAATTTCTCCACATGGTAGAATTTTATGTTGCTTCACAACAGATAATGAAGGCAAATGAAGAGGAAAATTCAGTTGGAAGAGAGATGAGAGATGCTTTGAGAGAATTTGTTGATCAACGGGAGAGAATTTTCCAGATTGCATCTACAGATCAGATTGATCTTAGGGCTACTTTTGTTTCTCTTTTATTCTCTTCTTCTCTCATTGTAAAAAGAAGGTTGGGATTCCAAATTCTAAAAGCTCCGCAAGTCAGGTAGAAGCTATGGGTAGAATTGTATAGCTGGGAGAAATGTAATTGAGTCATTAAATCTAAAAGTGTTTTTTTTGAATTGTGCTCTCATGTCTATATTTTAGCTAATAATTGTCTCCATTTCTGAGATGTATTACTCATTTGGATTCAATAATAAGATTATATGAGTCTTTTCATGCACATTTTCTGCATTAGAGTGATACATGTTGTTTCCTTCTATTATGAGAATAATGTAATTTCTTTAATGAAGCACAAGTTGCATTTATTATTGCCTTTTTTTCGAAGGATAGTGTAATTGCTTCAACACATGTGACAGGAGTACTATGTTTCAGGTGGATTTATAAGAAGAGTTATCAGATAAAACTTCAGTGGTTTGGTTGTCATAATGTGATAACATTTGCAAGGATCTTCATAACATGTTCAACACTCTAGGATGAATGTTGGTTATGACTCCATAGCCCATTTTTTGGCACTAGTCAAGTGTTATACTTCTATTGTTTTTAGCTTGGTCCCAAATCATTAAAATTAAAAATCATTTTAAATCCCTAGGTGTTGTAGTTATCTCATTCTCCAAATAGTTGATATTATTGATGAACAACCAATTCTATTCAGTATTATTCTATTATGTTGAGCTATTAAATGAGATTATATGTTGTTGTTAATGTTGTTTATGATAATAGTGCAAAGATTGTAAAAGCATTAAGGGGTCACCCTCCCGGGTCCTGCAGAGCCCAAAGTGTAGGAGGCTTTCGAAGTCCTCGTCAATTGGTCCAGGTCCGTTGAGTTGCCCTTGATTCCTGTGTAACTCGTATGAGATGTATCAAAAATGTATCAAAAATAAAACCAATAGGCTCCACATCCTTAGCCTACATTCCTGTGCAACTCGTATGAGATGTATGAAAAACGTATGAGGGCACATCTTTTACTATTTCATTCATATGAGCAATAAGCTGCTCAATCCTAGCCAAGGGATCTTGTATATTAACAAATGCTTCTCTAAATGATGGGACATTCTTTCTCTTCTATTCCTCTGCAAGAACAACTTTATTATATGAAGTCATTCTCTCACCAATGGAAGCTTCATCTCGGTTCCTGATCACATCATCAAGTGCAAACCAATGCTCATACCCTAAATTTTTTTGAGTTAATCTTGCTTGATGATTAAATCCCTCTGCATCAAATTTATTTCTTTCATACCCAAGAGGAAGGTTGTAATGAACTAATTTAGCATCAATTTCTTCATATCCTTCAATGGCACATACTATGAAATCTCCAAAACAAAGAGTGCTAGGCAAGAGTGATTGTTTATTATGACTCTTGAGATGTTTAGTATTAGACCTTGCTAATTTCCGTACTATTTCCAAATAAGCAACTCTGTTAGGAACCACTCGGGGTAGCAAATGTGGAACCCCTTCAATTCCATTCACCCTTATTACTATGCAATCAAAGAAGGCATACCAGTCTCCCTAATTATGGTTCACCTTGCCTCTTGGGTTGTTTTCCTTTGGTCTCAAAAATCTCTGCACCTCAGGGGATAAATTGTGATCGTATTAATAGCCTAGCAACTTCACTAGTAGTTTAACAAAATATTCTTCAAAATATAAATTGTGAGACCTCTCACATTGACTATCCCATAGTGCAGTCCACTTCTGTACAAGTTTAAAGTTTCCATCTTTATGTGTCTTTGATTCTTAATTCTTTACCCCACACATTTCTAGCATGTCCCTCATATAAAAGTAAATGCATTATCAAGGAATAGTGTTTGAAATCTATGCAATCATTATTGTTTTTTATTCTTTCAATCCCTTGATTTAGGGAATTCGCCAAATAGTTTGCATAGTCGAATGACCTAGCATCTTTGCTTTGTATATTAGCTGCTAGAACCATCGGTGCAATAGACATAAGTGGTGGAACCTCAATTCCCAAGACTTAACCAGCTGAGTAGTAGGTATATTGGAAGTATTCTTCAAACAAATCTATATGAAATGGAGTGTTTTCATTGCTCGGATTTTTTTTGAGTTGACCTTGCACATTCTTAGGTCTATGCAAAGCTAGCTTCCATCTCTTGTAACTGGTATCCATGCAACGGTATTCTGTCAAAAAGTCTCTAATGGTGAATGGAAAGTTCATGGGACCTTCTAACTGAAATACATTAGAGATCAGGTCTTGGGAGATAACAAGCATATTGGCCCCATTTGGTGATTGGATAGTTCTTTTCTTGGCATTATACCGACTAGCCAGAGCTTTCACTAATTCTACATTGATGAACACATTTGGCACCACAAGTCTTCCTAAGTTCAGTCTCCATGGGTTACAGACTGGTTGAAATCTGAATTATTTTCTGTAGTGATACATAAAAAGCTCATAGCCCCGGTGTGGCATCCAAACATCCCCAAGACCCCTATGTTTATCTAACAATTTACTTGCTTGAACAGTTCTTCTAGGTCTTGGCCCTGACCCCAAACATTGATCTATCAAGTCTTGGTTTAAATTCCTCTTTTCAGTTTTTTGTTTCTTTGCCTTAGGTTTTTCCACATTTTCTTCCATTGCAAACTCTAAAAAAATGCAACTTTCTAGCTAAGAGTGGAATACTTACGTGAATTTTTTCTTCTCTTGGCTTCACTGCGTGAGTGCTCCGAGTTATATCCTTTCTACTTCTTCCCTTAGTGTATCCTTTCTAGTTTTTACAAATTGTATGATTAATTCATGGTGCAATTCACCTCTGTGTTGGCTCATTAATATACCACCTGCTTCAATCTTGTCATCGGGGAGATAATTTATGTTAAATATCTCGATGATGCTTTTGACACCACATCAGCTAGTAGTAATCATTCATCACTATATCATTGGGACCTTGGTTCATTTTCCACCAATGGCCACCTTGTCCACTGATAAGTGTTTTTCTTTCGGTCTATCGATAAGAAATCAAACAATGTTACCCCGATGCATCCTAGCTTCACTGATAAGTGTTAGACTTTGATATCCGTGATTATATCAAGCTATCAAGGGAGCTTCATCACTCATTATGTTGATGCACCAGAGTTGCAGCAATGGAAGGATATTACGCTGATGTAAGGATATGAATTTCCCCTGTCGGGTTATCAGTGAGGTGGTGATGGGAGTTCCACCGAAAAAGTATTGTTAGCCTGATGGTGTCAAAGGATTTCAATGGATTTCATGAATGTGATTATTTGGGTATGTTGGTTACAAAAATGGATTTTTTACATGAACCTCAGTAATTTGTCTAGATCATGAAATTGGGTCTGGTGGGATTTTGTAAGGACTAGGAGATAAATGAATAGATGTTAATGCAAATATGTGGTATTTTATTTTTTAGTCCTAACACAACTCTTTTGATATTTTTTTTCTTATACTTATTGTGTGATGCATGATCCTTTTTTTTTTGTTATTTTGTGCATGTATGTGCCATGTGTAGGCTTAATAGTGGGTTATTGACCTCTCACATGAGCTGATATGCTAGTGATCTAGGTTTTCTAAATAAAAGTCCCCCCGATAAAGTAAATTTCCCCCAATAGAATAATATGTAATAATATTTTGAGGGAGTATAATATTTCTTATAGGGATGTATTGTCTATGCATTGATGGATATTCATATCTTGTTTCAAAGCTCCCATTTTGGCACAAGCAAGGAGGATGTTGGCAATGGTTGTGGAATTTCGCTTTACACTTGCAAATTGTATTCACTTGAAAGTTTTTAAAGTCCTTCCACCAAATTCATTTTGTCCATATCTATTGTAGATGTCCTTAAGCTATATGAAAAAGGTGTATATACAATTTGAGATCAATTGATAAGCTGAGACATGTAATGTTGATTTGATTTACATTTTACTTAAGATATAATTTCGTTGCATTGCTGAATTTCATAGTTCAATAATTGGGATTCTCAATGATCTTGTATACCCAAAGTGTATGTGATAGAAAGAAATTAGGTAGTCATGTCGATTAGTTTGACAATTTAAATGATCTTGAGTTCATAAGTACATAGTGATAAGTTTTGACAAATAATATAATTTCTTGTTGCATTTATCACAAAAACAAAGGCCTCTTTTGATTGTAGCAGAGGATGTAGAGAGTGAAGCATTGGCTACTTTGATCTTTGAAATTGATGATTTTTTTACTAAATTGATAATGTTTGAAGTTTCTTTTTCTTTCTTAGATGTTGAGTCTAATTAATAAGTTTAATGTTGTGTTGCAACTTGTAGGTGAGTATGTTGATATGATAAAGGCTAGTATTGTTGATCCTCTAAAAGTTATTAGAATTGCATTAGTTGATGCAGAAAGGTAAAACTATTTATCTTTATTATAATTAGTGGAACTTGCAACTACAATATCTAATAAAAATCTACTTCCAAATATGCTTTTGATGGATGTTATATCTAATTCTAATGCATTCACTATATCTAGTGCCTAAGTTTAGGGTGCCACACTTGGAAAAGGAAAAGAAAATGTTTGAATTTTATCCTCTATATTATTTGACTTTTTTGAGTTTTTGATGTGCAAATTTTGAAACCTTATTTTCAGGCTACAACTCCAAATTGGAGATGTGAAAGGTCATGAATACTAATGAGGAAGATTTTGGAGGAGCCAAAACCAATAGCAACTGGAAAACTATGGATTTGCAAGGGGATTAAATGGGTCAAACCCCTATAGGAGGTCGTTTCCCTTCCAAAAGGACTACAGTTAAGGGGAAAATAGTATATGTATATGAAAATAAGAGTATAATGTTTATATAGTGTCTGTAAGTTGTATAGTGTCATTGAGACACTGAATGTAACCAATGAGATTTTGATTTTCCAATGAGGCTTAATGAAGTAAATTTTCAGAGTGATTTTTTCTCCACTCATAAATACTATGTTGTGGCTCCTCTTGATTTGTAATATATTTGTATTTGTCTCTGATCAATCATATTTGTTCAAGCATTTTAGCCTTCACTTCATGGTGTTTTTAAACATTTGAATATCTATGATACTTGAAGTTTATATGCATAAATTTGTGAGGATTAATTAAGTTAGATTTGATTTGTAATGACTAAAGTAATGACTAAATACATGAATAAATACATGACTAGATACATGACTAAATTAATGATTAAATATATGACTAAATATATGACCAAATGAATAACTAAAATAATGACTAAATATATGTCTAAATAAATGACTACCATGACTAAATTAATGACTAAATATATGACTAAACAAATCACTACCGTGACTAAATTAACAACTAAATCAATGACTAAATAAATGACTAAAATAGTTTATTCATAAATTTGGTGGTGTTATAAATGACTACAAATAAACCACTAAAATAGTCGCATGACTAAAATTAATGACTAAATAAATGACTAAATCAATGACCAAATTAATGACTAAAATCAATGACTAAATAAATGACTAAAATTGTTTAGTCATAAATTTAGTGGTGTTATAAATGACTACAAATAAACCACTAATAGTCACGTGACTAAAGTTAGTCATTTATATGCAATTTTTAGTAGTTTATTTAGTCATATATTGTTGTTTGTGTACTAGTGACGACTTGCATGTGTGAGATGACACCAAGTATTTCTGCCATTTCTCTCCATTATTGACCCTGTCATATCTCAAGTTGCATTGCAAACAAGAGATAAGTTAGAAAAGGAGAATCCAGTCGACATTGGCATTGGAAAGTTAGCAAGTGTTGTAGGAAGGTGAATTTGATTTCCAGACGGAATTATGGGAAGGGAACCACAAAGTGTTTATTTGATTGAAGACAATGGGAGGTTGGTTAATTTAAAATGAACCCACATTGCATGATGGATTACTACAGGATGCACCTTGCCTGGCTGAGTTCAAAAAATGTGGGTGGATAGACTACTTCCTGAAGCTAGATGATTTCAATGAAGACATCACACTAGAGTTCGCCCAGACATTGTCTAAATGGAAGGCCACGATAAAAAGGTTGGAGGTCATAGTGACTGAAGAAAGAATTGCAGAAGTTACAAGGTTACCTACTAATGGTGAAAATTACCCTACTTCTAGAGGTGTCAGATCAGTTAGGGCCAAATTTACAAATCCGAATGAACCTCCATTGAGCATAGATAAATAGGGTGCAAAGAGAATGTTTCTGCCTAAGCCATGGAAGCAGATAGTTGTTTATGTCATAGAATACATCACATGTGAAGTTCACCAGTCGAATTTGCACTCTATGTACTTCAAGCTTTTGAATCATATGAGGCACGAAAGGAGGATGATTTTTTTGAATGTGTTATACAACCTTCTCTCAATCATGGTGGCCAAGACTCAAAAAGGTAGGGACAATTCTATTTCCCACCATTGTCTAATTAAATTGCTAGTTGAGAAGTCTTTGCATGATGTATCTAGAATGACATGGGAAGAATTCATAAAAAATGATCAAATTAGACTTGAGCATTTGCAACCTAGAGTTTTACCTCAACCCCATAGGTCTAGTAGGAGATTGAGTACGGTTGAAGCCACTCTTGGTGCTTCAACCTATGGCATAGGCCTAAGTGTAAACCCTCTCGCAGCAGAAGAAACTATAGAAATTAGCTCTTCTAGGACAGAGCACTCAAACAAAGAAAGCTCTCCCCCAGATTCTAATGATGATGTTCCACTTAGCATTCTAATGAAAACTAGGGCATAGAAGAGAGAAGTAGAAACAAGAATAGGAAAATCCAAAAGGCAGTTGACAGAAAAAGAGGTACCAATCTCTAAGAAGAGAAAGGCTAACATTGTTCATCCTACAGCCAAAGAAAAACATGAGAGCCCCCCTAGGAAAGCAAGACCAGTCAGACCAGCCTTTGGTATGCCTCCACAAGAAAGCCCTAAGTCTAGAGAAGTATCAAAAGGGGACATAGAAGCTCCAATGGGGAAGAAAAATGTCAAGAAGGAAGATATATTTAAGGAAACAACAAACATAACATTGGTTGATCTTGCCAATATTGTAGAACAAGTAAAAAATCAAGAGTATGAGGAAAATCAAAATTTCTTGCAGCAAGATGTCTTGTAGCAAGAGCTAGAATAGGAGCAGGAGTCCCTATAGCAACAACCCAAATTGGGAGAACAATCAGTACCCCTGCAACCAAAATTGATGGGATAACCCGAATCCTTGCAGTTAGCATTAGTGCCAGAAAAGATGTTGGTAGTACATAACCCCCTTGATTTTTCAATGCACAAGGTTTCCATGCATTTATGGAAAGAGATGAAAAGAAGAGAAGAGGAATGGAAGGAGGAAAAATGCAAATTGAAGAAGGAAATTCAAAAGAGAGATGAGGAAATTGAAGATAAAGATGTAGAAATTGCCACCTTGAAGAAGAAGGTGGATGATATGGAAGCCTTGGTACCATATATTTTGGAATGTAGGACCCCTCCAAGGGTTTATGCTTTGCATTTGGAGGAGAAATATCTCTCTTTTAGACTAGAAAGAAATTTCTCAGGTTTGAACCCTTCTATTGAGACCCCTAATGAATTTTTCAATGCTTATCGAATTGCTTCCTCTAATATGAAGAATTTGCTATGTGAGTTTTATTTGCATAATTATGTTGTAACTCAAGACCATGATTGAAATTTGTTGTTGTATGTTGGGGATGTCCAATTAAAGGAATTTATGTCTTGGGTACAAAATGAGATTAGTTGGGGACAACATGAGGCTTATAATAAATTAGAGTCTAACATCCCTCTACCCATCAAGGCTGAATCAAGGAATCCAAGGGATATTTTCAGGGAATAACACAAAATTCTTTTGAGACCTAGCTATGGTAATAGGATTATTCCTTGGATAAAAGCAGTTTATAGTGAACATGAGGCAAAGGAAAAAACAAAAGAGGAAACCATGAAGAGATACCTCTCACAAAGATGGAACAACTTAACTGATGATCTTAAGCAAGTTGAGCCTCATTCCATCCAAAACTATGTAGTAGATCTTAAAAGGATTGATAGATATATTCACATTGGAAGGACAAAGGGGTGATTTTGGCTTTCCCTAAATTTTCATCCACCCATCCTAATGTGGCCTGTACTGAACTTCAAGTTCTACCAATATGATATCGTTGCAGAGAAACAGAGATGGAGCAAATTGGACAAATTGGGAGGATTCTATTGGGATCCTGATTCACGCACAACACACTCTAATGTGGGACAGTTGTTGCAAATCTTAAAGTATTGACCAAGAAAAAGAACAACCCTTCCCCTACTGGAGGACCAACAAGATATTAGGTTGGGGGAGTGATGAGTCTAGTTTATGGTCCCATTTTTGGGTAGAATTCATGATTTAGTTGTTGAAGTTATCATGGACTTTGACATTAAGTGTTAATACTTTTATGGTATTTTATCAAACTATAGACATTGGGATTAATTTTATTTCTACAAACCTTTAATGATAATGGAATGTTATATGGATTGTCTTTATTAATTTTTCATGTGGTTAATTAATGCTCCTTAAGGTGGTTACAAATATGCAATCATTGTGTGTACTAACATTGCCATGCAGATTTTATTTGAGGATGCTAAATTGAGGAAGACACCGCCAGCGAGGCATGTATCTTAACATCAAATGAGGAAATAATTCAAAGGTCAAAAGAGGTTGACGACAGGAGATTCCTTACGCAAACCAAATGTAACCACCTTGTAGTGGTCATTATTGATGTTGAGCAAATGTGTACGCTACTGCAGCACTAAATCTACGTATGGACATGCACGTCTGACTGGATTCCATGCATGCATAACCGCTGCCCCACTTTCTCTGTTTTCCCTAAATGGTGTCCTCCCAATTCATGGATTTGACTGCCTTATTTAGTTGATAGTATAAATAAGGATTGGATGCTCCTTTTTTGAAGGTTACACGATTTGATATTGTACTTGCATTCTTCAGTTCTCAACAATACAAATATATTACTCTTTTGTACTCATGATTTATAGTGAATAAAATACAATTCTAAGTTCGAGTATCTAAGTTTTCATTAGTCTTAGAGGATACTTATCCAAGGGGGCCCACTTGGTGAGTAATCTGTCCTTTAGTATTAGTTTAGTATTACTTGTTGTTTAGTAATTAGTTAAAAATCTGGCACCGACTATTCCTGCAGCCACTAGAATTCCATTTTGTGATTGTTCCTACAATCAAATCAGACAGAGTAGTGCCTTGTTTGTTTGCTCAGGTTTTCATTTTTTTCATGCATTTCAGCTTGGTGTAATTTTTTATTGATGGTTAGCATTCATGTTATTCCTTTCTAAGCAATTTACTTTTAGCATTATGTATTTCTTAGTTATAGAATGAAAATGGCTACTTTGGATCCCTAGTGCACATATTGTGTTGACCCGTTTCAAGTTCACATCCTTGGGTTGACAAGTTAAATGCACCTTCATGATGATTGAAATAGCTATTTAGGTTAGATGTCCAATCTTTGAATCGTGGTTGTAAAGGCCTAGTTGTTGAATCATTGTAGGAGGCAAACAATTACCAAGAGATTTATTTTGTTGAGGAGATATATACTAGCCAAAGAAAACCACTTCCCCTTCTATGAAGAGTTCTTATTATCAAATCTATCTATAAATGCCTTCGAATTTGCACACTTAAGTTATTATTATTCAATAGTGGTAAAACCAAGTAGGAACTAGGTATCTTACCCCCTCAAACTCTATGATGTGTTGTATATTTTAGGAGTCTTCCTTGTAATCATTGAGAGAGAATATATATTGGATAAATTTTGGGGATTGATCACTTTTTCTACCACTCTTTTATACTTCTCAAAAATTCTCTTGATTTCTCTATCTTTTCTATCTAAAGAGATCTATTGAAGAGAAGAACATCATACAAAAACTAGAGGTGAGTTATATTTTATATCTTTGATGAAACTTATAGTCCTCTTATGTTCTTACATGATACAACCTCCCTTTTAAGGGCCCTTCCTAGAACTTTTTTTATAAATAGGAATAATAAAGGAGAAAGTAAGTCCCCCTATCTAATTTCTCTCTTGGTGGGGAGGAAATTTTTGGAGACTATTGATTAGAATGGACTAGGTAGCCATGGAAATGGAGCTTTACATTTATTTTTTCCGAGAGCCTTCCTCACACCAAATTAAAAACATGTATAATTTCATCCACTATAAATGGTTTATAAGTTCCTTATTCATAGGTCTATTTTTGTTGTCTCTTCATTATGGTATGCATCTTCATCCTTTACATCATGAGCCTTACTAAGTTCACATTTTTCACCCAATTCATTACTACTTAATTAGTAGATAATTAATCCATTATCCATTAATAAATTACTTTAAAATATTAATTTCCACCTCATGTGCACCTATAACTCATATAATTAATTATTCAATTATTAAAACCCACTTCACCTAGTTGACTATCTAGTCAAATTAGTTCACTCAAACTTACTCCTAGTCCCACTCTTCAATGAAATCCACTTCACTCATTCTACAATCAATAAAATATTCCATACAAATAGTCAACTCTCCTTGATTATCTCATGAACCTAGTTAACTCCATGTAAGCAATTAACTTGACAACCTAATTTTCCATCTACCCAGTCAATTTGAGTTCAAAAATAATACTTATTTTACTTAAAATTTGAAATAATGTACAACTCTTTCATGCTTGCAACCTCACTCTATTAGATCCCTTAATCGTGGATCAAACTTGGCATGCTAGATTGAATCCTAGTCATTCATATGCTCTCCTAAAAATCTATAAATCAAACCTATTACTCATCGCATTATTTTTACATTTGTATTCTATTAGTTTGTTATCTAGAGAATTATAACATGCCCATTGTTCTCCCTAGTAAATCTACTAAGTTTTACCCAAATGTAATTAACTATGAATATAATGTAGAGCAATAAAAAATAATTTTCTATTCAATAATAAATGCATCATTTGAAATATAACTTTATCCAAACTTTTCCATTGCATAATCAAAGAATCATTCCAATAATATAATTATGATTTAACTTTACATAAATATATTCAAGATAATGTTTCACATTACAATTTCCATAAAGATGGACACATGATACATACATAACTTAAACAAGCTCACATGAACTAGAAATACAAATGTTCCAAAATATCCTCCCAAATCTTGGCTGCCAAATACATGAGGAGAAGCATCACTCAAGTTATTTTCCACCAACCATGGACTAACTATAGTCCCCCGCACATCTACCAAACTGGTAGATGGCCCTACCCTTCAACAAAGAGATTAGTTTGGTAATCTCATCATTCAAATAGCCTTTCCTAAGCATAGTGATGTGTCCTACATGTCTAGAGTTTACCATAAAGTCAACCTCTAATTCTATGATATTCTCAGCCTAAATGTATTTGGATCACAATGAATTGATATTGTAGATAGTGGCTACCTACATTACTTTGGCCAAAGATTCAACACCCAATACTTTGAGTGAGGGTCATTTATATTCACCACTGCAATTGCTCAATTTGTATTTTGACCATCAATATTCTATTATATTATAGTTTATCCCCTTTCTCATGGATTATCCTAACCCCACGAATAACCTTCCCTTTGAATCACATTAACTAATAAAGCAATCAAGTATCTCAAAAAAACTCTATCTTATGCTACACACCTAGAGTATTACTATACTTCATAAAGTACTAACAATATACATATTGTATGAATAGTATTTATATTCAAATAATAATACATTCATTGTATACATATCTATATGAGTATATCAAAATTAAGGTTTTATAAAACAAGAAACAACCAAGTAATATGTAAGCATATCCAAGCATCTCACACAAGTAAATGGAAATCTTTCCAACATGATAACAAAGAGGTAAAAATCAAAATGCATGTTTAAAACTTCCAACTGAATAATCTTCTCCTCAAGATCGCTTGCAACTTCCACTATGAACTACCCAAATTCTTCTACCAGCTTCACTCTAAATCTCTCAACAAAATAAATGAATTCAACAATGCAACTCTCAATCCCAAAAACTCTCAACTCACTTTGCACTAAATTTGCAGCAGAATAACACTAATAAATCATATTGACAAGTGATGCATTTGGTAATGAGCATCTCTATTTAAACTAATTTGTGAGAAACCAAAGGCTAAAAACAAGTAATTATTTCTACCACCTTTCATCCTCATGCAATGACACACTCACAGGTTTGCAACACATCAAATTCCTCACCATTTAAATGGCTGAGTCGATTTGATATATGGGACATCAAGCTTAAAACAAGTTTCCTAATTCGAATTCCTTTACAAATTCTTCCAAGTTTTCATTTGAATGAGTCTATTCTATTTGTAGGTTTATGCATATTTCAAAGGCTTTTTTTACATTACAAACACTAGAAAATATTGTGCCACCTCTTTATGCTTGGCGCCACAATCATAGTGCGAGCTTTGACATATTCCAAAGCCATTTAACATAGTTTATACTTCCCTTCTAATTCTCACACAACAATGTATATCTCATATGTGCTTTCCTTCAATGGTTTTGACTTGGTCTTACATTCTTTATGCACTAGGTGTTATTCCATTAAACGTCGCTCTATCTACATTATATGCACTTTACTCTTTTATAGTGCTTCATTTAAAATAAATGCTATACTATGAACTTTAAGATTAACACAACACTTTTATTTATATATATAATATATATAATATATGTATACATATATACCTTTATCTATATATATACATATATATAACTCTATATATATTCAGGTATATTCATTTCATAGAGTTAATCAAATACATTTAATAGACATATATATCTATATATATAATATAAATATAAAGAATAATATTATGTATATGTATGTATATATGATTATATATTTACATATATGTAATTTCATTTCAATATCTTTATAAAAAATACATGCATAATTTTGTTGATTGATGTGTATACATGAAATGTATGCATACATATATATATATGTCACCTTCGTCCAATTGGTATTCCCATGCATATGGGAAATCCACCCATGAGCATATGTAGGTAGGTCTACCTACATATATTCATGCATGTATTCACTCATATGTATGAGTTTACCATAAACACATACATATATACATATATATACATTTCATGCAAATAATTCATTAGCATAACCATAAACACACAAGGAAGGATTTTCCACTTATCATCGAGACTCATCACATACCTCATTCCAATCATTCATAAACAAGATCGAGAATCAATATAAACACACACAACTAGACTGAAGATCACTTAAAATCTACCCAACTAGCTTGACTCAACTAAGACCAACTAGGGAATGAGTGTGTGAATGCTCAGTAAGACTCAATTAGAGATTACTAGACCAAGTTCTTCTCTTGAGTGATACTTCCCCTCTCTTCAAGAGGCTTGAACATGTTCCTACATTCAACTTAGTTCACCATAGCAGTAGTTAACCAAATCAATGCATTCATATACCTCTCATACATGTCATATTCACATTATATATTTTATATATTGAATCATAAAAAATTTAATTGAATCAAACATTCATTCAACATATTTCCATTAGAATTCATAGATAAAACACATTCACATTTATTGAAGCAATTTACCAAACAAGGTAATAGTAAATAGGTAATAACACATGGGATGTAACATGTTTCCCCCCTTGTGAATCATTATCCTTGATGATTTGTAATATCAATATAACCATAGCATAAAGAAAACATTACAAAACAAAATATCGTAGTTTCTCAATAATTTTCAAATTCTAGCAAGACTTATGGGAACTTCTGCTTCATTTCAGCATAGTCTTCCCATGTGGCAGATTCTTCTACATATTGATCCCACTGGACCTTGCATTGTAGAACCTCTTGGTTAGATAAGTGTAACTTACATGTTTCAAGCACCTTGAGTGGCTTGATTGTTACCACCTCTAGATCTTGCGCCTGTAAAGCATTCCAATCAATAACATGGTTGTTGCTTGGTATATACTTCTTGAGATATGAGAAATGAAAGATGTTATGCATCCTAGAAAGAGTTGGTAGCAAGGAAATCTTATACTCAACAAGGTTGATTTCCTCAAGAAGTAACCTCAAAATGTCCAACATAGCACAAAGCTAGATTGGATGATTTTCCAAACTTGATCTAGAACTTTTGTGAGGTTTAACTCTCAACAAAACTTTATCCACCACTACAAAATTCTTGGGCACCCGCTTAGAATCATTATAATTTTTCTGACTATCATTAGCTTTTTCTAATCTTTGCTTAATGTTTATGACTTGTTCCTCCATTTTCGATAGCATCTCTAGCCCAAGGCTTATCCTATCTTCTAGCTTATCCCACCTTATAGGAGTTTGACACTTCTTGCCATATAATGCTTCAAATGGAGTCATTTTGATTGCAGAATGATAGGTGTTATTATATGCAAACTCCACCAAGGTTAAATAATCCCACTTGTATTGTTGATCCATGTAATATATCCTTAGTACATCTTCCAATACTTGGTTCACCCTTTTAGTTTGCTCATCCATTTTCAGATGATAAGAAGATCTTATATTCAATTTCATTCCAAGTGCAAAAAATAGGGTTTTCCAAAATCTAGATGTCACCCAAGCATCCCTATCTAAAATGATCTTTTCAATAATCCCATGCAACCTAAATGTCTCTTGAATAAAATTTTGATCTATTGCAGGAGCTCCATCGGTCAGATTCCTTAGTATGAAGTGAGTTACTTTTTTCAACTTGTAAACCACTACCAAAATCACATTGTGCTTATTCCTAGACATAAAGAGACCTTGCACAAAATCTATGTTAATGACTTGCCACTTAATTTTTGGAACTTCATGTTGATACAAAAGGCTTGCGAGATGATGATGCTCTGCCTTCACTCTTTGGAATTCTAAGCAACTTTCTATGAATCTTGTTGTGTCTCCTTTCATACACTTCTAAAAATACAATGGCTTCACATCAACCAACATCTTGGTTACACCAAGATGTCTTGAATATGTTGCATTTTGAACTTATTTCCATGCAAAGTCCCTCAATTCTCCATAATTTGGTACATAAATTCTCCCCTTAAACCTTAATAATCCATCAAGTTCAAGGTGATATCCTTCGTACCTTCAATCTTGTGGATTGTCTGAGTGCATGCGAGACTTGTTCATAGAACTCATCACCCTTAGATTCTCATAACACTTGACCCTTGAAGTTAGTTTGGACTGATATCATTGAGGAGATATGTCTCCTATGACTTAAGGCATCGACAACCCGATTCTCCTTCTTCTTGATATAATTGATATTGAAATCGTAATAACATATCAATTATAACCACCTTGTTTGCCTTGCATTAGGATTAGGTTGGGTAAACAAATAATTGAGACCATGGTGATCGGTCTTGAGTTCAAATGGTTTCCCTAACAAATAATGTCTCCACATCTGTAAAGTATGAACCACTACTCTAACTCTAAATCATGTGAAGAATAATTTTGTTCATAGGACTTCAGCTTCCTAGACTCATAGACTATTACAATTTCCATAAAGATGGACACATGATACATACGTAGCCTAAACAAGCTCACATGAACTAGAAATACAAATGGTCCAGAATGTCCTCCCAAATCTTGGCCGCCAACTACATGAGGAGAAGCATCACTCAAACGCTTTTCTTCCAACCATGGACTGAATGAGGTCCCCCACACATCTACCAAACTAGTAGATGGCCCTATCCTTTGATGAAGATATTGGTTTGGTAACCTCATCCTTCAAATAGCCTTTCCTAAGCATAGTGATGTGTTCTACATGTCTAGAGCTTACCATAAAGTCAACCTCTAATTCTATGATATTCTCAACCTAGTATGTATTTGAATCACAGTGAATTGACAGTGTAGATAGTGGCTACCTACACTACTTTGGACAAATATTGAGTACCCAATACTTTGAGTGAGGCTCATCTATATTCACCACTACAATTGCTCGATTTGTATTTTGACCATCAATATTCTATTCTATTCTAGGCTATTCCCTTTTCCATTGATTATCCTCACCCCAAAAATAACCTTCCCTTTGACTCACATTAACTAATAAAGCAATCAAATATCTAAAAATAACTCTATCTTATGTTACACACTTAGAGTATTACTATACTTCATAAAGTACTAACAATCTACATATAGTACGAATAGTATTTATATTCATATAATAATATACAATCATTGTATACATATCTATATGAGTAAATATAAAAATTAAGTTTCCATACAACAAGAAATAACCAAGTGATATGCAAGTATATCCAAGCATCTCACACAAGTAAAAGACAATCTTTTAACATTATTGTTACCAAATTGTTCTTTTCAGCCCAATTTGGTCAAGTTGAGACAAGAACTATTGTTTTTCTTTAAAGGAAAATAAAGGTACATAAAATTTCTGCTAAAGATACTCATTATCATGCAAGGATACCATAAAATGAAGTCTTTCAGTTTTCATTTATGCAATTATTTTATAGAAAAGGAAAAGATTACACAAATTTTTTCATAAAATAGTTGTCTTTTATTCATTTCACAAAAGTATGCTGATAAGTTTCCCACACAAGCCGTGGGAATGACTGAAAGATGCAACATAAAACTAAATTATGCATCTAAAGAAAAGTAAAATAACACATGAATGGAATAGGGATCCATCATTGCTTGAATGACAAACCCCAAGGTTGATCAAATGCGTCTTCATCTCCCTTTGTTCAGTAAGCTATAGAAATGCTTGCAAGAGATGGAATAGATGGTGTTAGAGCTTGGGATTCCAATTATCCTCGTATGCAATATCAACAGATATATAACCTACTTTTATGAAACATTAAAATTAGATATGTAGTTATCGCAAGTATCTAGGAAAAGAAAAGGATCATCAATCATCATAAGGCTTTGAGCTCATTGTTTTTATTAATTTGTTTGTTCACTGCGCAGGTATAGGTACATTTTCCAATGTAGAAAAACCTTGCTAAAAATTATATTATGTGGAGAAAATTTGGCTCCCACAAGGGTCGAGCCCAACATTTGTAAAAGAGTATCATATGTCATAAACATAACAACAATGATAGTCATAAGGTCTAACTATGAGCATATATGAGCACATGAAATTGAATTCATGGTTGAGAGAAAGCTATTATGAATACAGTGGTAAGGAGCCATACAAAAGGCAGAAAGAGGAACTAAAATACAACCAATTCAAGAAAGAAAAGTGAAAAGAAAGTCATTTCAATGAGTAGCATTGTGGAGTCACATTTTGAGAAGACAGTGATTAGGTATAGAACAATCATAGTGACCTTTGAAAGAACAACTTACAAAGCAAGCAAAACAATAAATTGTCATAATGCCAAAGGGAAGACATTGGTATATTCAAATGTCAAAAGACAGTCCAAACAGTGTATGATAGTCCATTAAGATTACAATCCATGGGAAAAGCCAAAAGAGTGATTTCAAGCAATGATCATTTGAGTAGAACACATTGAAGAGTTTTTCTGAGTGCCAATCTAATACATGGGTGTTATTGTTTCATGACTAGGTGCTTCATTAGTGAGAAAAAGACAAAGGCTTCAATATTTAGACACAATCACCATGCGAGTGAAAGAGGGAAGCATTTACATAAGGAAATGACAACTACAAAATAATTAATGGTGAAGGACAATAATTTGAAGATGGTCAAAGTGAGAAATAAAGAGAATAATGACAACTAGGCCATTCATTAAAGCAGCAAAAGAGCAGAGTTTATCAATAAACTAATGGTATCAACATAACATAATGGTAGTCTTAAGACTTGCAAATGACAAATGACTATCTTAAAGAGGAAAAGCTAAATAAGGAATGATAATGACAATCATATGTTACCAATATTTGGACAGTCATGAAATGAAAAGGTTTTTCCATGAGAGTTAAATAATGCAAAGAGAAAAGATCAATCATATTGAACATAATAGGTAGTCATGCCATGAGATAGCAAGTGGATGTTCTGACAGATTTCACATACATTGCATAGGATAGAGGTCATGTGATCTCAAGTCGAGTTGAATAAAATTAAAGGGATGGTTTAGAAAGGATGGAATACATTGTAAATGCTGCAAACAAGACATTTTCAATATCAAAGTTTGAAGATCATGCAGGTGTGCACGACATTGACCCTTTGAAAATATCTATATCTACTTAGATTGCCAAAGGTCGAGATAAGGTTATGGGTAAAACCTTGAGCCTATAGAAAACATGATATATAATACATGAGAGATTGATTTCATTTATGGAAGAATAGAAGCTGACTGCCACTAAATTGTAACTTAATCAAAAGACATTGCATATAAGTTTAGATTGTGGAGTTATTCCACACTATTTTAGAAAATGAAAATCATTATGCACAAAAGGACATTGTTACGCCACCAAACCAGATCAATTTCTATTATCAAATTTCATAGATTTCTTATAAGAAGCCATGAATAAAGGGTCGAGTTTTCTCAAACCCTAGTTGACAAAGATATAGTATCATAGAAAAACATTCATATTCCATCAATTTTTTGTTACATCTCAAGCAAACAATCTTTTCTTTCGCAAAATGAAGGAGTCTTATTGCATTTCAAGCGAAACGAGTAACTTACCAGCAATGTTGATGCATTTAATCTTGTAGAGAATCATTAAGAAGCTCCAAACCCTACCCTTGGTGGCACATAAAAGCAACATCATGTTTGAAGAGAAATGAAGAATGCAAATGAGCCCGCGGGTTAGGGCTTATTCTTTTAGGTTTTTCATGAAAACCTAACTATATGCCCAAGTGATTTTTATTACTTTGTTTTTATAAACATTTGCATATGTATTAATGCCTTACCTTTCTCATATTTTTTACCAAATTCCTAGTGAGGGATAAGTAATCTCCCCTTTAATTTTTGCATGGATTTGAAGCAAAAATAAAAATGTAAAAAAATATTAAGTGTAATATTTTATAAATTACCTTAATACCTACCATGTAGATGCAAAAATGAAGGAAACCACATAACACATGCTAAATTATCTTAATTGATTACTTTAATATTTGTTTAGATTGTTTACTCCTGTTCCAAAATCATGCAAGGAAAAAAGGGGAGTGAAACTTAGGTTTTTGGCCCTAATTTTTAGTTAACTAGAGTGGAACTGGCATGCATTTGGAGTTTATCTTTGACTTTGAGTCAAAATAAACTGATTTTTAAGTCCTCTTTGGTTAGATTGGTTGAGAGAGGGAGTTTCGAGCTATTTTAGCTCAATTTGGAGTAGTTGTGGCCTCCCTTTTTGGAGATTTTCTTCTTTTCTTGTAAATCACTTTGGAGGAGATATTTTTGGAGTGCAATGTTTCTCGTGCACTTTGGAGTCAATTTGGTATATAGAGGAAAAGACTTAGTCCTTTTCCTTAGTTCTTGCTTATTTTCCTTTGCATTTTGTAGAGAGGAGATTTGACTTGTAACTCAACATTAATTTTCACTTTTATATATAATAGCAATAGTTATTTTAATTTATTTAATCAATATTTACAAAAATTCCTTCCATTGTTAAATAGAATCAGGTGTTTACCTTCTTATTTTCAAGCGTTGTGTCTCTCATGAATAATTTTGATGCATATTTGATGTGTTTTAATAGTAAAACCTTTAAATTTCTATCTTATTCATGGTTGCATGTATGCAAAAGTAGTTGATAATCATAGGCCATAGGTTGTGCTAGTGATTTTTCTCATCTTCCAAGTTGTGAAAACCTATTTTCCTTCAGAAAAGATAGGTTAATCAAAGCTTGTTTATGAAACATTTATGTGATCAGATTTCCCAAACTAAGCTATGTAAATAGATTATTTTTAAGAAGTAGTTGTGAATCAAGCTATAGATTATTCACATTTCGGTGCATCACCTCCTAGAGTTAACTTTTCTTTTCATCAGTTATCCTTTTTACCTTTTCCCACAAAAAATTCATTAGTTTCTAAGATATCTAAAGGGGAACCAACCCATAATCTAGAGATTCACCTTCCCTTTGAGCAACCCACAGGCTCGAAGGTGTTTCCATGTTACACATGATTGCTGAGCCTCCAAGCTTAGCATCAGGGTACAATCCTACGTGTTAACAATTTTTGGCACTCCTGGTGGGACACTGAAACTTGTTTTAGTCAATAATTTCATAGATTTTTATTGTTGTTCTAGTATATACAATAGCACTTTGAGCCTTTTGAGGTCAAAAAAATATACCTGGTGACTCTTATCTCTGATTTTAAAGCAAATCTAGTGCAAGCAGCATATGAGAAGGATTCAAACAAGGAGAAGTGTTGATCCCTTTTGATTATTTGCAGTTGTCACCACCAATAAGAAGAGCCAGAATACCAAGAAGGAAACCTAGCACATCTAGATCATATTCTACACCTCTGAACTATAGGCATGTAAGCCCTTTCCAATAGTCCTAGTACCTAATCTGCAAATACCAAATTTGCAAGTACCAGTAGCTCTAATGGTGAGATATTTTTCTTTTGTGCCATTTAATAAGGGCAACTCATTGAATTTGGCTCGGCATAATGATACTCCAATATCTACACTCAATATTTTACCTATTTTCACTAGTGAAGATTAGACTACACTCATAGAGCACATAAGAGATGTGGCTTCACTTTGTGGGGTTCATCACATTACTAAAAAGAATGTTGTAATCAAAATTTCGACAACATCATTGAAAGGAAAGGCACTCCAGTGGTTTAGAGGTTTACCTGTTAACTCAATATCAACATGGGATGAGTTAGGAGATGCTTTGAATAGGAAGTTTCAAGATAAATCTGATCATTTATCTCTAGTTAAACAAATGACAACTATCAAGAGAGCTCCACAAGAACAAATGATAGATTTTAATTTCTGATTCAAAAAGACTTGGAATAGAATTCCTACTACAGTAAGAACTTATGTTGACCATGCTTTCTTATATTATCTTAAATCCCTCAATAGTGACATTGCAGTAATGATTCAACCAATGGGTGGTGTCTTTACCTAGAGCATTTGAGGTTGCCATTAGAGCTGAGAATAGCCTTATTCAGGCTAGAAAAATTGTACCTAGGCCTCCAATGCCTATATTTCTTGATATTCAGTCTCTAATTCCTATCAAAATGCCTACTATTGTTGAATTACTTGTTGTTCCAACCTTAGGCTATCAAGCATCTGCTCACAATAGTGTTGCTCCAGTCCAATCTCAAGAGTTGCAAGAGATTAAGGGGTTATTGTAGACCTTTGGTAACAAATTGGTGAACATAGAAAAGCAACAAGGTCAGGGTCTTAAACCATATCAAGCCCCATATTAGGAAAATATGACAATAAACCAAGTTGATTCACAACCCCAAAGAAGGAATTACATTCCAAGGCCTTTTCAGCAATACAATACAAATTATACAACAAGTTCATCAAGAGAGTTAGTTCCCATTTAAAGTAACTTGGTTTAGGATCACAATTGGTGTTTCCCTTGTAACCAACCTCATAATCAATCATCACGTCCAAACAAAATGTTAAATCAGGCACTTATGGTGCAAAATTATGTTGTTGATCAACAAAATGTTGGACAAGTGACTAATGAGGAAGGTCAAAATGAGGTAACGTTGATGAATTGGCAAGGAGAATAGTTATGTGGTGTCAATTAGCCTTAGGGACAAGGTCAAAACTATTCCTATACATCCATAATAGCAAATATAAGATCCAAAAAGAGGGTTGTGGATATAGGAAAATAGCCTAATAAGACACAAAATTAGGCCTCTACAAGTCAGCAACAAAGTGTTAGACATGTTCCTTCATAGCCAATCCAAATTTTTCCAAGGCAATAGGTTGTGCCAGCTAAGGATCATCAAAGAGCTCAACCATAGCCATTACCAGTACAAGGTGAAGTTGTTGTTCCAAAAGTACAATAGAAGGTAAATCTCACTTCTTTCAATATTTTGGAGCATATGAAGAAGTATAGCATCAATGTTTCGATGTGGGATTGGTTGTCTCTTCCAAGGCAAAAGGATTTATTGAAAAATGCATTGACTAACTTGTCTTTATTTCATAAACTAGCAATAGACTTGCCAAAGATTTCACTTCTGAGTGATCAACCAAAGGTAGAATCAGCAAGAGCAGCTAAATAAAAAATTGAACAAAAAATGCAAGAGGTTAAACCACCTCCTTTTTATGTAACTTTGATTATAGGAAAGCATCTTTTGCATAACTATATGATTGATTCAGGTGCTAGAAGTTCAATGATGCCTAAGCAGATTGTTGACAAGTTGGGTTTGACCTATGAGCCACAATAAAAAGGTGTATTTTAGTCAGATGGGACATCCATCAAGACATTGGGTGTAATTAAGAATCTTGTTCTAACTTTGCATCCCTGTCCTAATTTTGCTATTCCCCAAGATATTTATGTGATAGATCTACCACCCATTTTTTCTTTATGTATTTCCAGAGATTTCATGGATAATTTGGGAGGCTACCTTTCATTTGATTGGTCACATCTTTTCTTCAGAACAAGTTATGGCATGAAGGTTACCATTACATCTAAGTTATTGGCCAAAGATCACATAGAACCTTTTGTGCCTAGTGCTATTATTGCAAATCTTGCTTATCATGAGCAAGGTACAAAAGATCAACAAGTTGCTCAAGAACCTAACACTTTGGTTGAAGGCATTCTTGATCTAATTTTAGATCAATGGGTAGCTAAGAACCATGAGGAAAACCCATACAGGCATATGGAACAAACAAACTTGGGCATTTACATGATTCAAGAGCAAGGAATTGTTGTCCCAAACCTGGTTAAGGAAGAAAAAGAGCATAAAATATAGCAGTCTAATGAAGTATGGAGTTTTTACTTTGATGGTTCAAGAAGCAAGGTAGGTGTTGGTGGAGATAATATGCTAGTTTCTCCAATTGGTCAAAGGTATTATTCAACCTTTCGTTTTTCTTTTAGCTGTTGTAATAACACTACCAAATGTAAAGCACTCATTCATGATCTAGAATGGGATAGAAAGAAAGGTATTAAATGCTTGCAAGTTTTTGGTGATACAAAATTAGTAGCAAATCAAGTAATAAATTTGAATGCGACAAATAATGATTTGCTTAAGCTTTATAAACATAGATTTTGGGATTTAACTGAGCAATTTGATGCTTTCAATCTATTGTTCGTTCCTAGAAACCAAAATAAAGAAACAAATAGGTTGGCTTCCTTAAGATCCCAGTTTGATATTCCAACTAATTTGCATAATGTTGAGGTATGACAGTATAGTGAAGGTGATAGTTTTGTAAGGTCTTGCTCTCCACCATATTGTAATGGCATCATGGAGCCTCGTGGGCTCTAGCCATACCCCTAAGCAAGGATTTCTTTTGACTCCAAGATGATGAATGGATTCTTTTCTCATTTTTACAACTTGGGATAAAACCAATATAAGCACAAATTTCATGCATCTAGGTTCTCTACTATCTATTTCCAACCATGATCCAAACACTTTGTCACCTTCTTACAACCAATAAACAAGGGTAAATGGAAATAGGAAAAACTTATTTCTTTTCTTTTAGAGGAAGGAACTGAACTCTTGTATCCACCTTTCCTCTCCAAGCCAAGCCATTTTGATCACTATCTTTCTAAGAGGTGGAATCCTTTCCTCTTCTCATTCTTTCTACCATCTCCACTCAAGTTCTCCAAAAGGAGAAGTGGGTAACACCCCACTCTTCCTCCTCTCCATGATATATAGTAGTTTCCACTTGTAACCTTTGAATGGGGAGGTGTGAAGTGTACCTCCCTCCATCAATGAGGGTCTTTCCTCATTAAAGAGGGGGACATACACTTGGACTACCCCTCAATCTTTTTAACCCACATCCTTTCATCAAAAGTCGTCATTTTTCATTATGCTAACTTTTCAAGAGTCAAATCATGTCCTTGGGGCCCTATTGCATGCCCATTTGACCCCTACCACTATGGTATAGACCTTAGGGGGTTTATTTTGCATTCCAACCAATGAAACAAACCAACAACCCTCTTTTAAGACCAATTTAAGGACCTATCCGAATTTCAACTTGGGTAAGGGGTTCCCAAGACCTAATCCCCCACTTACACCTCACATGAATCATAATTAAAGGCCCTCACATGCCTTAAAAAAATTAACCATTTTAAAACAAGCCTCACAACCTCAGTCTTTCAATATATTAAATCCACTTATGTCTTTCAATATATTAAATCCACTTATTTCTAGGCCCCAAATAGGGTCAAATTTATATCATCAAAAAGAAGTCTTTTGATTTTCTCTCGATGGTTCTCCCTTCTCTTGTTAACACTGTTTCCTTCCTGCACATTACCAACTTAATCATAAGTATCAATTTTGTATCACATTAATCTGTTAGCTGAATATTTTAAGCTTTAACTGCATAATAATCCATTTAGAATTTTAATTTGTATTCTACAATATACGAGTGCATTCCACCTTCATGGTAGTGACAATAAAACATAATGTCAAAATGATATACAAGAATATTGCCAAAAGATCACCTTATTTATTATCCACAATATATCATAAATTCAAGAAAAACATATAGAAATTTTTGGTTGTATTAAGTACATATGAGGCAGGGTATTACACTTCTCTATGATCCTAAAATTGAGTCAATATTTCAATTAAATTCTCTCCTTTAGGACACTTTTTATCTTGGATTGTGCATCTTACATCCTATATATTGTAATCATTTCCTTCATTTACATACCTTGAATATGAAGAACATAATATAAGAATGTTGTCAATTATTGTCTTTTAATTGTTAGTAAATTTATGTTGTCATTACTCTATTTTTGGTTCTAAGGATATTTAATATTGTAAGTCATTACTTATTGTTAAATTTAACATGGTATTAGAACAAGGAAGTTTAGGCATCATTTTAATTTCAAATTTGTGATAGATTGATGATGTAGGAGCATCCTAGGTGAAAGTGAGATCAACATAAACCAAAAACAGGAGTGATTTAAATTTTATTTTACTAATTTTGTGTGAGAAATATATGGGACATTAAGGCCAAAATATGGAATTAAATAATTGGCCTTATTTTATTGTTGCAAAAATTGTGGTGTTGGAGATAGTTTAGGAAGCAAATTTTGAGTTTTTGAAGTTCAAAAAGGAAAAAATACATTATGGGTGTGGATTTTTTGGGGGAAATAAATGTGGGGACAACTCATTAAATCCCCTTAACTATAGCATGGAATATTTGGACACACAAGTTGTGTAACTATTGATTTTTGCTAAGTTCGGCTCCTAGTTGTGAGCAAGTGGCTGATTTTCTTGGCCTAATCTTTAGTGAGAGTTTTTTGGAGCTTACAAATTTATTTTTCATATTTTATTTCTTTATTTTGGAGACTTTTTCCAGTTGGAGGTGCTATATTTCTTGGGAGTTACATTTTTGGTTGAAAAAGGAAAAGAGGAAGGCATGACAGGGGGGAGGGGATTCATTATTGTAGGCCAAAATGGGGAGTGGAAAGAAAAGGGCATATATTTTTCTCCAAGGGATGTTGGAATACATGTTGTTGTAGGTATGAAGTTTTGAAAACAACTTGAAGTTTCAAGATCATTGTGTAAGATAGGAACAATTGCAGGTTAAAGATTGCCACTACAAGTCATGGGTTGAGTTTGTATGTGAAGTGAAAGAGTTGTTTTGATGTAGTTTGTTAATTTATTGTCATAGATGAGTTTGAGAATAATTTATATTACTGTACATCAGTCCATGAGGCTGAGTTATTTTTTGTAATCAGATTTTTTGAGTGTTTTGTACGCATTTCTAGAGTTTGGAAAAACTATGTTGAAGAAGTTGAATATAAGAGTTATAATCTTGTTGCAAATTTTTGCACATTGATTTTTGTTTTGTTAAAAAAAATTTGAGATGGTTTGTGTGTGAGATCCCCTCATCCATTAGTGGTACTAGATCCAAGTTTTTCCTAAGTGTGTAGGCATAAGCGACGATGTGAGGCAGTTTGCACCAAGACCTGTGAGTAGAGAGTGAAGTAGTGATGCAGGAGCATCCAGTGGTGTAAGGGCAATCTTGCATCACCCAAAAAAATAGTTAAATTTCAAGTTTCTCAGTTTTTATATGTTTTTACATTTTTGGATACCCTTTTTGTCATAATGAAATTCCAAATTTATGGTTTTTATTTTCTATTATTGGGTTGAAAGATATTGCAGTTTTAGTTTCCCAGATTTGCACCTGAAAACCTTTCGGGTTAGATTTGAGGCACTTAGAGTTCCCAGATCGGCCCCGAAACTTTCCAAAATTGGCATAGCATATTTTGAGCGCATTGTTGACTTTGAGACCTTTCCAATGGTTCAAACGGTTCGCGAATCAGAGTCCCAGATCAAAAGTTATGGCCCCGAGAAGTTGGTGCACTTTCTAGAAGATACAATTGCAAATGTTCTTTTGAAATTTGAACTTCAAGTTATAATTTTTCGGCGCCAAACCACCTAAACTCAAATTTGAATGTTGTTTTGGCTCCAAACTAAAAAGGAGCTCTATTTATGGGCGGGTTTCTAATTTTTCAGTAACTTTTTGGGGACAAGCTCGCATATTGCGAAAGGGTTATTGTGTAGCTTTCTGTAACTTGCATGTGTTGTAGAACTTGGGGATTGAGATCCTCTGCATGTAAGAAGCTCCATTTTCTGAATAATAAAATTATTCTCTTGTTTGTGGGTTACTTTCTAAGTCTCGGGTTGTGCCCTCATCAAGTGGTATCGGAGCGGGGCTTTCTTGAGCGTGTGGGCAGATTGCCGATCGTGAGACAATTCGCACCAGGACCATGGTTGTGGGTCGAGGTCAAAAAAGATGCCTCCAAGAGTGGTGCCTGGTAGGCGTGGTGGTGCCAGAAGTGGTCGAGGTGGCAGAAATGCTGGTGGAAGAGATGAACTGGCAGCCCTCCAAAGACAGATTGACGCGTTACAAGAGTAGTTGAGAAGAGGGTTAAACCTGAGGGAGGAAAGTGGGGATGAAGGAGAGGAAGAAGGTTCAAATGTAGAAGAGGAAGAAGAAGCAATTGATCAAGACCAAATGCGGCTAATAAGGGCCATTTCAAAGATCAAGAAAAGACCCAGAGCATAAGTCCCCAATTATTTTGGAAGTCTGAACCAGGAAGAGTTGATCGACTAGATCAACGAGCTAGAAGAATATTTGAGTATGAGGAAATAAAGGACCCAGATCGGGTTAAGTTTGCGAAAATGAAACTGAAGGGCCATGCCAGTATTTGGTGGAAAGAGGTCCAGTTGGAAAGAAATCAAAGAGGAAAAGGAAATATCACCAGGTGGGATCGCATGGTAGAGAAACTAAAGAAGCAGTTCATACCAATAGACTACGAGTTAGATCTGTTGAAGAAATTGTAAGGGTTGAAGCAAGGAATTAGATATGTGAAAGAATATACTGAATATTTTCACAAGATAATCATCAAAATGGGCCACACAGAGGCCAATAAGGAGAAGGTAGCCCGATATCTTAATGGGTTACGACTGAGCATTTAGGAGGAGTTAAGCCTAGTCAGAATGACCACCATTGAGGATGTGTATTAGTTTGCTCTGAAGGTGGAAGAGAAGCTGAACAAAAGATTTGATGCAAGCAAAAAGGATGAGGAGGTCAAAGTGGAAGGGGAAGTGGAAGACCTTCAGGAAGCCAAAATGATGATGATAAGAAAAGTGAAGATGTGGGTACCAGCCGAAGCCAAAGGAATGACAACTTTTGTTGTCCTCGTGATCAAAACAATGGTGATCAAAGAGGTAGAGGACGAGGGAGATATGGACAAGGATCTAGAAGAGGTGGTTTCAAAGGAACATTTTTCTAGTGTGGTGAAGAAGGGCATCGAGCCTATGAATGTTCACAACACCAAGGAAGGGAAGACAAAAGGCTAGAAGGTCATGGAAGGGTTGTGCATGCAGATGAGGAGGCCCAATCTGAACATTCAGATGATGCTGAAAGGGGATAAGCCCTAGTGATTAGGAGAGCCCTGGTGACTGAGGAAAAGGACCCGGAATAGAGGAAGAATCTATTTCGCACAAGGTGCAAGTGTGAAGGAAAATGTTGTGATGTCATTATTGACGGTGGGAGCACCGATAATCTCGTGTCTGAAGAGATGGTCACAAAGTTGAAGCTGAAGAGGGAAAGGAACCTACATCCGTATTGAATTTCCTGGTTGCAGAAAGACCACAAAGTTTTGGTCAATGAGCAGTGCTTAGTAAAGTTCAAGATCGGGAGCTACCATGATGAGGTACTCTGTGATATCATCCCCATGGATGCATGTCACATGTTGTTGGGGAGGCCATGGTAGTTCGATAGGTGAGCTATACATGATGGCCATGCAAAAACTTATTCCTCGACAAAGGATGGGGTTCGTCACAAGTTGAAGCCTCGGCGACCGAAGAAAAGGTATGCGTACTTAGAATTTGATA
>VDFB02379711.1:109772260-109863832 GCA_007258455.2 Sequoia sempervirens
ATCGGAGTCCTGAATCAAAAGTTATGGCCCCAAGAAGTTGGCACACTTTCTAGAAGATACAATTGCAAATGTTCTTTTGAAATTTGAACTTCAATTTGTAATTTTTCGGCGCTAAACTGCCTAAACTCAAATTTGAATGTTGTTTTGGCTCCAAAAATAAAGAGGAGCTCTATTTATGGGGAGGTTTCTAATTTTTGGGTAACTTTTTGGGGACAAGCTCGCATATTGTGAAAGGGTGATTCTGTAGCTTTCTGTAACTTGCATGTGTTGTAGAACTTGGGGATTTGAGATCCTCTACATGTAAGAAGCTCCATTTTCTGAATAATAAAATTATTCTCTTGTTTGTGGGTTATATTCTAAGTCTCGGGCTGCGCCCTCATCAAGAATAATGATATGTGATGTCTTTGAACTATATTCTCAAGTGTCTCCATGTCGATGTTGAAAGCTAACACACTCCAAATAAGCATTCTAGGGAACACAACTGAAGATGTTGGTCCAAAATTTTCTAGAGATGGATGTAGAACACACTCCAAAGAAAAATATTCCTCTGAAGACAAATAATCCTCCTCTAAATTTTGTCTAAAAGTATCCACACTCATGTAAAATTACAAAGAATGATCATGTATAGAATAAACAAGAGGGTCAAAGTATTCCCTCACAACAAATAAAGAAGGAGATGTATGCAATCAATGGTGTCTCCCAAATATGAAATATGGGACTCAACAAACAAACAACCAATGTGTATCAAGTATACATCCCAAGTAGATGTATTTGGATGACTATGTAGATCCTACTACATCGAATCACAAGAGGCCAAACCTGTGCCAACATGAACATCATCAAATGCAACAGAAGATGGAGGAGATAAAATGCAAGGCTCAAGAATGGGATCTAATATGAGAACTCCCAAGTTCAAGAATCCAAATGTCTCCTCCAAATCATGGTTTACACTAGAAGTATGATAAAAAACTAAAGGAACAATATCATCATCAGAAGAAAATATGTAAAGGTGTACAATTGAGATGAATGATCAACCATTCTAGCAGCAATAATTTCTCTACTCTCCAAGTCTCTAATGATGACTAAATCAAGAGTGAACTTCACAATCCTCCCATCTCCACCATGTGTAATATGATATATGGAAAGAAGATTGTTTGTCAAATGAGGTACACATAAAACAACATTGAAAGTGTTTCCCCCAAAATTCGACCCGTTCCCAATTACACTCATATATGTATTATTTCCCATCAAAATAGGAGAAATAGTACAAGGCTCAAAATAAGAGAATATAGACTATGAATATTCTATATGATGAGATGCTCCCAAATCTAGAAGCCATCTCCTTGATCCAAGACCTAAAAAGCATAAAGAGTTATTCCATTATTTCCTGATGTAGAAGCCAAACCAACATGACCTTTTCCCTTATTAGACTGTTTTGAAGAAGAAGAAGAAGAAGGTGAATCAAAAATTCTAGAAGGAAAATCAATCTATTTCTTTTTGTGAAGATGTTTCAACTCATTAATATCCTTCTTATAACAAGAATTTTTGTCATTCCCAAGATTCTTACAATATGAACAAGTAGACTTATCCTTCTTAGATGATTTATCGATGGAAGATGACTTATTATTCATTTAATTTGAATGTGGTTTTTTCTTATACTTCTTTTTCTTATCAATATGTTCTAATTCTTTCACCTAACTAGCCAATAATGCTTGAGATTTAGATTACTTGATGAGACCCATCAAGATATAAGATTTTGTTTCTCTTGTATTAACATCTCAGAAAATGATGAAAATGAAGGTGTAGTATATGCACACCCCATAGTCAACCTATGAGTATGAAATCTATAAACAAAAGCAACATAGTGAGGACCAAGTTTGTTCAATGTATTGTAGAATAATTGAATTTCCTTCATACCTATTCCACATGATTTACATTGCTCTCTTAGATCATTAACCTTAGTGATGTAGTCCTAGATGTTGTCAAAGTTCTTAGTATCAAGGCCCATCAATTCATTATCAATTTGATAGCCTCTTACTTAATCTAAAGAGCAATACAATGTTTTCAATTTATCCCAGAATCTAGAGAATTCTTACATAATTCAATTTGAAACAATATATCTTGAGAAACTAGTTTACAAAGAAATCCAAGATCTTTGGTATGTTCAATCATCCATTTTATCTTTTTATCTACATCTTTAGGTTCAAGTACCTTATTTTCAACATATAGAGAGTGACCTTCATTCATTAGAACACTCCATGCATTTAAATTCCATGTCGAATAGTTATATGATGTTAACAAAGGAGCCTTAGAATTATCCATAAAAAATAAGAGTATAAGCAAACAAATCAAAACAATGCACTAGGGGCTTAAAATTCTAGCTCTCAAACCTCTAGGACCACCTACAAAAACTAAAAAGCGATCTTCTACAAGAGGGAAATCAAGAACACATATTTGCAATAATGGATGCAAGATATGGCTAATATGCAATACTCAAGATTGTAGTGATATATTAGACTCACACAACTAAACTAAATTATCTAGGATGTACAATTGATTCCTTGCTTATAAAGGAAAAATGCGAGGTAAGATTAGACAAGATCTTGACATGTGTCTTAATCATGTATAATAAGACAACTACCTCAACAAATATTAAATGACTTAAGACACAATAATTAAATGCCAATAGATAAGATAAAATATGGTGACAACTAATGATAACTAGAAAGATTCCCTCTTAGGACCTAAGTGGACTTAACATGTAAAGATGACCCAAATAGGGAAAACACCTATTTACACCAACAATTGACATATATCAAAAATAATAATCAGAATAATTATTTTCCAATTACCTAAATCTATTCAAATTTTTAATTACCATTAAAAATTAATGTTTATTATCAAGAATAATCAATATTCAATAATTGAATAAAAATCCTTTTTACTATGGATAATTACTCCATGAAATTTATCTACCTTTCTAAATAATTTATTCACCTAAATAAACTATTAGTTCCAAGGAATTATAAAAATTCAATTAATATTATTTTTTGAAACACGTTGATCCACTTGAATTAACTCTCCTACCTATGAACTAAATTAAATCAAAGATTAATCTAACATACCAAATTATCATCCACAATAAATTATAAATTCTCAAGCAATAATTTATCTCCATGATAAATCAATAACATATATATTCAAATATCATCATAATTTAAAATATAAATTACCATCTAAGATGGGGCATTACATCCTCATTTGGAACCACTCTACTCAAAATTTGGTGAAAGGGTACATCATCTAAAATGCGAGAGATCAATTTGGACTCAAAAAATACAATAATGGAGTCCAAGTGCACATAGCTTTGGTGTTTTCAAGACCCTCCTAGCCCAAGATAGTCTTTGTACAAAATTTAGGTTCATTCATTTGGTATGCAAATGATATTGCAAATATAATGATAAAAAATAACCTTGTAATAAGGAAGCCCCTATTGGAGGCACAACACTAAAGTGATGACTTTTTGGAATCCATTACTTGTTATGACCTTCAAGACATGGAAAAAACTAAAATAAAAAAATCCTAGATTGATCTACTAGATAGGAGCCTACTAACTTAAAAGGGGTCCTTTATAAATAACAATTATGTGTCATAATTTTAATGAAGAGAAGATCATGCCAAGCCTTGAAAAAATAGTGGTTAATTGAAACCATTTTTCCCATCCATTTTTTGTATATTGAAGATAGTTGACAAAAAAATTACAATATAAGGGACCAAAGGGCCAAATTGCTAAGTACTATCACCATATTAGGAACATACTATGTCCACCCATAATCCAAAAATAATTAAAATATAGGTATAAAATGAAATATTATAACAATAATAAAAAAATGAATAAGTCACCTTGTGTTCATTCTCCATAAAGTTTCCAAAGCAAAGGCTATAACAATATCTCTCATTAACTTAACATCTTCATGAATTAAAAAAAAACAACACTTAAAAGGGATGGCATTGAGCGGGAAGGCCTAGGGCTGCTCCCGTTTGAATTTTTCTAGAGGAACGGGCGAAGGTGGGGAGGATGTAGGGATTTTGAGGATGGCGATGTTGATTGGGAGGTCGCTCTCTTGTTTTCTCCTAGTGAAGTTGGTGTCGGAGGGTGTCTTTGAAGTGGGTGTTATTGAGATCCTTTGGCTCAATTCTCCTGCATTAGAAGTGTTTGGGAGGCTCAAGCGGCTTATCATTTTCCTTTTTATGTTCTATTGGGGGTGTTGTTGTGCCCTGTGTTTCTGGCTTGGCTCTTCTTGCCTCATCGTGGTCTCTTGTTGATTGGTTTCCTACTTCCTATGATGACTTTCCCTTGCTGCTACTTGTTGTGGGTGTGGGTGTGCATGCTCCTGACTTGGCCCCAGTGGTGGTATGCAGTGTGGTGGTTGTATCTCTATTCTGTAGTGATTAGTGATGCTTCTCAGAGATGGATTAGTGTTTCCTTTGGCTTGTGTGGGCGTTTGAGTTTCTGAGATGCTTCTCCCCAACTCCCCTACTGACGAGTTGCTTCTTGCAGCTTGGGTGTTACTTTGAGTTGGTCATGGTGGGTAGTTTGTTGTCCAGATCTATCTCTCCACCTCTATGTTGTGCTCCTACCTATTTTTGGGGGTCGTGTGTGATTGGTTCTTGGTGGAGTTTGTGATTGGGGATGTTTATAAGGCATTGCTTCTTTGTTCTTCTCCCCTGTTGCGTCTTGTTGAAACTATTAAAATTTGATGATTTTTGCCTATCTTTCATACCCCCTGAGTCTTCATGTGAAGTTTACCTTTGGAACATTTGCCTCATTTTCATGATGCTTTACCAAAATTTTTCCCATATTTCCCCATGGAATTCATCCATGTCTGCATTTTCCACCTTTTGGTCCATATCAACATGAATCTGTTCCGGTCTCCCCAACCCATTATGTTTTTCTACTAATATTTTCTATTTCAGGTGTATCGGTGAGACTTTTGTATTGTTACAGCGACTGGCATTTGTCTGTGATTGGCTATCGGAGTAAAATTTATGTTGTTTTGGTGATCGTGGAGGCACCTTTCGGCATAACTTTTGGCTGTCGAGGTAGTGTCTTACCGATTTCATTATGTCTCCCTGACTAAGTATATGGTGGTTCATCGGTGTGAGTTATTCTTTTTCGGTGTGATGTCATGATGATTTTGTTTTGTCACGCCGACCGGCAAGTGGGGGATGCATATCAGGGGAAGTCATAGCTATCGTTGTAAGGTCTTGGCGAGTGACCTTCGGTCTCGCCGACCTTACACATGGATTTTCTTTGAATAAACTTTCGGTGAGACTATGGTGGCTTCGGCTAAGAGTCATGGCGAAGTAAGGTATGTCTCACCGACGATACATAAAGGTTTATTCAAGTGGCTTTCGGTGTAAGTTTTTTTTTCTCTTGGCGATCAAAAGTTATCTCGGGGTGACTTTCGGTAAAGCAATGAGCATTCTATAAGAGGTCTCCCTGACATTGATTTATCTTGCCGATAATACACACGGGCGCTCTTTCGGTGAGAAAATCTGAGGGTCTTGGCGAAGATGAATATAACAAAGGATGCTTCGGTATGACATGATATTGTCTCCGTGAGGTCTCCCCGATATTATTAAGTCACAATGACACATAGATGAGCAAAGGGCTTTCAGTATAACTCGATGAATTCTGTGGGACTTCTCCCCGATGTTGTTTTGTCTTGGCGAAAGCAATTGAAGGATACATTTCGGCATGAGTGTGCTTATGTCATGGCGATATACATATTATATGAAGATTCTTGGTGAAACTCAAAGCGATCGACATAGGGTCTCTTCGATATCAAAGAGCTATAGTGAAACATAAAGAGGACAATTGGATACTTCTTGACTTCAGCGTAGCGAACAGATGGTCACAGCGAAAGCGAATAACACAAAGGACAAGGGAACACGGGAAGATAGCGATAAACAATTGAATTGCCTTCGGCATACCTACTAGTTGTCTCGCCGACTGTTTCACTGGTAAATAGTAGAAATACAAATCTTGTGGCTGACAGGTTGATGCTTGATGACCGTTGCAAGTTGACATAATTGGAGCCCGAATTCTATGGAGGGCCGACATGGATTTTCAATTTGATTTATTTTCTTGACGCTGGTGTATAAATAGGCATCTTGTGATTGTAAATGGACACCAGTTATTAGATATTCGATACACTGCAAGTAGATACAGTAGAATAAAGTTATCAGATCAGAGACTATTGTTGCATGATTTCAGAATGGAGGTATTTATGAAAATCAGTTGATGTTGCTGATTTTTCTGGTGCCAATTATTTGTTGAATCTAATGAAAGTATTGCTAAGTTGTCTCCAAGATGGATTCTTTCTGATTGTTTAAATTGATATAACAAGTTTGTATTCAATTTATCAGTGCACATTTGTTGTACTTGTGTGATTGATTGATTGGTTCTTTCAAGTAAGGACTAAATCCTTTTAGTTAATCACAGTAGTCAAAGAGATTCATTTGGATTATTCAAGTAGAGCTTTGTAATTATAGAATTGCATGTTTATACAAGTTGTAAACAAAATATATGCCAGATAATTTGAGTTTTCTCCAGAGAAGTGTTGATCATCCTGATCTCATTTGACTTCGCATACCCAATAAGGCACTGGTCTCTACAACTTCATCATTTGGATTCATTCAGTTTCTTTACATCTGTTAATTGAAAATTTTAGATTTTAGATTAAAAAATTTCTTTCGCTATTACTATCAAGTTTGGTTTCATTTGTTCACTTCCATCTGCCATTGTGGACAAATCATTGTGCAAGAAAGATAATCATAAGACAAGTTTGCTTCATTCAGAAAGGTACACCTACCCAGGTTTAGCGGCACCTAAAGAGTAGAAGGTTGAATTCTTTTGACCTTGTCTGTTACCTTGAAACGTATCAAGAGATTGGCAGCCTCTTGAGGCATTCAGCCTACGTTTTTGAGAGCTAACACGTCTGTGGTTGGATATCTTGGGTGCATGCCTCTAGTGGCTTGTCAGCTTTGGTGTTGGGCTTTGGTGTTTGGGTAGTTTTACCTTTGTTAGCTTCACTTGGTTCAATTCGCTCCTGAGGGACATTTTTGTTTCCCTGTTCACTGGTGCTTCTTCCATCTTCCTACCTTCTTGGCTTCCTATTTAGGTGGGTATCCCTCCGCATTATGTCAGAGGTGGTGTTTGAGAGTGTGGTTAAGGGTGTTTTTCTCTAGTTTCTCTATTTCCTATTAGGTTCTAGTTTGATCCTCTTTTCGGGAACGGTGTTATGCTACCTTCGAGGTAGGTTTGTGAAAGATGCTAGCTATGTGGTAGCCCAATTGAAGATGCTCATTAGAGCGGTGATCTTGTTTGCTTCTTTTCTCAAAATAACTTTCCTCTCGTTGTTGGAGCTAAAGGTTTGTGTGACCATCTCTTGTCCTCTTTTGGGGAGATGGGGGTTTGCTACTGGTGGGGTGCAGAATGGTCTATGCTAGAGTATTTTTGCTACTATTTCCTTGTTGTAGACATGTTCAATGGGGGTTGGTTTTAGAGTTCCTTTAGAAGTCTTGTTTTGTGGTCCCTTTATTTCTTCTATTTGGATGCCTTGGGAGGAGGTTTTTTCCTGTTCTACTAGAGTTCTTGCTTGCTACCATATCCTTCAATCACTGTTTCTATAGAGGTGAATATGGCTCCTATTAAGGTGGAGCCCTATCCTATTGAGGTGGAGCTAGTGGTTGTTGATATGGTGGGGAGTGCTTCTCTCCTTAGCTAGTTCCTATCGAGGTGGAGTGTGCTTACTCTAGAGGGAGGTTTATTTGGTAGTTCTGGTCCCCACTTCTTCCTCTCCTATAGATGGCAAGCCCATTGTGCCATAGAAAAAAGGACCTCTTGCTTGACATCAGAATAATTCATGATAAATTGGGCTTAATTTCGCCTTGGTCTAGTGTTGTGAGGTGTTTTACACACCCACATTAGGTCTTGGGCCCTAGCAAAATGAATAAAATGCATGTCTTGTAAAGGTGTTGTAAAGAGTTGTAACAAGCTTTCACACTTTTTCTAGACTTTTATTAAGCATTTAAATCTAATGGTCCTCACCCCCCACTTTTGAATTAAATATTATTTGTATTTGACAAGTTAGCTTTTCTCTCTTCTTCTATAATTAAATAATTATTTTAAATTATTTAATTATTCATTACCCTTTTCTTCTATAATTAAATAAATATTATTTATTTAATTATTCCCCACTTTCCCTCCAATATTAAATAATTATTTTTAATTATTTAATATTTTGTCCTTTTTCCCCCACTTTTGAATTAAATATTATTTTAATTCAAAAGTTTATTTTTCCCTCTTCTTCTATAATTAAATAATTATTTAATTATTCATTAGCCCTTTCTCTCTATAATTAAATAAATGCTATATTTATTTGATTATTTATCCTCTCTTTATCTCCCCAATTAAATAATTATTTTAATTATTTTAATTATATCTTCCCTCTTCATTCAATAATTATTTTTAATTATTTAATGTTTAACATCACACCTTCCATCTATAATTAAATAATTATTTTTAATTATTTGTCCTCGCCTTTCTTTTGAAATAAATAAAATTAATATTTTATTTATTTCTTCTATATTGGCCACCTAAATTAAATAATTTTTTATTATTTAATTTTCTCCAACAACCTCTTTTTCTATGCCAATCTTATCTTCTACCTCAAGTCTTTATCTACCTGTGTCTTTCTTCTCTCAATTAACCTCCACCCTTGATAAAGTTATTTTCTAATTTAATCTTGGCCCTTGATCATGATCCTTATTCTTAACTCTCCTCTATAAAAGGAGACCTTTCATCCATCCATTATCAAAGCAATCCATTCATCATTCATTCATATCATCAAGTCAAGCAAGCAAGAATTTTCATCCATTTTGTAGCAATTCAAGATCCATCATCATGGCAAGTTATTAACTCCATTATTTCATGTTCAATGCTTCATATTATTTCTTCATTTGGTTTAATGTCACGTCTCGAATGCCCCTTGTTTTGGCTTTGTGTGGATTTGATATATGATTGGGTGTGTGTAGTAGAATATATAATGAATACTATGGTATTTTGGTGTGGTGAAATATGGAATGTTTCTTTAATTTGAGAAATTTGAATGTTTTGAATGCAATATATTTTTTATACAATGAAAATGGAAAATTTTATTTCAATTTATGAGTTTTAATGTCTTGATTTATATCTAGATATGGATACTAATCTATTGATGTGTGTCTGAGGTTATTGAGATGTAGGTCATCGAAGATCAAGGGTGTGGCTAAGGAGAGAAGGTTAGCTTCTTGGAAGGGTACAGTAGGAACGAAACTCTCACATACACACACGTGCACATAGTGTGGTTCAAATGCATATAGTTTTAATTGGGTGTTTTTCTAAGTGTTTGTTTAATTTTATGAAGTAAAACAAAAGTATAGTAAATTAGAAGAAATAATTTTAAATATAATAATTTAATTATAGACTATGTTTGGCTAATTTGAATAATTGTATTATTTTTCAAATTGAATATTAATTCTTTGGAACAAATAATTATTTGATAATGAAATGGTATTTATTCTTGCTCATTAAAGGTAAATATTTTACCCTTGTAAATAGAATAGTATTTTATTAACAAGTGTTGTAATGATTTTTTTTTAAAATGGAAATAGCACGAAAAATAAATTAATTTTATTTCATTAATTTTTAATGTTTTCAAGATTAGTTTTTTTTTAAAACGGAAAAGAAAACTTTAAAAAGAAAAAGAATTCCCTAGAAGAGATAACGGTTCTTGGTAATTTTCTTAAAAATTTGCTTTACAAAAAGAAACAATGGCTGCCATCAAATGCTTTTAGATTATTTTGAATAGAATTAGTGGAAGAAGAAATAAGCACAGGGAAAAAGAAATAAGAAGAAGAATCTTTGGAAGAAAAGAGAAGTGAAAGAAAGAACATCCTCAACGGAAGGCAAATTAACCAGGTTTTTGAGATTTCCCCATTGCTTTTAAATTTTTCAAGTATGAGAAAATAATTGTCTATGTTGTGCAAAGATTGGTTCTTTCAAAACTTATGTTGCAAAACCTCTGTAAATTTTGAAGTGCTTGTTGTGGGAAAGAAAATTTACGGATAGAATTATGAAATCTGTATAATTTGCCCCAATCTTTTATATATAATATCAAAATATTTTTCTGTTATTCTATAATATTTGTACCCAGATTGGGGTTTTCTGTGTGAGAGTTTAGAATAAAATATGTTTCCAGTTTGAATAGAAATCATATATAAATCTGAATATATATGTATACACAAAACTGTATATGTACATAAATATATAAACATATATTTACAATGGCTACGAAATTGGTATATTGAAATACCATGTTTGATGTAGATGATATTGAAATTGGTAAACTTTAGAATGACTGTGGGTTTATATATGTACACATCCTTGTATATGAATATAAATACATGTATACTTATATTTAATAGGTATAAAATGGGTGTATCAAAATATTGCAGTTGATAAGAATACTATTCAAATTTATGCATGTTGCGTAGTCTATAAAAGGTGAAATTTGAATGCTAAAGGAACACCCCCAGCCATGTTCTTCCCACCGGGTGGGGTGGGCGCTAGCCCATTTAACCCAAAGTTTCCCTTAAAATAAACTTCTGATATGTTTATACATATGAAGGACTCTCTAGCACTACGCCATTTTATGGTGCTAAACAAATGGCATAAACACATATGTGAAATTTAAAACGGGATAAACGCAAATGTGAAAATTTTCCTTTATATATATATATATATGATAATATATATGTCTCTTTATATATATGCTTCTGCTTATTTATGCCTTTATATTATTCTGATGTAAATATTATCCATGTTAAAACAATTCTTCATCCTTGTTTGATAATCTTTAGTTTCATAACTAAAAAATGGGCAAGTTGAATTATGAGGGAATAGATATTACAAAATAACCTAAATTAGAATCGTGTAATTTTGTTTTGAGTTGATACTTGGTTGAGCACCTATCTTTGAGTATTGAGAATAATGTGACTTACTTTTATAAATGTAGACAAACCTCTAATTCGAAAGAATTAATTAAAAAAAAATCTATAGATTTTAGCTGAAACCATTCCTTATCCTTGTGTTGATAATCTTTGCATTTATCCTCTAAATGCATGCAAAACTATGAACTATTATATTTCCACATTACTCCTACAAGTACATTTTTTTTTACTGAATGATAATCATTTCCTTTTTAAATGTAAATGTTTCTTTTCTTCTTTAGAAAATATTTTATCCTCTGAATGAATGCAAAACTATGAACTATTATGAAATCCAGATTGTGGCAAATAGTGTGATGTTTTCTTTTAGTAAAAAGGTAAAATTTGGAAGTCAAAAATGTTGTGTTAAGACAAGCATTTTATGGGAATATATGTTGGAATTTATTGTCTGAACAAGAAAACTTAGAAATTTTGGAATGTTATGTGTTATTGTGAATGCCACTTAGAAAATGTTTGAGTCTATGCATTTATGTGATTTATGTGAATTTATGCATTATGAGTAGACTTTCGATGAATTTATGCATTATGAGTAGACTTCCGAGATAGGATGTCGAAGGTGGACCCATAGAGACGATAGTTTTACCTTTTCTAAAACTATAATTTATTTTATGTTTATGCTTGGCCAAGAAATGTACCATTGAAATAGATGGATTAAAAATCCTAGAAATAAATGTTATGTATGTCTCTGCCACCTCCTATTGCAAGAAATATTTTATTCTTAGTATAGGAATGCATATAGGCATTAGGCTTGCATCAAGAGTTCCATCCTACTGTGTTGTTCTAGGTTGCTACACTCCTCGAGTAGGGTTAGTGATTTCTTCGAGATAGGAAGAAACCCAGGGAAGTCATGTGCTTTGTGGTTGGGTGGAAAAGGCACCTTAACTGCACTCTTGGCCCTTAGTGCAAGAAAACTAGTGGAGTCGAGGCAGATGAGGATCAAAGCTTTACTTTGTCATGGATATATTTATTATATTATTCATTTACGACGTGCATAGCCAATTTTTACATTGTAACTTCATTTCAAGGATATAACATTTATGTAATCTCATACCATTGAAACAAATTATTTGTTTATTGTACCATTGAAACAGATGATTTGTTCATTGTATCATTGAAATAGATGATTTTGAAGTAGATTTTTTGGAACACCCTTAATGGTGTATGTACATTGATAATGTTATATGAAATTTCTTTGAGCATTGATGAATAACTCTTGGTATACATGTTTTGGATATATCATATGATGGATGTACTCCTATCTCTTTACTTGAAAAGAATGATACTCATTTACTATATTTTGTATGGAATGGAAGCTTTCAGTCTTTACATTTTTGGTATCAGAGAAATAAGGTTCAATTCTAGGACTTATGCCTAATTATGCTTGATGTTATGTTTTTCTAGGGTAACTCCTAATGGATGGTAGATATTATCAGTGGGAACGGGGAGGAGGATCCCGTGGTGATCCCAATGATAAGTTGGATTAGATTTTGGCCATTCTGAGTAGACAAGAGGTCAGGCTTCACAACTTAGAATAGGCAAGACAGATTGGACCACCAAAGTCGAATCCTGGTGAAAGTGAAAACAACAGAAATGAACCAAATGGAGGAAACCTTGAAACTGAAAGGAATCAAAGTAAGCTAGGGAAGGTAGTTGAAGAATTGGGTAAGGACCTCAAGAAGGTCGTGCCACCAAAGTTTGATGGAAAATCTTTTGGGGATGGAGTAGAAGCTTGGATCATTGAAATAGAAAGGTATTTTTCCCTACGAAACTTGTCCAATGAAACTAAGGTTGAATGGGGGTCATACTAGCTCACCGATGAAGTTGCCACATGGTGGGAGAATGAAAGGGCTGATAAACAATTTTTTCCTGGTAAGGTAACATGGGAGCAATTCTTGTAGACATTCAAAAAGAGGTGGCTTCCACAGTCCTACTTTGATAAAAAGATGACATAATTTTAGGTGCTCATTCAAGGAGGAATGATGGTGACACAATATTGGGAGAAATTCTCGTACTTGCTTAAGTACGTACTCCAATACCAACATGATGAGAGGTTTCAAATTTGGAAATTCATTCTAGGGCTTAGGCCTCAAATTGGAAATGAGGTGGACATGCATAGACCTGCTACCATGGATGAAGCCTTTGAATTGCACTTATGCAGGAACATAAAATGCAGCAGGTTGCAAAGTATAGGAAAAGTAGGGATGTGAAGTATGGTAAAAAGAAAACCCAAGGAAATTTCCAGGGTAACAACAATCAAGATAATTAGAGTAACTAGGGCAACTAGGGTAACCAGGGAAATAATAACAAGTAGATTAGGAATTTTAAAAGGGGCAATAATTCTCAGGATTAGAATAATGGGAATCAAGGCAGCAAAAAGAAGGCTAATTATAATAAAAACAACAATAACAAGAGGGATTTATCTGACAGGCCTAAGGCACCCCATGGAGGTTGTTATATTTGTGGTGGTGAGAATTATGCAAGTGTGTGCCCTCAGAGGAGGAACAAACAGAATTACAGGAATCAACATCATATTCATGCAATGGTTGATAATCGCCAAGCCGATTACTAGGCTACACCTATCCAGCTATCGGGTAAAATTTTTGGATATTCTATTTCCATTTTGATTGATACTAGTGCCACTAATAGTTTTGTGGATCCAAATGTTGTATCTAAATTATTTGTTAGACTGGGCTATATGGAAAATTCATGGAAAGTTCAGTATGGGAACCAGGTAGCGAGGAAGGTAGAGCAATGCCTATTTTGTAGTGAACTTGAACTCCCTAGCCTTAGAACGCAAGTTAATTTATATGTAGCACCACTAGGGTCTTATGATGTAATTTTAGGGATAAATTGGCTCATTGAACATAAGGCTCTTATTTATTGCGAAGAGAAAACAGTAAAGTGTCTTGATGATCAGGGAAACCATGTGGAGATTTGTGGTGTAAAAAGGCCTCTAGAGCTTAGGCAGGTCTCTATGATGCAGTTAAAGAAGGAAAGCCGAAAGGGTTGCACCATTTATGTAATAAAGGCCAAATACCTTGAGGAGACAAAGTCATCAATCAATGACCATCCCATACTAAAATAATTTCAAAATGTTTTCCTGACGAGCTAACTGAGCTACTATCTAAGCATGTATTTGCTTTTTCTATAGATTTGCTACCTAGCGTGGAACCTCAGTCTAAAGCACCATACAGGATGAACACCATGGAGTTATATGAGTTGAAGGCCCAATTGGAGGAATTGTTGAAATAGGGTTTCATTAGGCCCAACGTGTCACCATGGGGAGCTCTTGTTATATTTGTGAAAAAGAAGAATGGGACCTTGAGGTTATGCATTGATTACAGGATGCTTAACAAGGTTACTATTAAGAACAAATACATGCTTCCTTGTATTGATGATTTGTTTGATCAGCTAAAAGATGCCAAGGTATTCTCGAAAATTGATCTGAGATCAGGATACCATTAGTTGAGAATAAAAGATGAAGATATTCACAAGACTTCTTTCAGAACAAGATACGGGCACTACGAATTCATAGTGCTACCGTTCGAGCTAACCAATGCCCCTACAACCTTCATGAATTTGATGAATAGCATCTTTTGGGACTGTTTGGATAATTTTGTCTTAATCTTCCTTGATGATATCTTGATATATTCCAAGTCAGAGGAAGAGCATGATAGGAACTTGAGGATTGTGTTGTATGGAAATATATCCAAATGTACCTTCTATCAGTATGATGTGCATTATCTGGGGAACATTATTTCAACAAAAGGGATAGTTGTGGACCCAGATAAAACCAAGGAAATATTGGAGTGGCCAGCACTGCAGAATGTTTTTGAAGTGCGTAGCTTCATGGGGCTTTCCAGTTATTACAGGAGGTTTGTCCAAGGGTTCTCTTCAATTGTAGCACCCATTACGGCACTACAAAGAAAAGGAAATAAATTCGAGTGGAGTGACAAATGTGAAAAATATTTTCAGTTGCTAAAAGAGAAACTTACTTTTGCACCCATTTTGGTCATACCTAATCCGAATGGGCATTTCATAGTAATTACAGATGCATCAAGGGATGGTGTAGGGGCAATCCTTATGCAAGAAGGACAAGTGGTGGCAAATGAGTCCAGAAAGTTGAAACAACATGAACTAAACTATGCACCCCATGATTTAGAGCTAGTGGCCATAGTACATGTTGTCCAAATATGGAGGAACTACCTCCTAGGAAATCCCTTTGAGTTAAAAATAGATCATGCAGGATTACAGTATATCTTTACTCATCCCAACCTGAATGCTCGCCAGAGACAATGGTTGGAATTTTTGAGTATGAATTTGGCATGTAGTACATCAAGGGAAAGGAGAACGTGGTAGCAGATGCCTTGAGTAGGAGAAGACATCTTGTAGCCATGGTTACAATTAAATCCAATTTCAAGAAATAGGTGATTCAGGCCTTACTAGGGGATGAGCATTTCAAAAGGGTAAAACAAGCCCTAGGATAGGATCCTTCATATCACAAATTTATGGGTTATGTGTTTGAGTCTGATGGACTCTTAAGGTTCCAAGGTTTTATGTATATTCCTAATTTTGCAAGATTGAGAGAGTTGGTGTTAAAAGAATTCCATAATGCACTATATTTAGGGCACCCTGGTGTTACTAAAATGATGGAAGGACTCGGGCCATTATATTTTGGCTCAGACTCAAGAGGGAAGTAACTGCATTTGTAGCCCGATGCTTAGAATGCCAGCGAGTCAAGGCTGAGCATGTACATCCAACAGGAATTTTATACCCTCATAGGGTACAAGAATATAAGTGGCAGGTGATAACCATGGATTTTATTCAGGGGTTGCCGTTGTCTAAGAACATACATGATACTATCCTAGTGACCTGGTGGAAAAATTGACAAAAGTGGCTCATTTCATCCCTAGGAATCTCAAGGATGGTTTGATGGTTTTGGCAAGAAAGTTTGTGCAGGAGATTTTTCAACTGCATGAAGTACCAAAGATGATCATTTCAGATCGTGACACTCGTATGACTTCCATATTTTGGACTACACTGAACTCTTCCTTGGGAACCAAACTAAACTTTAGTTCTGCATATCATTCTCAGACTGACGGTCAGTCAGAGAGGGTGAATTGGGTTGTGGAGGATCTCCTCCAAATGTATTGTATGGAACAACAACACAAGTGGGAGAAGTATTTTCCATTGGTGGATTTTTCCTACAACAACTCATACCATGCCTCATTAGGTATGGCACCATTCGAGGCTTTGTATGGTCGTAAATGTCGCACACCCATCAGTTGGGATATGATGAAAGATAGGATTGTGATTGGACCTAAAATGCTAAGAGAGATGGAAGATTAGATGAAGCTCATCAAAGAAAAGCTAAAGCAAGCTTCAGATCGACAAAAGAGTCTTGCTGATAAGAACAAGACTTTCTGATAGTTTTCTTTGGGAGACAAAGTCTTTTTGATAGTTCAACCACAAAAGAGTTCAATATTTTTCGGCAAGAACTCAAAGTTAGCCCCTAGATTTGTGGGACCCTTTGATGTCGTGGAGGTGGTTAATCCAGTTGCTTACAGGCTTTCTCTACCACTAGTTCTATCTCAAATTCATAATGTCTTTCATGTCTCAGTGCTTAAGCCCTATCATCTAGATGTTGGTCATCAGGATATTGGAAGAGCGCAATGTTAAGTTGCGCAATCAAGACATTTTCTAGTACAGGGTCCAGTGGGACCAATATTTGGTGGATAATGCCACCTAGGAGAATGCAGAGGACATTGATAGATTGTTTCCTCATTTGAGAATCTAGATTACTTTTTTCTTTTCCTACATATTGAGACTTATGATACATTGATACTTCAGACTTTATTGTGTGGATGTTTTCAATAAGACATCGAGATGATGTCTCTTCCAAGTGGGAAAGGATGTCACATCTTGAACTCTGATGCCCCTTGTTTTGGCTTTGTGTGGATTTGATATATGACTAGGTGTGTGTAGTAGAATATATAATGAATACTATGGTATTTTGGTGTGGTGAAATATGAAATGTTGCTTTAATTTGAGAAAGTTGAATGCTTTGAATGTAATTTATTTTGAATACAATGAAAATTGAAAATGTTATTTGAATTTATGAGTTTTAATGTCTTGATTTATATCTAGATATGGATACTAATCTATTGATGTGTGCTTGAGGGTATTGAGATGTAGGTCGTTGAAGACCAAGGGTGTGGCTAAGGAGAGAAGGCTAGCTTCTTGGAAGGGTACAGTAGGAACGAAACTCTTGCATACACACACACGTAGTGTCATTCAAATGCATATAGTTTTAATGGATTCATAATTGTGTGTTTTTTTGAGTGTTCATTTAATTTTATGAAGTAAAACAAAAGTATAGTAAATTAGAAGAAATAATTTTAATTATAGATTATGTTTGGCTAATTTGAATAATTGCCTTATTTTTCAAATTGAATATTAATTCTTTGGAACAAATAATTATTTGATAATTAAATAGTATTTATTCTTGCTTATTAAAGGTAAATATTTTACCCTTGTAAATAAAATAGTATTTTATTAATGAGTGTTGTAATGATTTTTTTTTTAAATGGAAATAGAACGAAAAGGAAATTAATTTTATTTCATTAATTTTTAATGTTTTCAAGATTAGTTTTTTTTAAATGGTAAAGAAAACTTTAAAAAGAAAAATAATTCCTGAGAAGAGAACAGTTCTTGGTAATTTTCTTGAAAATTTTCTCTGCAAAAAGAAACAATGGCTGCCATCAAATGTTTTTAGATTTTTTTTAATAGAATTAGTGGAGGAAGAAAGAAGCACAGGGAAAAAGAAACAAGAAGAAGAATCTTGGAAGACAAATTGGAAGAAAAGAGAAGAAGTGAAAGAAAGATCATCCTCAATGGAAGGTAACCAAGTTTTTGAGATTTCCCCATTGCTTTTAAATTTTTCAAGTATGAGAAAATAATTGTCTATGTTGTGCAAAGATTGGTTCTTTCAAAACTTATGCTGCAAAACCTCTGTAAATTTTGAAGTGCTTGTTGTGGGAAAGAAAATTTATGAATAGAATTTTGAAATCTGTATAATTTGCCCCAATCTTTTATATATAATACCGAAATCTTTTTCTTTTATTCTGTAATATTTGTACTCAGGTTGGGGTTTTCTGTGTGAGAGTTTACAATAAAATAGGTTTTCAATTTGAATAGAAATCATATATAAATCTGAATATATATGTATAGATATTTATATACATACACAAAACTGTATATGTGCATAAATATATATACATATATTTACAATGGATACGAAATTGGTATATTGAAATACCATGTTTGATGTAGATGATATTGAAATTGGTGAACTTTAGAATGACTGTGGGTTTATATATGCACACATCCTTGTATATGAATATAAATACGTGTATACATATATTTAATAGCTATAAAATGGGTGTATCGAAATAATGTAGTTGATAAAAGTGCTATTCAAATTTATGGTGTTGCGTAGTCTGTAAAAGGTGAATTTTGAATGCTGAAGGAACACCCCCAGCCACGTTCTTCCCCATGAGGGAAGGGCTGCAACGTGGGGGGAAGCGCCCTCCATAGGCCGCGACCTTTGGAGGGGGCGCTGCCCACCATAGGCAGCGTTCCCCAATGGGGGGAGGCGCTGGCCCATTTAACCCAAAGTTCCCCTTAAAATAAACTTTTGATATGTTTATACATATAAAGGACTCTCCAACATTGCATCATTTTATGGTGCTGAACAAATGGCATAAACACATATGTGAAATTTAAAATGAGATAAATGCATATGTGAAAATTTTCATATATATATATATATATATATATATATCTGCTTATATTATATATGAATATAATAAAGTAAAGAATGAGATACATCAATATGTGAGTCACTATTTATGCCTATGTATTATTCTCATGTAAATATTAACCATGTTGAAACAATTCTTCATCCTTTTTTGATAATCTTTAGTTTCATAGCTAAAAATGGGCAAGTTGAATTCTACGGGAATAGATATTACAAAATAACCTGAATTAGAATCATGTAATTCTGTTTTGAGTTGATACTTGGTTGAACACATATATTTGAGTATTGAGAACAACGTGACTTACTTTTATAAATGTAGAAACACCTCTAATTCGAAAGAATTTTCTCTTAATTATAAACAAATCTATAGATTTTAGCTGAAACCATTCCTTATCTTGTGTTGATAATCTTTTCATTTATATATATATATAAATGTTTGGTATACATGTGAATATATATTAAAATAAATATATAGGTGCAAAAGAAGTTTTTTTTTTTAAGAATACTTATACAAACGTATAGAGAGGATCCTTTATTTTCAAATTGATATAACAGGGTTATCCAGAATGATTTATTATGACTATACAAAGGGTACAATTGTCAACATTATGTCCATTTGGAAATTACTTATTTTCTTATAATGTGTAATTTGTAATTGAAAGTGTTTGTTTTACTATGACAATAGTTATTGATGGTTAATTTAGTTATTAAGGTAACTCTCATTTTTCTTTTGAAATAATTATATTTCCACGTTACTCTTGCAAGTACATTTTTTTTACTGAACGGTAATCATTTCCTTTTTAAATGTAAATGTTTCTTTCCTTCTTTAGAAAATATTTTATCCTCTAAATGCATGCAAAACTATGAACTATTATGAAATCCAGATTGTGGTAAATAGTGTGATGTTTTCTTTTAGTAAAAAGGTAAACTTTGGAAGTCAAAAATGTTGTGTTAAGACATAAGCATTTTATGGGAATATATGTTGGAATTTATTGTCTGAACAAGAAAACTTAGAAATTTTGGAATGTTATGTGTTATTGCGAATGCCACTTAAAAAATGTTTGAGTCTATGCATTTATGTGATTTATGTGAATTTATGCATTATGAGTAGACTTCTGGGATATGATGTCGAAGGTGGACCCACAAAGACGATAGTTTTACTTTTTCTACAACTATCATTTATTTTATGTTTATGCTTGGCCAAACAATGTACCATTGAAATAGATGGATTAAAAATCCTAGAAATAAATGTTATGTATGTCTCTACCACCTCTTGTTGCAAGAAATATGTTATTCTTAGTATAGGAATGCATATAGGCATCATGCTTGCATCGAGAGTTCCCTCCTGTTGTGTTGTTCTAGGTTTGTAGGCTCCTCGAGTAGGGTCAGGGATTTCTTCGAAATAGGAAGAAACCCAAGGAAGTCATGTGCTTCGTGGTTGGGTGGAAAAGACACCTTAACTGCACTCTTGGCCCTCAGCACAAGAAGACAAGTGGAGTCAAGGCAGATGAGGATCAGAGCTTTACTTTGTTATGGATATATTTCTTATATTATTCCTTTATGGCTTGCATATCCAATTTGTACATTGTAGCTTCATTTCAAGGATATAACATTTATGTAATCTCGTATCATTGAAACAAATGATTTGTTTATTGTACCATTGAAATAGATGTTTTTTTATTGTATCATTGAAATAGATGATTTTGAACTAGATGTTTTGTAACACCCTTAATGCTATATGTACATTGATAATGTTATATAAAATTGCTTTGATAATTGATGAATAACTCTTGGTTACATGTTTTGGATATATCATAAGATGGATGTACTCCTATCTCTTTTCTTCAAAAGAATGATACTCATTTACTATATTTTGTATGGAATGGAAGCTTTCGGTCTTTACATTTAATTACCTAAAAGGGGTTTGACCAAGGCAAACCCCTATTCCCTAACATTCAACATTTCTCTTTCTTTGTGTGTTTGCAGATTTAGGCTTGGAAATAATTGAAGAATAGGTTTCAAACTTGTTGAAGACAACCTATTATTTGCAAAGCCAAAATATCAACGAAAAATCACTTTCAAGTGCATAGTTTTTGTTTTGCATTTATTGTATTTATTTCATCTTTTTGTATATCACAATCTGTTTTCAAACATTACATAAATCTTAGGTTTTGCATTCAAATTCAATCAAATAGATCATCCAATTGCATTTAGATCATCTCATTTAGTCTTAATAACATCATACACATTGCATAATTTGAGTGAACCTAGCTAGATCTTTTTTGTGGGGTTTATCTCTCTCCTTTTAGGTGAAACATCCTAAGAGTGCAAGAGTAGCCTATAAGCCCTACCCAAAAATCTACGGTTCACCCATCCTTTTGAGGTGGTTTCAGGGTTGGTGTCTCATTGGTTGGTGATTCATGAAGAATGTTTCTGTACTACTTTTTGTGATTCCTACCCCTTTTTTGTTGGGTTTTTGTTAGGCTCAATTTTTTCTAACTTGAGAGGAAGGGTTGTTGTTTTCCATCTGCTACAACTTTGGTTTGTAGCCTAGGTATTTCTGGTAGTCTTTAGGGCTTGTTGTATGGTGGGTTGTTCTTTGGCTCAAAACATTTCTCTATGGCAACTTATGATTCTTACCTCCCTTTTGGTAAGAAACTGTTAGGCTCATTTTTGTCTAATTTGAGCAGAAGGTCTATTGTAGTCTAGCTATTGCAAGTCTTATATGGCCTGGTTGTTTCAAGTAGTCTTTTGGGCCTGTAGTTTGTGGGTTGTTTCTTGATTTCAATAGGACTAGTTTTTTTCCTAAGTGCTTGGTTGCTCCTGGTTGGTGTGCCAAGTTTGGGTTGTTAGTTTGTCATTGACTCAGGACTACTATTGGTTTTGAGTGTTTTGTGTCTCTTGGTTACTGTTGACCAAGTGTTTTTTGTGTTTTTATTGTACTACTATGGTGTCTCTACTAGTACTATTTCATTGGAAAAGTTTGAGACTTTGTTGTCTGGAAGTGTCATTCTCTTAGCACTGTAAAAGGTTCTTGGTCCTTTCAAAACCTTTCTTTTTAAAAGGTCCCTGAGGCTCGTGGTGTAAAGGGTACAACACCCTGTAAATGTTGCTTATCTTATCAAAAAAAAAAAGAATAAGTATAATATTATTAAACATCATAAAATCTAAAGAGAAATCAACAATACTCTAAGAGTTTCTTAATATTTTTAAAAAACATAATACCTACAATGTTTAATCCATTTCCTACATAACCCCATGAGAGAAAAACATGCATGCAAGCTTAAAAAATAACCATAATTATGTAAATACCAAATATACAAGCCACAAGATAACACAAGATATGTCTTGAGAAAACCCGTAAGAGGGAAAAATCCAGCCTCCAATAGCATCCATGCTCCATCTATTATTCAATTACAAGTTACAATACATACACTTATAGAGTTATAATGAATACTTCTAGAACATCAAGCCTCTCCAATACATCCTACATGTGTCCAAGCATGAATCCACACATCCCATGCCATGCTTCACATATGCACTCACAAGAGAAGCTCAATACTATGACATCCCACTCACCTAGGCAGCCTTAACCACTAAACATGTGTTTTATTTTATAGACACAATCTCACACAAATACAACCAAGTGGTAAGATAAAACCATGTGTCTCAAAACAATGAGAACACAAAACCATTGAATCCTCATTTAATATTGGGTACTATGTTTTCACATTATTAAATATATTTCCCTAAATAATAAATAATTATCCTATGTCTCCTACACATAAAATAATTAACCCAATGTTACACTACAACATTACAAGTGGCCCAAAATAATTACCTAGTGTGGCTAACCATATCTACTAGATGTACCACAACTAAATAATTATTTAATCACAATTTTATACAATGATGTACAACACCAAATCCTAAACAATATAATTTAAAGCATAAATATCATTTTTTTTTCTTCAAAGTCCTCTTAATCAAAATAAAAAAAATTCAATCAAATTTTAACATTATGATAAATAAATACATCATAGAATCTTTTTTTCATCCTAATCAATATAACATAATATTTTATTTAATCACAAATTTTACTAGAAAATTTCCTTATAGCAAACCTCTATCCACATCAATAGGTCTCTTCCCATCAAGATTTTGAATCCTTTCACTAGATTGATCAACTCCATAAGTGGGTTCAAAAGGTTGATAATCACTTCCCTCCATATCAGACCACCACTCAACATGCTCCAAATATTTTTTGTGTAAGGTAATAGATCCCCCATTATAGCCTATAAAATATTCCTTTTAAATGTTTAAGATCGTAGTAACCAACAAGACAATAGAGGAGAAGACAACTTCATAAAAAAAGTTAATAAATCACCTCCTTTTTCCTCAAAATAAGTCATTATTCCTAGCTCTCTAAATACACAACACTTTATTAGATAAAGAAAGATAAAAAATACATTTATCATTATGTATCTCATAAAAATGACCAACCAAAATATCAACCCAAAAAATAGACTCCTTATTATCCCACTCGAAACCTCCCCCAAAGAATATGTTCCATATACTATTTAGAAAAGGACAATAAAAAAAATCCTCACTATTATAGATAGAGCAAGGAGACAAAACAAACTTGAATTATATTAAGAAAAAAACAACCAACTATGAAGTAGTAACCACCAAAAATAGGCATTTTTTGGTTCAATCCAAGAGGACCAAATTTCAAAAAACCTAGACTTCCAAATCAAAGGGGAAAAAATAACATCCTATTTAAGGTTTAGGTAGTAAAAATCCTATGTATAATGATTTATATTATAATAGGGATTTTAGTTAAGGGAGGGTCATCTTTCCACTTAATTGTATCCTAAATTTTAATGTTAAAAAGAGTTTAATAAGCATTGAGAAGTTTTCCACAACTCTTGACAACATAGAGAAAAAACTCCTTTGAGATCCAAGAATAAGTAATTAATCTCTAACAACATCCCAATAGATAATGACACCATTCTTGAAAAATACACCAAATACTATAATCCCCTTGGAGAACTAGACCTTAGTAACACAACATTTAATAAGAGATATATGTTTAATATTGTAGGAAATATTTCAATAAATAGCTTTAAAATTATAAATATCTCCATCCTTCTTAGAGAAAGAATCATTATCAATTAGAAAATGCCTCATATTTTAAAGCTCTTCAAATATATTGCATAAGATAACAAACCTTGCAAGTTTAATACAAAATTTTCTAAACATCATCATGAAGATGGAGGCCTTTCTAGTGCCTCCTATTTTTTGGAACATTGAAAATATTATTTTTGATCTACACCTTCTAGGGTTTTCCACCATCAAAAACTTTTAAAATCCACTTTACCATCAAAGTTAATCCTTGGATCTTAAAAATTCTAAGGCTCATGTCACCATAATTCCTAGGTAAGAAACCTAATTCTAGGCAACAACATACATTTTCTTATCACCCTTAGCATTGTATTAAATAAAACACCTAGCCATATTTTGAAGGCACATATAATAAATATTGAAAGAGGAGAGAAATTTTGGAAAAACTAAAATATACTAGCTAAAAAGAGCAAGTGACCTCACCATTTTGTGACCTTTTTATCAACTTTTTAAAATTATCAAGTACACATATCACCAATTGATAAAAGGAGATAATGAAAATTTGATGACTAAGTACTCAAATATTTTCTTATACCTTCTTCCCAATTAATAACATTGAACAATTGAGGAGGGATCTCCTACCAACTCAAAACCATAGAATTTTAAGAAGATAAATTAGAACCATAAGCATTTGAATACAACTAAAGAATTTTCATCATGTTAGATTAATTATTTTCTTCAATACATGTGAAGAAAATATTTTCATAACTAAATTGAAAATTCACCAAAATAGAGCCACTGAGGAGACTAATGCCTTTCATTATGAGACCAATAGAAATATCTCTAATCATGTAATGCATGTCCTCAACAATAATAACAAAAAGAAATGGGAGCTAGAGGAAAATTATTCCTAATAGATCTCTAAAGAGCAAAGGGACTAGACAAAGAGCCATTAACCTCCACATATGTGTTATGGAACTTTTTCCCCAAAGCAAAAATAAAGTTATGATTGTGTTAAAGGAAGATAGAAAAATAAAGGTTAATATGTTCCTTTGATTTAAGTGAAGATTAATGAAGAATATTTTTGGAAGAATCTTTTTAAAAATGTTGAAATAATTAAATTTATTAAATAATAATTAAAGGAAACCTTTGTGAAGGGGTGTGATGGTTTGGAAACCACCCCTTAAGAAAAATATATTAAAAAAATGAAAATTAGAATGCACTAACTCTTATTTCAAATTCAAGTCCTTATATAAGAGTGTACTACCCATTTATAAATATAAACTTAAAACCACTAAAGTGATCATCTCTTATTTGAAATCTTGTGATAATTAAATCAATCTTTCAAGAGCTCTGTGAGTCATCTAAACCTATATGAAATTTTGATATTTACAATTCTATGATGTGCAATTAAGATTTCATTATTTTGTCTGGTGAAACTTAAATAAAAAGAAACCTCCTTATTCATTGATTAGTCCTATGATGATTTCAATTCAACATGATTCCTAACTATTGACTAGAGTTTTTAGTTTTGTTTCTTAGATTGTATTTATATTTTGAATATGAGGAGAAAATTTGAGTGTGCATATATTTAGGGTCTATATTATATTTATAGAAAACCTTATTTGCTATGCTCTACACATTTTTGAGTTAGAAGAAATCAATTTTGTTGATAAATTTTTAATTATGAAGAGTCTTGTTTAAGTATTGACAATTTTTTATTATTATTTATAATATTATCTATTTTCTTAGATGAATCACCACAATTCTTTTACAAAAAATGATTCCATCAATGTCTTCAAATCAATAATATTACTAGTGAGAGGATCCTATAATATCCTAGGTATTTTTTTTATATGTAATAAGATCTTAGAGAACATAACATGTATAATAATTTCTAGAGGTGAAATAGTTTTAGAGAAAACATCATTATATATAATATTTCATGAATATATAAGAATAATTTAACTAAATATTATGAAATAATATTCATTGAGTTATGAATCTTTATTAAAGCTACCTTTTGGCTTCTACTATGAACATTATATCGAGGAGGTCACAATAAGATGTCTATATTATTCGGGCTAATAACAAAACCAAATCATTTTTTTTTTACATGGAAAGAGGACACTTGACAAAATATGATTGAAAAAAATGTAGCCCTTCTCTCATAGGGATGTGATAATTAATTTGGCATATGGAAAATTCACCGCCAACAATTCATCGACGAAAAACTCACCACCAACAATTCACCATGGGAAAGTTCACCGCCATGACAAATTCACCACCAGCAATTCGCCGTGGTAGAAAATTAACCACAATAATATTTTTTAATATTTTTATTTTGCAAAAAAAATCAATTTTTTTGAAATATATATTAAAAATATTAATGCGATTAATTTTCTGCCGCGGTGAATTGCTAGCAGTGATTATTTTGTCGGTGAATTGCTGACGATGAATTTTCCTAGAGCCAATTAATTTAGATCCAATATTGATCAAGTGAAACTCCTACTTTAACTAACTTTACTTTTCTAGGTAAAGAAGGAGAAATCCAATAAATATTTGAATGTTTGAATACTTTTTGGAAAGAGAGTTGCTTAAAATTATTTATAGAAATGAGAGGTGATTATTTGTTTGAATGAACCTATTCCAATAAATCAAAGAAGTAGAATATCCAAATATTTTGATATAAATATTAATATACTTAAAAGTCAAATAAAAGACATTCTTATTTTTTACTTTTTTAAATGACTTAATATGACATTTTTTCTGGAACTCTACTTGGTCACCTAAATCTTCATATATTCAATAAAGAAGAAAGGTAGATACGAGGATAATAGAGACCATGAAGCATAATTTTCTCTTAAATAATAATCAAATAGAAGTAAGATGTTTCTTAGAAACAAAAAGTTAAGCATGAAAATGATATTTGCACTTATATCCAACCCAAGAAACAAAACTAACAACTCTATTCAATAGTTAGGAATCATGTTGAATTTAAATCATCATAGAACCAATAAATGAATAAGGAGATTCCTTTTCATTTAAGTTTCACCACAAAAAAGAGGAAATCTTAATTGTACATCATAGAACCCTAAATATCAAACTCTCATATAGGTTTGGATGATTCACAAAGATCTTGAAATATTAATTTATTTATCACAAGATTTCAAATAAGAGATGATCACTTTAGTGGTATTAAGTTCATATTTCTATATGGGTAGTATGCTATTATATAAGGAATATACTCTTATATAAGGACTTGAATTTGAAATAAGAGTTAGTGCATTACATTTTTCATTTTTCTTTATCTATTTTGAGTGATTTTAATATTTTGTTATATTATTCAAAATAAACATCTAAATTTATTTAACGTAAGTTATATTATGGGCCCATAACCCACAGGTCCTTAGATCGACATCTTAAAATTGGAAAAAATGAAACTATGTTTGGAATGATTTGGTGAGAATAACATAACGTTATTATAAGATATGAAACCAAATAAACTCTTTTAGGGTCAAACATGAGGGCATGTTCAAAACTTATAGGGGAGAGACAACCTCTAAGAAAATTAAAATTTCAAATTTATACTAACTCTTTTTCTATATATCTATGCAATATAATAATATCAAATATCAATAAGTGTCCAAACCTAGTGGCATATTTATGGAATGACATAATATTTCCTCTCCTTCAGTACCATTAGGTTTTGTGAGGATATTCCTAATAAACAATCAAGTTCCACTTTATTTTGATGTTTACAACACAATTATTAGTATGAGGGTATCCTCATTATAGCTAAAATTTCTTTAAAAAAATAATTATAAAAATATTCATGCTAGAAGTAAATTGAAATTTAATTAACTTAGTTTCTTAAAGGAAGATTAAGCCTAGTATTTATTTTTCTATGAAGAACTCTTTAGGTGGTAATAATTTACTAAATTATTCTATTACTGTTTAAGATGCAATATAAGATTATGTGTACCATATACTTGTTTTAATATGTACTTTGTTATTGGACTTGATGAATCCAATAACTTTCTACATGTGTCTTATAAAGTATTGTATAGAAATGATATCCTTAGAATATTATATCATACCATTAAGTATCCATGAGTCTACGACATTATATTGATAGTAATAAACCAATTTGCATTGGAATCCTTATTGGATTCTAAAACTTGCCCCAATTTTTTTTAGTATTGTGTGAAATGATATCTTTCAAGGGTAATTGTGTATTGATCTCCATTTAATTGTATTTGGTAGAAAAAAAGAGGACACTCATGTAGTCTAGAATGTATGATTATCATCTTGGGATATATTTTGAGTTTCATCAATAGGCAACTTTATAGAATGTTTTATGCATGCCATCCATTAATCATGTTATATGTACATAAATATGATATACTCAATAAATTTATATTGAAGAAGAATAAAACATTTTATTTTACAATAAGAGTTTACATGAATGAGAAAATTGTAGAAGTTACATGATGAAATATTTAGTATATGAACTTGCATTAGCTCCTTATAATGATAATGCTTCGTGCAAAATTTTATCTATAGTTTTAACCATGTTATTTATTAGCAAGGTATTTATATTTGATCTAATTTTTAATTAAAAGAATTGATAAGATTTAGAAATTGTGAAATAAAATTATAGGTGAAATTAAAGTGAAATATATTTATTATAATATTGATAGTGTTACATCTACACTTAACTGATTATTTTTGGTGAGTTATGATGTAGATTCAACTTAAGCTACTACAACTAAATTATGGGGGGAGAAATGTCATGAAAATTTTTCCCCAAAGTGAAAATAAAGTTATGAAAGCGTTAAAGGGAGATAGAAAAATAAAGGTTAATATGCTCCTTAGGTTTAAATGAATATTAGTGAAGAATATTTAAGAAAACTCTTTTAAATTTAATGTTGAAATAATTATATTTATTAAATAATAATTAAAGGCAACCTTAGTGAAAGGATGTGATGGTTTGGAAACCACCTCTTAAGGCTTATATAAATCATTTGTGTGAGATTTGGAAAGGGACATGGAGAAAAATCAAGAAAGAAGAAAGTGGTTTGTTGGCTATGAGCATTGGAGAAGGGGCACATAAAGTGTGTCCAACTCAGGGTACAAAGCACACCCAGGATTGTCTTGACCAAGGCTTTATGCGAGTAGGCACATACTATGTTTTGACACAAGTCCTCCAAAGTGTTCCATAGTGAGAACCAATACCACTGACATCTTCCGAGGGTGAGAGTGGCTTTTCCAACTATTGTGATTTAGATAAGTATCAAAAACCATTGATGCTAAATTATATTGAGAATATTATATATATGATGTCAATCTAATTGAATTATATGGATACATGTTATTCAGTCTATCATGTTAATTATTTATATTAGAATTATTACTAAATTATCACATATTTCCTTTTACATTGGTTATCCACATCTATTTTAATAATATTATAACTTGTAAATTATCTTAATTCTAATATGATTCAATATATTAAATATGTTGCTAATACTTTAATAACTTTGGGATAAAAGTTGCATTATAATATGCATAATCATCCTAAAAAGAAACTTCTATAATTTTTTTTTTTTTAACTCCAATCTCACATCTTGTAGAACCAACAAATTCCATATATTTAAATGCGAAGGATCTTTTTAATGAGTCTATTTCCCTTTCTCTTTCTATAGATATGTAGTGGATTGACCTAAGGGAGCAGTAGTGAATTAAGTTCTAGGGGGAATGTGGTGAAGAAGGCACTAATGGAGCTAAGATAATAGGAGAATTAAGAATGGGAATTGTTGGTTACAATGATGTTGGTTAATGCAGTGGAAGTGGATGCAATAGAAAATGGCAAGGATGCGAAACCTTAAGTTAAGAAGGGGATAAGGAAAAATAGGAATTTATTGTATGGGAAAAATATTTCTCTTTTTTAATTGAAATTATAGCACTAGAACTTGATTTTTTACCTCTTTCTTGATATCTTAGAGTTGTAGACTTTGGATCTCTTAGTGATAGTGTAGTTAATTGAATTGGTGGTTATACCTTTTTATTTTATTTTCTACAATATTTGTACCAATTTCAGCATATAACTTAGGATTTTTTTCATTAAAATTTTTGCTTTATGTCTTTCCTTTAACACATTTGAAAGTATAACCTATTCAAGAAGAGGATTCATAACTAAAACTTGTGTTATACTATATTGTTATGTGTGAGCCATTAAATATTGCTTGGGAACCTAATACTTAATAAATTTTTGCATTTGTGTAAGAAGTACTTGTGGTTTTTTCCCCTTTGTATTATTATATCATCTTCATGTAGATCCACTTATATGTTCTTTGTATTGTGTTTCTTCTCCTTTGTTTGAGAGAAATTATGTATAAATTACCTTAATTTATAATCTAGAAAGGTGTTATTAATATTGATTTGTGGTCATATTTTGTTTACCTCACTTCATCATCTCTCAAGACTTCCTCAGGTAATTTAGGAAAATTGGCATACTTAAACCTAATTTAGGGCTAGACAATAATAGTCGGGTTTTTCCTTTGAAATGAAACAAGGTTAAGCAAAAGTTTACTTTGATGGGGTGGTGGACCTTGTTCGATTAGCTAAAGCATCCTGTTGGAGGCAAGAGGTCACAATTTCTAGTCTCACCACCATCCCTGTGGTACCGGAGGGTGTCGCTCTAATACCACCGATCAATGAAAAAAGTAATACAAGTTTGTGCAGTCTTAAAAAAAAAAAAATTACCTTGATTTCGTCCATCGCCGAATTGTTAGCGATGGCACAATGGGTGAAGCGTCTTATCGAGTAACAGAGGAAGAGAACATTGAATTATGATAGGAGAGGACCCAATGAAAATGTCGCCCACCCACCTTGAGGACATAGAGAATCCATCTTCCTTTAAAAAGGAAGATGAAAACGTGTATGTGGGATCAACGAACGACAGCATAATAACATCAGAGAAGAGAAACGTGACTGCTAAATGGATTCGTCATAAATCTTTCCTCGTGACTGACCAATTTGAATTGACTGCTAAATTTTCGTTCCATTTCATTTCTTCGTCTGCCCTCCATAGTCAACTTTCTCCCATGTATAGTGAAGTCCTTAATAGATGATGGGTATATGTGGGATCAGCAAACGACAGTATAATAACATCGCAAAGGAGTAACGTGATTCACACAGCGCACAATGCTGGAAAGAGCGTGGAAAGGGTTTCTCATTTTTGCGGCTGGAAAATGGACTCGGCATAAATCTATCCAACTTCCTCATGACCGACCAATTCGAATTGACTGCTAAATTTTCATTCCATCTCACTTCTTCTTATTCATGACCGACCAATTCAAATTGACTGCTAAATTTTTGTTCCATCTCACTTCTTCCTCATGACCAACCAATTCGAATTGACTGCTAAATTTTCGTTCCATCTCCCTTCTTCTTCCTCATGACCGACCAATTCGAATTGACTGCTAGTGCTAAATTTTGTTCCATCTCACTTCTTCTTCCACATGACCGACCAATTCGAATTTGACTGCTAAATTTTTGTTCCATCTCACTCCTTCTTCCTCATGACCGACCAATTCAAATTGACTGCTAAATTTTCATTCCATCTCACTTCTTCTTTCGCTCCCCATTGTTAGTTTATTCCCCATGTTTTCTTTTCGTTTTACATCATTTGATAAGGGTGTTAAGTATACTAGCACTTGCACCAGGAGGGGTGCAAGGGTTACACCAATAGAAAAATATATAAAAGTACACATGGAAAGGAAATGTAGTTTAAAATATATACAATCTTGTTTGCAAAATATATAAAATTTCTATAATACATATTTGGAGATTGAAAACTGAATGAAATATTTGCAACTATTTCAATTGTGATTTGCAAAATATACAAGATGTCTGTAATACATATTTGGAGATTAAAAATTGAATGAAAGATTTGCAGCTATTTCAATTGTGATGATATTGTATTTGATGATTCCATGTGCTAGTATGGAATGATCTGGCACATACTTTTTTTCTTTCTTTTTTTATTTTCCTACACGGTCAAAGAAAATGTTAGCGGACACACATCATAAATGTAAAGTTGACTTTATCTAAATGATAAAAGTTGCATTAAAGTGAAAGTAGTTGTTGGTTAGAAAAAAATAGATTGGTAGCATGATCAAAGCAGTTGATGTAGAAGTATACTTTAACTTGCATTTCAATACTAAATGCTGAGAAACAGATTGAAACATACACTAGCAAGGCTTTTCTAGACTTCCAATCTGCATGGCAAAGACACAGTATTCCTTTTCACATGTTTCTTCGTTAAAAGGGGCTCTTACTAGTTTTACATTGCCCATTAGATATGTAGAGCTAGTGTTGGGGCAGGATTCATCTATCCTTTGATCGAAACTATGAGCACAATGCATTGGTTGCCTACACGACCTTGATTCTTTGACATAGATGTAGACACTGCAACTGAGATGAATGGAGGATGGTTAAGAATAACATTGAATAAAGGGAATTTTATTAGAATATTCCAGCAAAGGTATGCACTAACGGTTAGTTATGTGTTTTATCTATACTTTTTTAATTTCTCATTTTACCTAATTGGGAAGAGTGAGAATTGCCTGGACATCATTGTAGCTGAAATTCACAAGCTTTACATCCCTGGACAATCACATTATAGATGTACAATTGTGAAGACGGTTGTTCATGTAGGCTTGAATCCAATGGTTGTCATCAAAGAACTAAGCGATATTTCCATCATCCCAACAGCAAGACACGCTATCATGGGTGGCTGGATGGGCACACTTTGGTCTGCTTGACCTTAACATTTACATAATATTTACTGATTAGCTTTTTTAATTCAGATTATGATCCTAATTTTTTTTGTATTTGTTTTTTCTTCTTTTGTAGTTCTTTGGCCTTCTCTAATTACCTTTGTAATGCCAATAGGTATTCTTACTTCATATAGCCTTCTTAAGTATTTGTGATTGTATAATCTCTCTTAAGCCATGCTTCTTTAGTTTTAGACTAAAAGTTAGGGTAGGATTGGTACATCAATTCCTTTCAGATTCCATGGTTTGTAGTCAAATCTTTGATGAGTTATAAAGATGAAATACTTGACCCAATAAATGTGACACTCAAACACTTGGTTGCTAATGTTACCCATGAGTTAAAAATATCATACTATTAAGTATAGGACAAAAGATTTTTGTCCTTCGTGTGTATTGTTTAGCGATCTAGATTTGAATTTCAACAGGGGCATGCCAATTCCTAAGCAAACGGAATCAACACATTGATAGAACATCACACATAATGGATATATAATCCCCCGCAAATCTTTTAAATTGTTTGTTTTTCCTATTCATATGAAAACCATTTTTTCAAGAACCAAAGCAACAAATTACTCTTAAGTCTTATATGATTATATCCCATATCTAATTTAGTCAAATGAATCACATACCTATCTATGAAGATTTTAGAAGAGTTATTTTGATATTCTTTAATCACATATAGAAAACATGCTCCCTTGCTTGTTAACAAACAAATAAAGATTGCTTTGTCTTTATTTCACTTTAGTTGAAAAAGAGCAACAAGTTGCATAATGCATTCAATGCTTTCATTACATTGATTAGAACAGATTGTGTGAATCTCTAAATAGCTTAAAAAAATTGGTTACTTGCATATGGAAAAAATAATATCTGATCTTAAGTCCAAAAGAATCCAACATGCATTGTCCATCCTAGTCTGTTGCAATGGTGGTCATGGCAGACAGGTTGAAAACTGCTTTTTAGATTTTCTTCTAGCCTAGTTCTTTAGCAAATAAAATTGGTGATATTGTCATGTTATTCGTTGTTTCTAACATTCAGGACGCTTCTTCTAATAATCCTTCTTCCACTATGATTATTGTTGCCACTTGCAAGTTGCAAATAAGATTTGATATTTTTTTGTCAAATGGAGCTTTGCATTCAATACCCTAATATACTTTCAAATAGAAAACATCCAGTTAAAATGTGTCTCTTAGTAATTGAAATTTTATAATCATATCATCTACAAAAAAAAATTGGATGTTCTTCCATTCTTAGCAATTTGATAATTGTTTGAAACCTTTGATGGGACTCCAATTAAAAAATCCCACCACAAACAACTCCTAGACATCAAACCCAATCCTTCAGAAAAGTTCCTCAAAATAATACTTATGTCAATTTCTGTAGCTAATTATTGAGGTAACTATTATATGAGATATCTTGATTTCTACGAATTGCGTTGGAAAATCAAAGAACCTATTTTCTAAACCTCTAAGAGAAAACATAAAACCATCAACCAAGAATTCAAAATGAAACCTTCAAAAGCAAAATTTTCAGTAGATGACATACCACGAGAGAGTTCGTATAAAATTATACCAGTTGATGAAAATTAGAGTTTGATTACTTAAATTTAAAAGCATATAATATTTATTCTTGAATTCAATTATATTTATAGGAAACTCTTCTAAAAAATAGAGATAATTATCATATTTATCTACATGTTAAATTATGAAAGTTGCTACAAATAATGAAAAAAACTTTTAAAATCTACTACAACATATTATTTGATTTTGAAATATTTATAAAACCATCAACCAAGAATTCAAAATGAAACCTTCAAAAGAAAAAATTTTAATAGATGGTATACCATGAGAGAGTTTGGTAATATTTTCATGAAGATTTAAAACATAAAGCAATACAACATATTATTTGATTTTGAAATATTTTCATGAAGATTTAAAACTTAAATCAATGCAAGTGGAAAAATAAAATGCCATCAATATTAAGTTAGTCCATTCCATTATTTAGCACTTATTATTAGTTGTTTAATCTAGTGACATACAACTAGAATTTGTAGCACATGGCATCCATACACACCTATGCACAAATACGTACTCTCTAACATATTAACATACATATAGTTTTCTATCGGCTTAATCCTTGAACCTCCTTTAGGTGCAAGTGCTATTTAAGTTGCATTAACAAAACTGTCAAATTCGATTTCATGGACAGTGAAAACCCCATATATATATATATATATATATATATATATATGAGTGATTGTTGTAAAAGTGAACTGTCCATACATTTGTATAAATATTACGAGTTATTAGGTAGAGATTACTTCAAGATTATGGAATATATCCAAGTTCAATTATCAACTATTTTTTTACATGTCTCACTTATTCATGGACTATGAAAAGATGTCCAAATTGATGTGTGTGTTTAAATATTATGAGTTTTTTTATACAGAGAATCCCCAGCCTGGGATACAACAACAGACAATTAGAAATTGCCTTCACAAATACTCTATAACTCTATGACTGTGCCTCAAAAACCCCTTATTCTTAAATATTAGCATTTATTATAGCAGACATTTAGTATTTTTCCTTCACAAATACTCTATAATACACCACTTTTTCTTCTAATTCATTCATTTAACTGTGTAATTAAAACTATACATGTAACGCTTAAATTTCTAATATGGACTGTAGAAATATTACGTGTTTCTTTCATTTATATTTACATATACGAAGTTTATATAAAAGTTAACAGAGGAAGTAAAAAATAAAGGTAAAAGGTTTTGGCATAGAATAAAGTGATTTATGCAAACCATTTTGCATAGTTAATACTAATGGGTAAATGTTTTTGAAATGAAGAGAAAGAAATGTCAAAATAAGTAGAGAATTATGATTGCTTTCAACAAGGAATGTACCACGCATATGTCTGTTGGCAAAATAGTGTGTTTAATATACAATGAGCCCATTCATCATTAGTAGAAACTATCACATATATATAACAAATCAAACACACAGCTTCCAAGTAATTACATCAAACAACTAGAGGGAATAAATCACATCTATATAAATAATTTAAGATTAATAAATGTAAATAAAGAATATTAAATAAATTATTTTAGATTTTAATTGTGACATTTGAATTTTAGTTAAACTTTAATGTTATATTTGAGATGAGTAATTTGAAACAATTAAGATCCAAAGCATCCAAAATTGTTTATGAATCCAAATTAAAAGACAAATGTCAATCTGCATGCTAACAGTTGTCAAAAGGTGTAAAAACAACACAAAACCCTATCATCGGCACTGTTGACAGCAGAACACAATGTGTGCAGAATCTTGAGGTAATTCACTTGCCATGGGTTCAGTGAGCTTTTTATGTACTTGACAAGATCAATTTCTGTTGTTTTAATTTATTAAAAAACAATTTTTTTTTTAGCTGTTAAATGAAGGTATTAGATTTTGTGGTTTTATCTATGGCTATTTCATATATGATAACAGACTACAATATTTCTTTTCATCCTCTTTTAACTTCCAATCTTAACTTTACGAATTAGTAGCTTCTTTAATTTGCAGGCTTCCTCTCAGATGCCAGGTATCTTAATTATATGATCATATCTAAAAATAGCAGAAGCTTAAAGGTGGATCCAATAGTTGCCAGTCAGAGGGAATGTTGGTGTTTTAAAGGACCGTGTCCTTTATGGTTGCTTTTGTGGGTCTAGTTGTAGGTGGGTATCTTTGATACAACAAATGCAATAACAAAAAACATAGTAAGGACAAACATAGGAACATTAAACATAAATGCAGGAATAGTTATCACAGGAATGAAGAATGGAAAATAGATAAACAGATACTCTGTTGCGTCCTGCTCAAAGTACTCCACATTTGTTTCTAGTTCAAAATTCAGATGCCACTATTTTAGACATTTTTCTAGATCTTTTTAGGGTTGTTTTGGTTTTTCTTTAAATTTGAATTTTAAGGGTTTTCTAAACCATGGCTATGGATATATGCTTATAGCCAAAGAAGGCTTAAGTACTTCATTCTATCCAAATATATTGAAGCAACAACTAGAGGTAAATTAGTTTCTAGTGTGAAAATGCTACTAAAGCTTCTTTATATTTCTTTTTTCTTACTGCTATTGTAATTCATAGTTTATTGCTAATTTGAAGTTTTCAAATTGCCACTAAATCGCCTCTATCTCAATGATTATGTTGTCTCTGTAAGCAATGCAAGATCCAATTTAGTTTAGAGCTCTAAATTGGTATCCTTGCTATGCTATGACCTTAAAAAGTCAGTATTACTAATAACAGATTGAAATTAATCATCTTAATATCCACTTTAATGGGTCCTACAGATAAACTTGTCTAGAAAATGTTAAAATTAAGTAACTCCTACAATGTTTTTGTTGCCTGTTTAAATATGTTTCTTGATACCAAATTACCTCGTTGATATTAATGAAAATAATCTTATGAATAAATATATTTACATTTATACGTCCTACAGAATGAATTTTTTTCGATGTAGTTTAAAAGTCATCTCTCCTAGAAAGGGTGGCGAAGAGGGGAGCTCACAGTTGTTTATTTCTCTACATTGAAGCAACGATGGTCCTGGGAAACTTGAAAGAAGAAATATAAAAAACCATTATGCAAGACAATGGTAGAGGGAAGGCAGAACAAACGATTATAGGAAATTATTTGAAGTCAATACATCAAATTGAAGTAAATATATAAGTATACAATAGGAAAAGTGGGAACACTTTGCAGGATAGTACCTGAATTCTTCGGATTCCTATTGCTATGTGTATTTCTGCTTTGAGTAATCTGTTGGCAGTTCTATAATTTTGTTCACAGTATTGAATCTATTTATAGAGATAATAGCGGTGAAGAGCTTTAAGGCGGTGATCTATAGTATAATCTACAATAAATGAAGCAAAAGAAAATTTACGATAGTTCAAACCAAATAAGATAGTCGGTATGAGTTATGTATTTGAATGGACATTGATAGCAGCTGAAAAATTGATATTTTGAGCTGATATGACATGTGACATATCCAATCAAACAAGGAGTGCCAGTAATGAGAAAAATCTAAGGGAACGATACTGTGCATTTACTCACATTTATTTCATCGACCAACATTTCTTATTAATTGAATGCATTTATAAAGTTTTCCTTTTCTGCAGTAAAAATTTTCTTTTGACCGAAACCATAAACTGTTCTCTGGAAAACCTGTGTAGTTTGCAGGCATGAGACAGGTTTCAGGCTGAAACCTCTCACTATATATAGCCTATCAGCTAATTATTCTTTGACTTAGTTATGTTCATGAAGCTTGATTTATTTGCAGTAAAAAAAAAAAAAAGTCCCTTTCCCTAATTTGTGATTCATTGACACAAACTTCTCAAAATTACTCTAAATGAGGCACAAGTTTTTCCTTTGTAAAACTGTACTTTCATTTGTGTTGTGATTGTTTATTTAAGCTAATATATGCAAATTTTTACAAAAAAACCTAAGTTGTACGGCCTTAATCTTATTATAGTACTCATCTCAAAGATACTAGAAATCTACTTTAAAACTAGAGATTTTTTAACAAATTACACATTTCAGTCTTAACAACAAGATATTTTTTATTCCTTTCTAATTTACTTGAAGTATTTTATTTGAAGGCTTACTCAAAAAATATTTGTGCCTCTCCCCCTCCCAATTGATCTAGAAGTTATATAGTAGTAAAGATTATGAATATTCACAAAACTTTGGTTTAAAGCATTGGTTTAGGGTTCTACAATGCTTCATGACATAATAATCATCTTGAGTTTTTGAAATTTTATTGTTAAGATGAGGGGTTATTTTTGATATTGATAAAAATGGGTTTTGAATGTGCCTAGACCTTGTACAATAGATCGACCATCAAGTAGATAGAACACGCAACATGAGATATGGGAAAAAATAAACAACCAATCAAAAAAATCAGAGGTACAATTGCAACCTAGTTTCTATACACAAAATCAATCAAAAAATAAGAAACTATAGGGTATCTTGGGTTCCAACCTAAACAGTATCAAACCCAATCCTATTCAATCTCACACCCTTTACTCTAGTATGAGACTGGGAGACAATTTTGGAAAGAACTTTCTTCTTCTTTTATAGAATCATCCATGAAATTCTATCATCAAAGTCCTCAAAACAAGGAGAAGCATGAGGAAATTTCTCCATAGAGGGTCCATCTATGTGCACAATAGGAATACTAGTATGCCAAGGTGTAACAAAAACACATCGAATTACCGTCACATGAGTAGTCTAAAGCTAATCTAAATTCAAAGGAATACGATGTTGAGATACTAGAGTAATAGGTGGTTAGGATTTTCCAATGTGAGTTGATAGGGCAATAGGAATAGGACTCGTTAGAGTCATACCAATTTCATGATATATAAGATCCTAAGAGGAGCCATAAATAATAGAGTCAAAGGCATGAATATTTAGGTGGTCTTTGGAATAATTCTTCCACCATGTCATTATGCCCTTATGCTAGGGGCGTGGGAAACTAGTAGCTAGGTGGTTGATGGTAAAAAACCTTTTGTAGACCCTCAGAGTCGAGTGATTGAGACCAAGGCTTGTCCCCACCATCAAAACCACATCCTCATAATGAGGCTTATAAATATCAATGTCCACTAAAATACAAGAAAAACTAGAGTGATCCATGTACTAAGTGGTAGAGTCAACCTTTAGGAATTGTCCAATAGACTTTCTTATGACCTCATAGTAGAAATCTTACTAGAAATGGGGAGAAATATTCATAAGGTGAACCAACATGGCTTTGACATTGAGAGGTTTGAAAAGGGGGTTCAAGGAAGAAGAGCAAGGCTTAACTAAAAGAGAGTTCCCTCTCCACAACCACAAGCCACCATGAAGCATCGAATCCTTGTCCTTTGAATAGTAAAAAAACACAATGAAGAAAGCCTTAGTACAAGGGAAGAGCTCAATCTTGCCATCAATGATAGACCTCTAAGAATCCAAGAACATTTTGTGAAGATTGGGAAGGGAAGTGTTGATGGATTTTTTAGTCATGATCAACTTAGATAAAATTCACAATGAACTTTACCTCTCTTGAAGGAAAATCAAATTATGGAATAGAACTCAATTATCCCAAGGCTTTAGATGTATGGTCTTTACTTACAGGTTAACTCAACAGTTCATTGTGGATAATGTTCAACAAAGGGGATTTTGTGCTTGGAGACTATAATATAGGGTTAGATTTGGAAAATAAAAATTAATTCACATTTTCTACCTTATATAAGTGCTTAGTGATCTACAATCTGATTAAATTTACACATTCTAGAGAACTTCACATCATCTTATATATAACATTTTGATGCTCCATTTCTTTTAAACTTTGATTTTTGATGAAAGAAAATAAAAAATGAGTGAGAAAGAAAGGTTAGAAATTCTAAATTAGTTTATTTCCATAATTAATAGTAAATTAGTAGCAAGAAACCAATTAAATGGATTAGAAAACAACTACATAAAATATCTTGAGAATGGCATAATTCCATGACATCTTTCATAACCAAAAAATAAGTTCAATCAATTTATGATTTTCAAATTTTTGATAACTTTAACAAACCTCTATACATTCTAATCAATTTACAATTTTTAAAAAATAAGTTCAATCAATAGACGACTTTCAAAGTTTTGTTAAAGGGTCTCAAGCCCTTGCTTGTTTGTTTGTTGCAGCCTATGTAGTCATGTTTTTCTTTTTGAGGCTGTTGTCGGGTTGTTGATGGTTAGTGCTTTATCTTTATGTAGCTTTCTTTTCTTTGTTAGGTTGATAGTTCCCTCCAAAACCGTTATGTACTAGGTTTCAGGTCCCATCAAAACTTGTTTACCCCTAATAAAAAACAAACTTCTATATATTTTAATTCCTAGTAATTACAAGTAAAAATTCACTAATGGAAAGAAAACCATGAAGTGAATTTAGTAATAACAATTATTTATTACTAGTTTTGTATTTTATTGAACTTTGGCCCTTGGGGCTCCTCGTGTTAAGGGTACTACACCCTATAAATGTAGCTTATATTATCAAAAAAAAATTATTTATTACAAATCCATCAATTATACATATTTTTTTCCTCCTAAAATGATCAATATGATGGCCTTTTATAGACATAAGCACTTAGAAAATAGCTACAATTCAATGGCATCTAATTAATTCTCAATCACATCTTCTATTTTTCAACAACATATTTCATTTTTTGGTAAGTTCTTGACATATTCTCAACATATTTATTTATTTGGCAAGCTCATAGTGGATATTCCATTAAAATATTTAAATTGGATCAACAACTGGGAGCTCCAATATGCTAAAATTTAATTTTCTTGCAAAAGAAAGTAATTAAATTTCATTAAATATTGAACAGGATTTGAAAAATAGTAAAATATAATTTGTAGCTTCAGATTTAGATTTTACCAAATTATTAATGCTTCCAACGATTAAAAAAGGTTATCTATGTTATGCATAGTCATTGAAACTTCAAATAATAAAATATCCAATTAGGGGTTGAATTCCCACAAAAATAATGTTTTTCTACCTTGCAAGAGCATTTAAACATTTTTGACATTTGAAAGGGAGGTAAAATGCCCATTTTCTATATAAATTTTTAGTTGCATGTCATTAAAATGCTTATAAATATTAAATATGCATCATTTTGTTCCTCTAAAATGTCCATGGTGTGTGCTCTTGTATTATTAATCAATTTTCACTCTCCATGGTCACTTAAAATGAGTAATTTGTGTCTTTTTTCTAATATTCATCATTTAGAAAATATTATTATACCTTTTCTAAAGACAATTTTAACACTTTGATTTTAATTTTAAAATGGTCAGTCCCCTTTTAAAAATTTATAGTTTATTACACATGAGAATGTAATATATGGGGAAATTTTAAATGTTCATGATAATATAATATAAAGGGAAGTTGGCAAGTGTAGTTTGAAGGAGATTCTACCAAAATAATGTGTTCCAATTATGCTACTTCCTAATGTTTACCTGAAATCACATATTTTATAGAAAAAAATAAAGATTTAATCAGAGGGGTTCCATCAAAAGGAGTTTAAATAAAGGGGGTTAGAAAAAAAAAACCTTAGATCAAACCTCCTTGGATATGATCCCACCAGTCTTAAAGCAAACCCTCAATGGAGCCTCCTTTGCACCTATCAATATGTTGTTAAAAACTAATTTTACTTCACATTTTTGGAGAATCAAATGAAGTAATTTATGAATTATCTTTTGTAAGTAATTATCACTTAAAATAAGTTTTTCAAAAAGTATTACTTCAATATATTTAATTTGATTATTATATTTATTTTCTATTTCTAGTGAACATAGATTTTTTTATCAATAATCAAGGTCTTTATTCCACATACATGAAAAACTAAAAAATAAAGAAAAAATATCTATACACTAGGTATTGATATCCTTATTTCATCAAAATAAATTCAAAAGTTAAATTAGATATATACACAAATAATAATGCATTATGTAAAAAAGCTATATCTAAATTATAATTAATTACTTCAAAAAGTAATAAAAAATAAATTATGAAATAAAAAGAAACTACACACTAGATATTGATATTACCAATCTATGTTTAAGAATTTATAATTTTATCCTTTTTGGTAAGAAATTTATGTAATATTGAATAAATGTCACTTTTTTAAAATGTTGTTAACTATAAAAAATAATTTCAAAAATCATTATTTAAAATAAAAAAATACAATCTACACAAAAAATTTCAAAAATTACCATTTTACATCATCTTTAAATTCTTAATGGTTTAGTTGCTATAGTTAATAAAAATTAAAAATTTGGTTAAAAATATTGATTTCAATTTCCACTTTGGCTAAAAAGTGGGACACACTATTGTGGGACCACCTAGTGTAGTTAAAAATATCCTATTGGAAATTCATTGGATTTTAGGCTCCAACTAAATCTTGCAAGAAATTGGGTTCCAATTGGACCTACGAGAAATTGACCAATTGGACCTAGATGGGAAATTGAGTTCCAACTATACCTATAGGAAATCAAGTTCTAACTAGACTTGCAGGAAATTGGGTTGCTTTTGGTCTTGGGGAAAATTGGGTTCCAATCGGTCCTACGAGAAATCAAGTTCCAACTAGACCTATAGGAAATTCCATCTAAATTAAAATTTTCAAGTGGACATTATAAGGTGCACAATCACACTTAAAATTTCCTCAAATCTCTAAACCTAGACTTAAGCTTTTTGAGTGAAGCTTTCATGTTTGGAGGAACTCTCAAATACATGTGAACCCATTTTTTCAAATAATAGAACATTTTAGTCCAAGTTTCCACTTTAAAAGTGAATCTAACCAAACCTTTAGGACATTAAATCAATCTTTAGTGACAAACAATGGGACCATAAGACCTTTAACCCAAAATCATATCATTTTACAAAATAATATGGACAACTAGATGAATAACACCAATCTAGAACCATTTGTCAAATGCTAATACTTGATATACCAAAATTTGGGAGTGTGAACCTCTTGAATCAAAATTAATTTTAAACTAACCTTATGCAACAATAGGCACTTACTAAAGATGAGGATTAAAACATCAATTGATGCAGGAGCATCCAGGGTGTAAGAGCAATCTTGCATCACTCAAAAAAATGTTGTTTATTTTCAATAAGGACTAAATTTGGTAGGGTTACTATTTTAGTAAGTTTGCATTTATGCACAGTTAGACACGAAATCTTACATAGACCTCTAGAATGGAAAATTGAAGCCAATGGTGAAGAAATCACTTCAATACCATTTGTCATTTGAGAGATATTAAAATTTTAATTTTTGAAAATCCTAGTAAAATCTTCGGGGTCAATTTTGAGGCACTTAGAGGCTCCGAATGGGCCTAAAAATTTGTGGAAATCAAAAGTAGTTGGCCTTTAGGCCCTACTTTTGGGCACAAGATTTCTTGAGACCTTCCCGAAAAGGTATTATAATAGAAAATATAAGGTCAGATCAAAAGTTATGACCCTATGAAGTTGCAATAGCATAATTAATAAAATTTCAAAATATCTTCCTAAGGAAGTTACACTTTCCAGAAGAGTCTAGGGCAGTTACACTTTTCAGAAGATTCTAAGGCAATTACACCTTCCAAATAAAAGATGTAAAGGGGGACTACATAGGGGAGGCTAGAGAAGAGTAGATGGTGACTCTGATTTGCAGATTTATGTAATCAGAAACCCCATGTGATGGAAAATATAATGTTGTAATTTCATTTTCATTTAAGTGATAATAGAAAATATTTTCTTTCCTTCTTGCATTTTGTTTGTGCCATTATCTATTGTTTTTGTGAGTTTTAGATCATAAGGGGAGTACCCTTCATCATCAATATTGAGAGAAACACCTTAAATTAAACACATGCCAAAAAGTGATAGGGGATTCTCATTTTACCAAAAGAAAAATGGGGTGTGTTTTGAAAAGGCACAAAAGCTAGCAATCAAAGAAAATCAACAAATATTTTAGAGTATTTTTAGATAAAAAGAGAGTCTAAATATAGAGTTTCCAATTCCATACAAATCAAAGTTTCCTAAATCTCTACCACATAATGACATAACCATCTTCAAAAATAACCTAATTTACCCAAGAAAGCCTAAGTTTCATTATTTTTCTTAGAAAAAATTAAGAATAGTGATTATACTTATATTAAGCTATTTGGGATGATCTAACTTTTTAAACTTTCTTGGACATTTCCTCACTACTAGCCAAACATCCATAGCCCTGATGAGGTTGTTTATGTGATTCCCTCAAACATAGATTTGTTACTAGCCGGACATCTATAACCCTGGTAGAGATATTTGAATCTTCCTAAAGAGTTGAATTTTATTGATTTTCAATTTTTTTATTTTTTTTATCTTTTTTCTTTCTTTTGATATTGTTTTAATCTTTTATTTTGTTTCAATTTGCAAGCAATGTAGTTTTCTATTAGGCATGGGAATCACAATGGTAGCAAAGGAAAACCTTTATATTTTTCACTTAATATAAGCATCCACTAATCCTAAGAAGTTCAAGAAACATTAAGGTATTGTGATATATGTGGTTTCTTTGATCCAAGTCATTATATCTCAAATGGATTATGCATTCATGGGATATAATAAATAATTCTAACCCATAGTAGAATTATAAAACCTATATAAAGACTAACTATTTTTTCTACATAAATAATTTAAAACATTTATTGTTTTAAAAAGTTGCAGTTTTCTCTATTTGAAATTTTTGGTAAAATAAATACCTCCAAGGAAAAAAAAAAGAAAAAATAACAAGAAAAATAATATATGTATAATATATTTTTTAGATAAACAAAGTTCATGACAACATAAATCAACATTTGTATCCATATGATTTTTCAATATGTGCAAGAATATCAAGGTGTTTGGCATAGTCTTGAGGTTTGCAAATTCATCCTTATATTTATAAATTTTCATTTCAATTATACTACTCTCATATTCAATAAAATTCTCATGAAAAATTAATAATTGATGTAGTTCATTATGTTCATGATTATTCCAATTGTGTGTTTTATTGTGAAAGAGAGACACAACCTAAAAAAAAATTCTTCAGCTAGAAATTCTTGTTCACTTATAGTTGGTTTTTCATCCAAAACTTATTCATCTTCAAGAGGAAATAATTCATGACACATCTTTCCTCTTGCATCATTTATATGCAAATTATAATTATATCCATTAGTTAGTAATCTAGTTTGAAAAATGAAATCATCATTCCTAACTTCTAAAACATGAAACATTTCACCTTCTCCTTAGTTATTATGTGGCAAGAAGACTGAATCAAGGTGTATTTTTTCAAATAAGTCGACACAATTAGTTTCAACAATATCCTCAATTGGCTCTTCTTTTGGTTCCATTTATGTTGAAGTATACTTGCAATCTTCATTTTGCATGATGGTTTGGCGTTTGTCCTTAAGAAATATCCCAATATATTATTTATTGTCCTACACATAAACATTGTTGAAGTGGGCACCTTCATCATTTAAACATGATATAAATGAATTTATATTTCTTAAATAATTTAACTATAATGGAAAAACATCATTTAAGGAATAAGAAAACTTCTTTGTTTCAACTTCTAATTGACATTAGATTGATGTTTGTGTTGAACACCTAGAATACTGACATGGGGGGTGAATCAGTATTCCATTAAACCATCCATCTATAAACCATTCAATCATTAAAACATATCTAACTGCAATTGTAAGTAAAGACATGAAAGAGATCATAATACCACGACACATAAACACCAGGATTTTTACTGTGGAAAACCCAAAATGGGAAAAACCACAGTGAGGGTTAACTCACAATATAATATATCCAGATATAGAATATTACAATGGCTCACTACCAAGACCCACTATCCTTGAACGCTCACTTCCTGAAGTAATTTACAAAACAAAGTATGGCAACATTGCCAAGATGAGAACTAAGATAGAATGCACCTTCCTTGTGCTGGATTTCAGCTCCAATGAAGCACTGAATACAAAACACTTCTTTGTACAGTGTACACAACATTTTTGTCTACTCATTCATATAATTTTTCACATTCACATCATACAACAATCCATACATGATCTCTTTGACTTTCACCACTTCATCATATCTCACAATCTCTCAATGCTTTTTTTGTCTCATTACTTCTCAAAAATTTCTTTCATATATATACCGTATACATTTGCATACACTAATTAGGTTGGCCTAATTAGAGTAGCCTCATTTCAAATAAAAAATAACTCTATTGGCTTTATCCTCAAAACATATTCATCTTTGCATCCAACACTTGTTAGACCTAACTCTACTAGCTAGAGTTAGACATAAAACATCAAAACTTGAAATGTATATGAAATTCGCCAAATGTGTAACCCCAAAACATGTTAACACATTGGATTTCCTTTAGACAACATAAAATAACTTATCTTCAACTCCGCAAGAAAAAACAATTAATCATGAGAAAATGTGGAATCTCCCACATCAATGTGCTATACAAAAACTTACTGTAATCCTCAAAACAAAACACTATTACTCATATGTTTTGTATGCATTCACATATCATCATAAAAATTTGAGATAAGATGAATCTCATAGTCATGAATCTATATAAAAAATCATGTAGTTATGTCTTTCTTTGTGGTAGAATGCAGACCAAAAAAATGATGCATTGAACTAGTATATAAACAGAACATTGTGTACCAACCTACTGCTAATTGTATCTTTCCAACCGTATAACCAATCCAAATAAAATATTGTTCATAAATTCAAATGATGTCAAGATAGAATATATTATCAGCTTCCGAACAAATATTACATGATGAGATAATGCAGATCAAAATATTGGATCAACAAACTTTTAGTACTGGATTAGCATAGCTCAAACCTTTATTACCAGAGCAACTATTGATCTATATAATTAATATGAGTAAGGTATGTTGATGTTAATGTTGACATCAATGAAAATATTCCAATTTCCAACAATCTCCCCCTTTGTCATTGATGGCAACACATGATGTGAAAAACCATCAAGAACAAAATTTCTTCTTTTCATCTCTCTCCCCTAAAGGAATGGTATTCTCTCCTTTTCACATTGTACTCTCTCCCACTTTGACATCAATGGTAAAGGATTAAATATATTGTATTGTTCTTCCCTTTGAAACTAACCAAAATACTTTAACAATTTCCCTTTGCGTACCTGAATACTCCCCCTTAGTCTAGTACACCCAAGATAGTAACTATGAGTAATTAACTAGAGGTGGTTGTCCCTTGAAGTTTGTGGAGAGTACTTGTCCATGAAGATTTCTTTCATCCCATAGTTTCTTTGCTTCTTTCAAGGCTCTACATAGATACTCAAGTTCAAATAGAATATCCTTCCCTTCTACCAGAGTTCCAGGGATGACATTTGAGTTCAAGATTCTATCAGCAAGAGAAAGAGCATAAGAGACAGGTGTGTATTTAATTTTTATTAGGTCTCTAAGTTGTCCATATTGTTCAATCATTTCTCCTTTTTCCTTCTGCAATGTGAGATATTCTTCATGTAGCTTTTTCAGACCAGACCAAGTCTAATAATCCCGATCTAGAGCTAGATTAAAAGTGTTAGATGCATATTTTATTTGTGTCTCAATTGTGTCCCCAACATCTTTGAATCTTTGAGTCGCATTAGGCCATGTCCAATAGAATGAGAATATATTTTTGGCCTCTTCTTCACATTCTTGAACTTCTTTTAGTTTCTCAAGTGTATTGCTATCTGTAGACCTACATCTTTCTCCAATTTCCAACGATCCTTTTTCGCTAACCCAAGTAAACATTTTACCCTTCACTTGTCTTCTTAGTTCTTTGAATGAATTATTCAATGCATTTGTGCTTTCCATAATGGACTATGAAAACTGGTGTCTGCTTTAGGTACTAACTAAAGATGTACCTTTCTTCTAGCTAGCTGCTTGAGCTTTCTTGGAGTGGGCTCTATTTGAGCAATTAATGCATGAAACTCAGTAGATTTTCTCTTTTCTCTAGAGGCAGTTATTGATTTACTTGAGATCCCTTCTAATTTTTTTAGAGTAGTTCTGATTACATCCCTTGATATACCATATTCTCTTGCATAATCCTCTATCTTTGACCCAATTAGCCTTTTTTCTTGCACCAACTTAGATTTCTCATGAATTTCTAGAGCCACTTCTATATAAGTTCTGAATCTTTCTCTACTAGGATCTCTAGGGCTGTTAATTAACATTTCAATACAACCAACATCCTAATATTTCTTAATCTCATAGCCTAGCTTAGGAATCCATATGGTTCTAGGTTCAACCGCCTTGATAATATAATAATTAGTAGATACCCTAAAGGTTATGTCATTCTTATACCTTGTCACTAGATCTCTTGGAATTATTTTCCTTCTATTCATTCTTCTCTGAAATTTTTCAAAGAATGTAGTAAGGGCATCACCTTGTGTATCCAAATCTCTAATATTTCTCATTATATCTTTGATTTGATGTATAGCTAGTTTGGTTTTCACCCAAACAACTTCTCCTACAGTAGGAACTTCCCTCATAAAGTAAAAGGTTAAGACTATTATCAATGTTCCATACCTAAACATGCACTTATTCTTCTTGATATCATTTGAATTCTCCAATAGTTGTTGCCAAAGAAACTCACAAAGATCATATTTGGTCCTTTTCTCAACCATCTCTAAAGCAATTTCAATTGCGGTAGCAAAAACATCATTGTCACCAAAAATCAAGTGTGTAATAACCAAACTCACATATTGAACTGCTGGATTATTGATTTTAGTACATGTATTCTTTATCAATATTTTTCCTTTTTCAAGTTTGCATATTGGAGTAGGTCTAGAGGAGGATAGACCAATAACATCTCTAATTGATTCTTTGGATATCATATGAGAATCATCAATCCATATAAACTAATCATGAAACCTGCTTAATGTCGATTTGATGCATTTCTCTTCATTGCTAAAGTCAAGAAATTGATTCCAGACATCTAATATCATCTCTGTTAGTACATTGTGTTCTGGTTTAAAGGTATAATCTTCTCCAATTAACTCTTGAAGATACAATATGTGTCCTTTTCCATAAGAAGGCTCTTCCAACTTTTGATCAATGTATATCCCAATGTCTTCAATAAAAATGATACCAAGGGGACTTCCAAAATGCACCCAAAGGGTCAAGTTCTAGGGTTTTGGTAGAATACCTCTTAAACTGTGGTTATGGTCTCTCTTAATTATCCATGAATTGAGGTGTATCCATTACATTTAACTCAATAATTCATAGAGAACAATGTATAACAACAATCACTTACCTTTCGCCTGCACACTAAAGCCAACTTCTAAAATTTTGCAGCATGGAATTGCTTCAGACTCTTCAATCTTGCTCCATTCTCTACTTGTCTTCCACAAATTCCTTTCATGGAATGATTCATTCTCAATACACTTAAATTTATTTCTCTAATTCCATTTGTTTCAATAATAAATGCTTCAGATCACAAGTATATGTCCTCAAAATTTGTGTGCACTTCCATCTTTTCAAGCTTTGCAATATTCCTTCTTCACACATGTCCACTTAAAATTCCTTTCCCATGAAATCTTGAATTTGTCATCTTCAATAAATTCATTTGTGTCATTCCATGACACCATATACCAATAGGGGGATGTTAAATTTTCTAATATTGCTCCCCCTAAGCCACTTCCTAGGTTTAATTTTTGACGGGATTATCTGCACTGTAGGAAGGCATAGATGAAATTGAAACTTCTGATTCTTCTTGCTTCTCAGATTCTCCTTCCTTTTTCCATATTTTTTCCATTTCCTTCTTAACTTTTGTCACATCAATCTTAGTGATTAGTTACCGAATAGTTCTTTTTCACATTTCTGCTTCTAGAGTCTTTAGCAAAGTGTCTCGATTTTCTACAATTATGACAAATGACATTCTTGCACCTAAATTGTCCTTTATTCAATCTATATCTACACTGGTTAGCCTTGTGTCTAAATAAGTTGTAGTGATAATAGTAGCCTTTGAAGGGATAGGTCATTTTGTTCAACATCTGACTTCTGCATTTTATAGCTTTATGTCCAATTCTTTTGCATTTAAAACATTGACTGGTGAATGGTAAAGCATTTGGATTCATCCTATCATTTTGTTTCATTTTATTTCCACAATCTTTTGCCCTGTGTCCAAATCTATTACATGAAAAACAAATTCCATTGAAAGATGGGTACCGTTGAGCATTAGGTTGTCTGATAGGAGTCCTTCTAGTATTGCTTCTTTGGTTCTTGATCTTTCTACCATTTCCTTGAGTCTTCCTTTGATTTTCAACCTTGTTAGGGGATTGATTGTCTTTTGAACTTTATCCTTCTTCAAGTCCCAAACCACTTTTTCCTTAGAGGGTTTTTCTCCTACAATTAGTTCATCCAACATTGTAGAACTTGTTTTGAATTTGTCCTCATGGGCTCTTGCTTTCTCTAGATCTGATCTTAAGGTCACCACTTCTTGTTCAATCCTTACACATTCATCCATCTTGTTGTTTACCCTTGCATTCAACCATTCCTCAATTATTTTCTTTTCTTCCACTTGCACTTTCAATCTGGTGATGTCCTCATTTTCTTTCTTCAATTGATCACTAACTTCTCTATGTCTTTCTTTGAATTTCTTTATTTGTTCTCTCAATTTCTTGATGCACTCATTTGCTTCCTTGGGACTTTCCTTCAATTCTTTATTTTTTTTTCAGTTTTGTCAAGATCTTCAAGATTAATTTCAAGTTCACCATTATTATCTAGGATACAATCTTCTTCAATATGTTTAGCAAGAATCTCTTCTGGAGGAATAAGAAATCTCTTAACTACCATGTGTTCAAATTTCAAGATTTTCCTCAAACTATTAGACTTCTTAAGAGGAACCTAGCTTTGATACCAATTGTTGAATACCAGAAATACTGAGAAGGGGTAAATTATTATTCCATTAAACCATCCAACTATAAACCATTCAATAATTAAAACATATCTAAATGCAATTATAAGTAAAGACATGAAAGAGATCATAATACCACATGACACATAAACACCAGAATTTTACATGGAAAAACAAAAATGGGAAAAACCATGGTGAGGGTTAACTCATAATATAATATATCTAGATATATAATATTACAATGGCTCACTACTAGGACTCACTATCCTTGAAGGCTCACTGCCTGAAGTAATTTACAAAATAGAGTATGGCAACACTGCCAAGATGAGAATTGAGATAGAATGCACCTTCCTTGTGCTGGAGTTTAGTTACAATGAAACACTGAATACAAAACACTCCTTTGTACAATGTACATAACAAAACTATTTGCTCATTCATACAATTTCATACATTCACACCATACATTAATCCATACATGATCTCTCTGACTTTCACCACTTCATCATATCTCACTATCTCTCCATGCTTTTTTTCTCTCATTACTTCTCAAAAATTTCTTTCATATATATACCGTATACATTTGTAAACACTAATTAGGTGGACTTAATTAGAGTAGCCTCATTTCAAATAAAAACTGACTTTATCGGTTTTATCCTCAAAACATAAGTTCATCTTTACATCCAACACAAGCATGTAATATATGGTACCAGTTAAAAAAGACCTAAGATAGATCCATTTAGCATCCACAACACATTTAATCTTCTTAACACAAATTCATAATTAGGTCGGCCAAAGTTAGACCTAAAACATCAAAACTTCAAACGTACATGCAATTCGCCAAACGTGTAACCCCAAAACTTGTTAACACATAGAATTCTCCTTTAGACAACATAAAATAACTTATCTTCAACTCTGCAAGACAAAGTAATTAATAATGAGTAAATGCAGAATCTCCCACATCAATGCACTATACAAAAACTTATTTTAATCCTCAGAACATAACACTGTTACTCATAGCTTTTGTATACCTTTACATATCATCATAAAAATTTGAGATAAGATGAATCTCACAGTCACAAATCTATATACAAAATCATGTAGTGATATCTTTCTTTGTGGTAGAATGTGGACGAAAAAACCAACACATTGAACCAATATATAAACAAAACACTGTGTACCAACCTATTATTGACTGTATCTTTCCAACCGTATAACCAGGCCAACTAAAATATTGTCTATAGATGCAAATGATGTCAAGATAGAACATGTTATCAGCTTCTGAATGAATCTTACAAGATGAGATAATGCAAACCAAAATATTGTATCAACAAACTTTCAGTGCCAAATTAGCATAGCTCGAACCTTTATTACCAGAGCAACTATTGATCTATACAAGTAATGTGAGCAAAGTATGACGATGTTAATGTTGAAATCAATGAAAATATTCCAATTTCCAATAGTTTGATTGTGTATAGTAGCAAAAAAATCTTATGATTCTTCTTTCTTTTGTATCTTTGGATATTCATCATTGATTTCTTCCATTTTCACTATTTGATGCTCAAAAAAATTTCTCTAATTGATTGAAAAATTGTCCCAAAGGGAGGCATAGGTTTGGTATGTATGATTTTCTAGTTGTAGGTATAGGTTTGGTATGTTCATTTATCTAGTTGCATTGAGTTTCAATAGTCCTATAATTGATCATTTAGCTTAGAAAAATTAGGCAATACAAGTATTTTCTCTATTAAATCTGACTTCCTTTATTGTTTGTTTTAGAATATCCTTCAATGACTAGACTATTTTGTTCTTGTTTTTCCATACAATCAAATCGATCTAGCAATTGTTCACACTTTCTTTCATGATCAGTTATATCAACCAGTTGATAGAAAAATTATCCAACAATTTTAGAATTAAAATTAAATATAAAATAATTTAATTGACATGCATTTTCTTATTGTTTCACACCTTTAATATGATAATTACATGCTTCTATACCATTTTCAAACCTCTTCTCACTTTTTGAAATTAATAAATCAATATCAATTTTTTTATTCTTGTTGTTCCATGTCTAAAAATAAGGTATGTATTCTTCTATACAATCATCAAATGATTGATACTTGTATTCAACTTCTTGTATGTATGTATCTTGAGTAGGGAATTGGAAAATTTCACCTTTCCATGATGTAACTCATCTCTACACTTGTTGGAGTAAAATTGAACTAAAGTAGCTATTGTTGAGTTTGATCATTCTTTAGGAGCTGGTCCAATTGTTGTAACCTCTAGATAATATACACCTTGCATTTCAACTTCTTGCTTCATAATTTTTTATTTTTCTTAACAAATTTCATATCTATATACTTCTAAGAAAGGGATTAGCCATTTCAAAGCCAAATCCAACCTTATTAGAAAAGTTAAACAATTAATTTCACCGTGTTTAGTGGTATCATGTACCCTACACTTTCTTAATGAGGAAAAAATAGACAAATTCATCTAGGATATAATTGTTTATTTAAAACTTCCTAAAAAAGAGAAATGTGAACTTCAAAAAATCTCTTCACAATAAGGCTCATTACACAATTGATTATCCATTTGAAGTTCATTTTTTTAATCTTTTAAATTTTTATTTTTTTTAGATTTTGTAAATTTTAGGGACCTGATGTATCTCAAATTAATAACCTAAAAGTTCATTGTAGTTCCACCTCATATGACACTCCTTCTCGCACTAATATGTTGACACATTATTTAATCTCAATCAATTTAGATAAAATTCATTGTGAACTTTACCTCTCTTGAAAGAAAATAAAATTATGGAACATAGTTTAATTATCCCAAGGCTTCATATGTCATGTCTTGATTTACATGGTAACTCAAAAGTTCATTGTGGATACTTTTTAACAAAGAAAATTACATGCTTGAATACTTCAAAATAGGGTTAGATCTGGAAAATAACAAATTAAGTCACATATTCTACCCTATGTAAATGCTTAGTGATCTACAATTTTATTAAATTTTCACATTCTAGAGCACTTCACATCATCCAATCTGCAATATTTTGATATTCTATTTCTTTAAACTTTTATTTTTGATGAAAAAAGGAGAGAAGGTGAGAAAGAAAGGTTAAAAATTCTAAATTATTTTTTTCAAGAATTAACAATAAATCAGTAGCAATATGTCAATTAACTATCTTATGTTTCACCAAACCTTGTCATAATTACTCATAGGTAATACAAGCTCTAATGGAAGTTCCAAATTATAAAAAAATTGCATAAAATATCCTAAAAATGGCATAATTCCATGACATCTTTCATAAATAGAAAAGAAGTTCAATCACCTTACAGTTAAGAAAGTTTTGATAACTTGAAAAAACCTCTATACATGCTAATTCCCAATAATTATATGCAAAAATTCACTAATGGGAAGAAAACCATGAAGTGAATTTATTACAAATCTCTTAGTTATTAACAATTTTCTCTTGTAGGGAGCAGTTTATAAAATTTGATGGAGCAAAGCGGAGCAAGGAGTGGGAACAAGAATGGGTGCACAAATGCTGGTTTGAATCTTGAAAGCAGAGATAGTGGTGAAGATGTTGATTCTGATGATGACGATGGGGATTTGGGGGCTGTGGATGCTATTTCATTGTTGTTGTATGTTGTTTGAAGTTTTGCTAGGCCTGGGGTCATGTGGTGCTTTTTGGGTGTTGCTTCTTTGGGGTTTGCTTCATTGAGGGGGATGTTTTCCTTGGTGGATGTTGCTAACTTCTCTCTATGGCTGGTGCTTCTATCCGCCCCTGGTGCTTTTGTGTTGTTGGTGCCTTTTGTGGGGGTGTGTCTATGTGGCTTGGCACCTGTGTTTCTCAAGATCTATGGAGACGGGCGGGTGGTGTGTGGGGTGGCTTTCCTGGAGATGTTTTCATCTTTAGATATTTTTCCTTGGGTTTCTATAGATTCCTTTATCCTTTATGAGACATTTTCTAGTTTTTTGGAGGATGGATGGTGGGTTTTTCCTATTGGCTTTGCTACGTATGGATATTCAGTTGGGCCTTTTTCTCTTTCCCTGGCTCAAGACTATGTTCTAGGTCTCACTGTGTGAGATGGTTTGTCTGTGGATGGGTGTTGTGAGGATATTTTTTAGCTTATCTTTGACCTTAGCTGGCACATGGGGTCTATTGGTGTGTTTAAACATTTTTCCTTCTCTCTTCTCTCCTATTGTGTGGGCTCTCCTTACTTGTTGTTGTGTGTGGCCTTGGTTGTGGTTTTCGAGCTTTGGGAGGCTTTCATCCCTCTGACTATGGGGTTTCTTGTTGTTGTTGTGGCTCTGGTACTTTTATGCCCAGTGGTGTCTTTTTTGGCTTCTTGTGTGCAGTCTGTCTTGCTTGTGGATGGGAGGTTTGTGGAGAGTATCTAGTTTTCTTGTGACTTTTGCTGGCATGTCAGGTCTAATGGTGATCTTATTTGTTCTGGTGGCTCTCTACTTCCTTTCTTTGTAGGATTTTCTTATTTGTGTGTGGGTGCCTCTTCCATGATGTTGGGGTTTTTTGTCTTGCTTATATCCTTCATTCATTCCATGGTCTGTTGGTGGGTGGTTCTAGTGTTTATCTTTCTGTGGTTGTTTTTCCTTTTCAGGATCCCCTTTTGGGCTCCTTGGTTTGTTCCTTTGGTGGGGGTGTTTAAAATTCTATAGAAGAAGATGTTAATCTTTTATTTTTAGGCTCAGTTTTTGTTGATGTTGTTGGATGTGTTGCTTCTTGCTTCTTTTCTTTTCATGCCAAAGGATATTATATTTACCCTTTCTTCTAGAGCTTATGCTTCCTTCTCGATCTCTCAGTCGAGGTCTTCTATGGAGGTGGAGATTGCTCCTATTAAGGAGGAGCTGGTTGTTGTTGTTTTGGTTGGAAGTTCTCTTTTCTACTTCATGCTCCTATTGAGGTGTAGCCCAGGTGGGTAGGAGGGTGAGGTCTTTGATGGTAAGGGTTTTTATTGCATCCTCTCCAATAGAGGGGATCTCTCTCATATTGAGGTTGAGATAGAGTTGGTGTTTCAAGCTATTTGGTGTTATATGATGGTGGAGGGGTGTTGTAGGAATGTTTTTTTTTTACAGTATTCAGTTGTTGGGTTGATTGTTTCCTAGATGAATCAAGTAGTTTGCAAGTTCGTTGTACTGTTAGAAAGATGATGCTTTGCAATATTTTGTTGATTTATTTAGGTTTATTGTTGCTTGGATGAATCAAGTTGTTAAGGGTTCAAGGTCCCTAATAAACCTGGTTGTAAAAGGTGTAAGGTCCCTTCAAAACCTTTGTGCAACCTTTGGTGTTGTTGTGGTTGGGTTGTTGTTAGTTTGTGGTTTATTTTGTTGCGGCATGATTTGCTTGGATAGGATTTTGGGTCCCTTCAAAATTGACTTGTAATGGGTTTAAGTTCCCATCAAAACCTTCTTTTCCCCATCAATTTTTTTTTATCCTCCTAAATATGATCAATTTGATGGCATTTTATAGATACAAGCAATCAAAAAATAGTTAAAAAATAATGGCACCAAATTCATCCAGAATCAATGGCTCAAATTTAAAAAGACAACATTCTAGTAAATTCTTGGAATATTCTCAACATATTCTTTTCTTTGACAAGATGTGTGAATATTCTATGCTAAATCTTTAAACTAGGCCAACAACTGGAAGCTCTAATAGGCTACAGTTTAATTTAGCTATAAACAAAAACAATTAAAATTCATTAAATGTCATAGGATTTGAACATAAATATGAAAAGTAAAAAATATAGTTTGCAATTTCAAATTTAGATTTTACAAAAGTTAATGCTTCAAAGTGACCAAAAAATGGTTATTCATGTTTTAAATAGTCACTTTTCTACACCCTTAATCTTAGAATATGCATTGGGATATGTGTAGTCGGCTTGTGGCTACCTTAACTCCTTATTAAGTCATATTATCATTATTACATTGTGTACCGTAGAAAAATGGACCTTTGGACATTTCATGGTCATTTAGGTCTTTTCCTATGATGCTTGACCTATTTTTCTTAGATTTAATATTGTAATGTGACTTCTACATTCACATTAGGTATTGAATATTCAAATTATTAAGATTTTATTACGTCTTGTAAAGGTGTTGTGAAGTGTTGTAACACATTTCTACACTTTTCTAAACTCCTTATTATAATTCATCTAAATATTCCCTGTTTATCCCTTACCAAGCCTTATTTTAAAGTGTTGTAAAGTATTGTAACAAACTTTCATGCTTTTCTAGGCTTCTCACCACTAATTACACCTTTCTTATGCTTTATTTGGCCCCTTTATGCACTTACATTCCTTAATTAAGTGTGTTTTTTAATATAATCCCAAAAAATATCATTAAATACAACTTAATCCCTGGCACCCACTTGCATGCCTTGAGTGGGACCCATTCACCATGGGTGGAAAATGAGTCCCTCTTGACACAAAATTCAAAATAATTTCAAATTTCTTCTAGGTTTTTATTCATTAAGACCTTAGGTCTGCCTATGATGTATTTTCGAGAAATTAGGGCATAAGTGTGTATAAATATGTGTTTTTCTATCCATTTTAACCCCTAATTAACTCATTCACCCATCCAATCATCTCATTCTTGCATTCAAGCATCATAGCATCATTGCATCAAGCATCTTGGAGCAGTCATTGACATATCTTCAGATTTCTACAATAAGGGTTTGGTGAGTTCATGGCACTTGCATGTTGTTTGTTCATCATTCCTTTCTTATTTCATTTCATTTCTTTATCAAGGGTTTGATTACCAAAGTGGGGTTTGACCAAGGAAAACCCCTATACTCTAACCCTTAACCATTTCCCCCTCTTTGCATGTGTGTTTACAGGTGTTGTAAGTAGATTTTTCAAAGAGATAGGTGTTGAAAAGTGGTCAACAAGTCATCAAAGCTATTCAAGTCAACAAAGACCTAATTCAATCTTGGAGACATCATTCAACCCATTTTCTGTAGATATGAATCCGTTAACCTGACAAGAAGACAAGTACAAATCTAGACCCACATAGTTGACTTCAAAATTTGTAGATTTTTGTAGGTGGACTAATTCACCATCTATGGTGAATTAGTCCCACTGCTAGGCTAGAAAAAGTGATTTTTGAGGATTTCAGTTCCTGGCATCCCAAAATCTGTTTTAGTAGAATTTACCAGAAGCAGGACTAATTTTCCATCTGTGGAAAGTGAGTCCTAGTGGTCATCAATAGTAATATCTAAAACATTTCAGAACCTCCCAACATCAACATTCTACCTCCAAGTGCACTCCATTCAATTTCATTAAATTTTGTTTTCATTTGTTTATGTTTCTAGTTCATTTCTGCATATCAGACTGTGTTTTCAAACACTCTATATTTCTTAGGTTTTGCATAAATAATCAAATCTATCTTATCAGTTTTTTGCATTTAGATCATTTCATTTAGGAATATTTTCATTGTACTTACATTATTTTGAGTGAACCGCCTAGATTTTGGGGGTCTATCTCTCTCCTTTCGGTGAAAAACCCTAATTGAGCAAGAGAGTCATAGAGCCTACACCTAAAATCTACAATTCATTTTTGTGAACCTGCAATTTGAACATTATCTTTCTAATTTACATCTGCATTTACATCCTAGGACTCATTGCATTAGCTTTTGCATTGTTTTGCATCCTAGGGTTTTCAAAAAATTGCATTAGTGAAAACATCATATATCTTTCATTTTTGCATTTCAAATCATTCAAACACACTGAAATTCTACATTTTCATACTATAGTTGCCTTTGTGCATCTGAAAATAATCAAATTGCATTTAATTTTTTTGAAAAATCACAAAAAAATTCACCCTTGGACTCATTCACCACCCTGAGCGAATTAGTCCAGTTGCACTTTCTACACAACACTTTCTGCCATTTTCATAGTAATTTCTACATTTCTATTTTCTAGTATTGCATTCATGTTTAAGTTTATAGAATTTTTGTTATTCACATTTTCTTGCTCCTAGTTTGCAGTTCATTTGCATCCACTGGGCACCTTTAGTAACCTTTGCATGAGTGTTTGGTTCTCTATTGATAATACTTTAGTGAGAAGAAGTTCACAACTCATGGCATCCCATGATAACACACTCGTTGTGGACCTTGGGTTGTCTCGAGCTCCTACTACTAGTATTGGCAATAGTGCATTAGGCATGGACCCTACCTTGAGCAATATTGTGCCTACCAATAACATGCAATTTGACACATCAAATGCTCACATTCCACAAGACAAAGTCATTAACATTCATGAGGATTTAGCACATTTACAACAAAACTTGTGTCTTGAAAACATTTCAACCACTGTGATTCCTGATATAGACAACATCCATTGAATGCTTGAAAGTGGTGAGGGCTTAGATGTTATGAAACAAATTGTTGAGATATATCAAAAACATGCTTCTTCCACCTCTTGCACATCTCAACCAACAAACATTGTGGTTAGCCAAGGAGGATCTCACATTCCTCCTTCTTCAACCATAGCATCCATACCCACCTATACCATTCCTCAAGTTACAACAACCATGCAACAAGTTAGTCATGTGACTCCTTTCACTATTCCAACTAGCATTCCTAGTTCTTTTGTGGCATCAAATGTTCCATCCTCCACCACCTTTACCCCTATTAGTGTCCCCTTCACTTGTCCCAACATTACATACACTCTATCACCATTCTCTCTTCCACCTCATACCACTTACACTGACCCTCTCATAACACAACTCTTTCAAACTATTTCTTCCATGCAACAACAAATATCCAACATAAACCAAAACCAAAATGCACCACCTACATACCATGTCCATAGTAGCCCATTATCTTTGTAAATATTAAGAACACCGATGTCACGAGGAATTGAGATGCCTAGGTTTGAGAAGTAAAAAGATAAAGGAGACCCTAATAATCATGTCAATGCCTATACTGCCTTATGCAGTGATTTTGTCCTTGACGATAAACTGTTACCTAAACTGTTTCCTAGGACTTTAAAAGATACTACCTTAGAGTGGTTTTCCTCTTTACCCAATCATTCAATTCGTTCATTTACTGAACTTGTTGATTCCTTTATAAGTCATTTCCAAGTTCATTTGACTCTCAAAAAGACAATGGTTGATTTAATGAGGTGTAAAAAAAATGTGGATGAAAAAGTAACTAATTGCATTTCATGCTATTAGTCATTATATGCTCAAATAGATGTTAAGGTTCCTGATTCACATCTCCAAATGATGTTTATTGAAAACTTGAAAACTCACATTTAGGATAAATGGACCATGATTAAATTTCCTTCTTTCATGCATTTATGCACAACCCTTTGTGACTATCACAACTCGGTTACTAGTTGTGATGCAAAATCGACTTCTATCCAAGCTGAGAAGTCTAAACAAAGCAACCAAAACAACTCACAAAACTTTAGAAAACAAAACAAAGGATTCTTACAATTTAATCCCCCTCCTCCACAACCAACTCAACCCATTCATAATGAAGTGGCAGTTGTTAAATCAGTGGTTCCCTTTACCTATGGGGACCTGAAGAGACAGTTTACCCCTTTTCCCAATACTCTTGATAACACAATGAATCAACTGCTACAACAAAATATGATCACTTTGCCTACAATCAAACCACTTGATCCTACCAAGCCTTTATCCCCCACCTTTAAACCAAATTCTTATTGTCATTTTCAATGCCAAATGGACATGACAAAGAACAATGTAAGCATCTCAAACACCTAGTACAAGACCTCATTGATTCTGGTTGTCTATCCATTACCGGTTTCAATGATCAGGCAATAAGTCTGTTTCCCCCCAACCATAATTTGTAATTTTTTACCAACCCAATGCCTAAACACAATATATTATTTTCCAAAGGTAGTGAACCTTCAAACACTAATGTGATGAATGTTGATACAAATACTGAACAACATGATCTTACTCCAAATGTTGCCCATGCTAATCCTATGGATGAATTGGTGGGTACGATAGACATTATCCCTCATAAGGGCCCAACTCACAAATCTCTTGATATTAATTTTTCTTCTCATGATATACTTAAAAAATTTCTCAATGGTCCTCATTACATAGCCGATTGCCTCTTTGATAAGCCCACCAATGAGATATTAATAGAGCCTACCTGTGGTGAGAACGTGATCACAGAGGAATTTTTAGTATTACATGATCTTTATCAAGATGATTATGACAAACCAACATCATGGATTAAAACACATACTAGTTTTGTGTGCCCTATGATTGGATAAATTGTACTCCCATTATAGATAGGACCTAAAACATTGGATGTAACATTCTCTATTATTCTATAGTCAAATCAGTTTCGTCCGCGGCTAGGTTATCCTTGGCTTCACTTGATGAAAGTTATCCCTTCAGTCGTTCACAAATGTTTGGAGTTTCCACTTGACAACGATATATTTATTGTACACCATAGAGGCTTTAATCCATTATCTTCTAAAGGTAATTTTTCCTTGGAATCCTTTTGTCTTGAACCTATGGAACCCATCTCCCCCCCTCACAAAGACTTCTTTTTCATTGCCTATCAAAAGTTCAAAGCCAAATTTCCTCTTCACTACATTTCACTGTCTACTTTTGACACTCCTATCCTAGATGAGACAATGATTCAACTTGAATCCAAACCTAAACAAACAGTGCAACCTCATGCGCAACCAACAATAAACACTACACCTTCATCATCTAAACGCCTAGGAGATAATGAAACCAACCCCGTCATGCCTCCTCACATTAAACAAATTTATAAAGAAAAAGAAAAAGTGATTGACTCATCTCCTCTAGTTCCTTCTGATCCTCCTCTTGAGGAAGAAATGGAGCCTATGATGGATCAATCTACTCTTACACCTAAATAACTTCAAAATAGAATCAAATGAAACCGCAGTGCTAGGGAGCATAGGCATTGACGTTGACTCCTTGCTCGTCAATTACAAACTCAAGAAAATAAAGAAAATCAACCTCCTATTTTGAAAGAAACAATAAATAATGACACTCCTCCCCAATCACAACAAAACAATCCGATACAACAACCACCACTCCTGATACACCCTTCATTAGAAATTACCATCCGTGCTCTTGTCGTGATTAATCTAGATGATGATGATGATGTAGAGATTTCTAAAATAGATGAAGAGGTGCATAATGATCTGAATACTTTATTTTCCTCTTTCATGAGCTTAAATGAAAAATATCCTACACCAAGTGAAGAACCTGGTACTTCCTCTAGTTCGGCACTTGCAATTGTCCCTTTGGACAATCAACCGCCCTCACAATACACTGAACATGATTGGGAGGTGGATGACTTGTTAAATAGTTGACTTGCATTTGTCTTAACTAGCCTTTTTACATTTTCCTTTTCTTTTCTTTGGTGTGATTCCATGTGCATATCGTGTTCCCCTATGATGTGACGTTTGATGTTCTTCTCTTTGTACACTTCCTCTATTTGTACCTCTATTGTTCTATATGTCGTACATTTCCTTTTCCTTTGTTTTGTGTTTTCCTTTTGGGGATGACGCAAAGTGTTGAGACACCCTATGTCTCTTCCATGTTGACCCAAAAGGTCCTTTTACTTTCTTTTTTTTTCTTTTTCTTGTGTTTTCCTTTTGGGGATGATGCAAAGAATTGAGAAAAAAATGTCTCCTTCATGTTGACCCAAAAGCTTTTCCTTTTCTTCCTTTTCATTTTCTTTTCACTTGTGTTTTCCTTGTGGGGACAATGAAAATCATTGAGACTATAATGTCTCCTCCATGTTGAACCAAAATGGATTTTATTTTTCTTTTATTTTCGCTCTCTTTGTGTCATTCTTCCAGTTCTATGTATTTGGGGAATGATGACAGTTCTAAGCTCTTTAATCAAAACATTGTAGCAACAAACATACTGATCCCAAATCCATAGATCCCTTACATGTTTGGTGTGTTCCTTTTTCATTTGCATTATGTAACCTTACTCGAAAACGTATGACTTGGCATAGGGGTTTTCCAAGTTGGCTCTCATGTCTTCTTTCTTTTTGCATTTTTCATTTGCTACTTTAAAGAAATTTCTCACAAAATGGTGTGTAGCAATTCCTGTAAAGTGGGGGCATACATTGGCATTATTCATTTTTACATTTTTCTTGGTTCTTAGTGCAGCCTTGTCACTTCATATGATGCATTTGTCACTTTGTGGATGACATTGGGTATGATGTCCTTCATAAGTGTGATCTATCTTAGCATATGACATTCCTCTTAGTGTCTTGATGTGATGCACTACATCCCCTAAGTTGTGAATATTCTATTCTTTGATCGGTCCTCTCTTGGAGATATTAGACACAATGTTCCTTAAGTTATAGATCTCGCATGAACTTAACAAGACTCATTTGAACATTTCTTTTGCATTTTACATTTTTACATTCATATGGCCACCTTGCATAACACAACTTGTATGCCTATGGCGCCATCCTTTTTTTTCATGAGTTCTAAGAATATGAAGCTTTTCTTGTCTCATGAAGCACAAACTTACATTTTCCTTTGTGGCACTTTATTAAATTTATCAAGAGGTATAAATTTGATATGGTTGAGCGGGAAGCTCATTTTGAGGTACGACTTTCCCCATAGCCACCTATGTGTTTGTGAGTACATACCAGTCGAGCATATGTTTCTCACCTTTTGGGCCTTCTCACCCTACGGACAACCATGAGTTCCATCACTTTAGAGTGAGTATGCATTTTATTTTTCAGAAAAACAGCCTAGATCTCATCCACAACTAGCTGGACAAATGATCGAAGCTTGATCCGACTTTTCCTTTTCCTCTTCCTTCTCTTTTTCTCTTTCATATGTGTGTTCCTTTGTTCTTAAGTTTAGTTTGTCATGATATTTTCATCCTGGGGGCTTGATCATCCCTCTTGATCATTGTTATCTCATCTTGCGAGCATAAGTGCATTTGGATTTGTCTCGATATGCATGGCTACTTTAGTGTGAGTTTGAAGAAAGTCCATCCTCTCACTAAAGTGGGGGCTAAATGTACAGTAGAAAAATGGACCTTTGGAAATTTTCATGGTCATTTAGATCTTTTTCCTGTGATTCTTGACCTATTTTTCTTATATTTAATGTTGTAATGTGACTTATACATTCACATTAGGTCTTGAATATTCAAATTATTAAGACTTTATGATGTCTTGTAAAGGGGTTGTGAAGTGTTGTAACACATTTCTACAATTTTCTAGACTCTTCTTATTATAATTCATCTAAATATTCCCTTTTTATCCCTTACCAAGTCTTATTTTAAAGTGTTGTAAAGTATTGTAACTTACTTTCATGCTTTTCTAGGCTTCTCACTACTAATTACACCTTTCTTATGCTTTATTTGGCACCTTTATGCATTTATAGGCCTTAATTAAGTGTGTTTTTTAATATAAACCTAACAAATATCATTAAATAAAACTTAATCCCCGACACCCACTTGCATGCCTTGAATGGGACCCATTCACCATGGGTGACGAATGAGTCCCTCTTGGCACAAAATTCAAAATAATTTCAAATTTCTTTCAAGTTTTTATTCATTAAGACCTTAGGTTAGCTAGTGATGTATTTTTCAAGAAATTAGGGCATAAGTGTGTATAAATAAGTGTTTTTCTATCCATTTTAACCCCTAACTCTCTCATTCACCCATCCAATCATCTCATTCTTGCATTCAAGCATCATAGCTCATAATTGAATCAAGCATCTTAGAGCAACCATTGACATATCTTCAGATTTCTACAATAAAGGTTTGGTGAGTTCATAACACTTGCATGTTTTTTGTTCATGATTCCTTTCTTATTTCATTTCATTTATTTTGTAACGAAAGCCTAAGGTGAGGAACAAAGTCTCCTAATGTCAAACCTTAGAGAAGAACGCATATATGTCTTTAAATTTTTTAATTATAGTTCATTAAGATGCACATGAAAGGAATACCAGAATATAGAAATAAACACATACACAATTGAACACTAGAATTACGTGGGAAAACCCTTACGGGAGAAAAACCCATCACACCAAAGAAAAAAAATATTATTTTACAATAATTGAATTACATAAAAGTTATAGACTCTCCTTTTAGATAATTAATCTCACAGTAGCAAAATTTCCCTAATCAACCTCGTACATAAATTTTTTTGATCAAACTTCCTTGTGTCTCACTATTACAATGCATATACAACATACAATGAAGAAAAATATTTGATCATTTGACCATCTAACTCATCACAGTTACAGTACGCTACAATGTACAACAACAACCATGATTCAAAAACATTCTTTGTACAAACGGTTTAGTTTAGTTTCCTCTGTTGAGAAACTATCGAACTTCCCAGTCATCAAATGGCCATCTCCAAGTCAGCAACGACCTCCACTGTTCGGTGTACACCTCAGTAGTCAACCAAGTCCACACTCATTCACCCATGGTCCACTCATCACACTACCACTAGATAGCTAAGAGGCTTCCATGCGATGGCGATATACCGCATTACTGCTAGATGGCTCGAAGACTCCCGTGGTATGGCTGTATACACCACACTACCACTCGTCAGCTTGAAGGCTCCCATGGTATGGCAGTATAAGCATGAAGGTAACACTTATGTAATTCTAAGCTGATTGGTGACAGAACTGGGGTTATACCAGTGAATTTGAGACACATTTTCTCAACAATCTCCCACTTGACGAAGAACTCACTGAACCCTTTTCAATACATGAAGTCACTGTATATTCTAGACCCCAAATCCCATCGAATTTACACACCATTTGAACTTATATGTGCTCACTGGCTTTGTCAATGCATCAACAACATTCTTCAGAGTATCCACCTTTTCCAAACAAACATTTCCATCCTCCACCATATCACATACAAAATGGTACTGCACATCAATATGTTTCATCTTGGCATGGAAAGTTGGAATTTTTTCCAGACAAATGGCACTCTAACTGTCACAACAAATAACAATCTTCCCTACATCAAAACCAATATTAGAACACAATCTCCTAATCCAAATGGCTTCCTTACAGGCGTGAGTTGCTGCCATGTACTAAGCCTCTGTAGTGGATAAAGCGACTACAGCCTATCGCTTGCTCATCCAACTAACCACACCACCATTCATCATGAAAATATATCCACTGGTGGAATTTCTACTGTCAATGTCCCCTACCCAATTAGAATTCACATACGCACAAATGCTAAGAGTCCTCTATGATTCAACCAAATATCCATGGTAACACAAAGCATATTCTAAAGTTCCCTTCAGATATCTAAACACTCTTTTCACAGCATCCCAATGTGTCCTTCCTATATTTTCCATAAACCGACTAAGAACTCCCACTGCTTGGGAAATGTTTGGCCTTGTACAGACCATTGCATACATTAAACTGCCAACTGCACTTGCATAAGGCACTCTGGTCACATCCTCCATCTCAGTAGGAGATTTTGGACAATCTTCAACAAATAGCTTCATTCCTTGCAAAAGTGGAACAACTAGCTGCTTGCAATCAGTCATACTAAATCTCTCCAGAACAGTGTTAATATACTTACTCTGGCTAAGCCAAAGATTTTTGCTCTTTTTTTCACTAGTTATTTCCATCCCCAGAATATACCTAGTTGCACCAAGATCTTTCATTTCAAACTTTACAGACAACTGAGATTTTAGATCAGAAATCATAGACTTACTATTCCCTATGAAGAACATATCATCAACATAGAGTGCAATAATAAGAACCTGGTCATTTTTAGTTTTGAAGTAGACACAATGATTTGATTTTGATCTTACAAAACCCAGTGACAAAAAAAATGCTTCAAATTTTTGATACCACATTCTAGGGGACTGTTTCAAACCATACAAAGATTTCTTTAACTTGCAAACCAGATTTTCTTTACCTTTCACCACGAAGTGCTCAGGCCGGGACATATAGATTTATTCTTCAAGATATCCATGAAGAAACATTGTCTTCACATCCATCTGTTCAACTTCTAAGTCATACATAGCTACAAGTGAAAAAATAAATCTGATAGATGCCAGATTTGCTACTGGAGAAAAAATTTCCCCATAATCAATTCCGTCTACCTGGGAATATCCCTTTGCAACCAACCTCACTTTATAATTTTCAACATTGCCATTTATACCATTCTTCTTAAATACCCACTTACAGCCAACAACTTTTATGCCTTAGGGAAAGGGCACCAAACTCCAAGTTTCATTCTTCTCTAATGATGCCATTTCTTCATTCATGGCTTCCAACCAAGAGTTTGAATCAGGCATTCTAATTGCCTCTTTTACAATCCTCGGCTCATCAATATTAGTAATGAAAGCATAAGCACAAGTAGAATCTAACATAGAGAACCCATACCTATCAAGTTGCTTCTTCTCACGTGTAGACCTCCTCACAAGCTAAGGCTGAGGTTGTGGTTCTTCTTCAAAAATCTCAGAGCTGCCCAAACTCTCCTCAGTTTTAGGTACACTATCAATGTGTTGTTCCTCTTTTTCTAGAGTTAGAGGTATCTCAACAACATCATTTTCCTCTTTATTTTCTTTCATCCCTGACTATAGATCCACTGAAGAAAGTTTCAACTCCTGAAAGATTACACTTCTGTTGTATACAACCTTTTCAGTCATAGGATTCCAAAGCTTGTATCCTTTCACACCAATGTCATAGCCAATGAAGATACATTTAAGATATTTGTTCTCCAATTTAGATCTCTTTTCATTCGACACATATACATATGCTTCACAACCAAAGACTTGAATATGTCTCAGAGAGGGCTTCTTACCAAACCAAGCTTCCATAGGTGTTTTGTCAACAAGTGCTAACAAAGGAGACCGATTCAACAAGTAACATGTTGTAGCCACAACCTTAGCCCAGAAATTTTGCTCCAAACTAGTATTTCTCAACATACTTCTTGCCTTCTCCATCAGCATTTTGTTCAACCTTTCAGCAACTCCATTTTGCTGCAGAGTGTAAGGTGTTGTTTTATGCCTTCTAATTCCATGGTATTTGCAATACCTTTCAAAATATCTAGAACATAATTCACCACCTTTATCTATCCTCAAACATTTAATTTTTCTTCTAGTATGATTTTCTACCAAGTTCTTAAACTCTTTAAACCGACTGAACACTTCTGATTTATTTTTCAAAAAATATACAAATGCCCTCCTCGAATAATCATCAATAAAAGATACATAATATTTTGAATTCAACAACGAAGGAAAATTTATTGGACCAAATACATTAGAGTGAATATAATCCAGAACACCAGAAGATTTGTGGGGACTAGATTAAAAAGAAACATGATGATGTTTTCCATATATGCAATGTTCACAGAATTCAAATTCCAGATTACAATAATCAAGCCCCTCAACTAGGTTTTTATTTTTCAAGGCTTTTAAACCTTTTTCACTAATGTGACCAAGCCTTTGATGCCAGAGCATAGTCTTCTTTGCTAGAAATTTAACCTCCAAAGAATTTTCCCCTATAGGTACTTCAGTCTCCTCTTCTACACGAAAAACCTTTTGTGACTTTGTAGAGACAATGTTACATTGAATAGCAAGTGTGTCCAACTTATACAGAGTACTTATTTGGGCACCCCTAGCCAACACCATCGAGCCTCTAGTCATTTTGCAGCCATTGCTTGAGAATGATACTTGCACTCCAACATCATTTAGCTTACAGAAAGTAAATTCTGAGCCAGACTTGGTATATGCATTACACCATCAATTCCCTTAATTCTTCCATCAGGAAAACTGAATTCTGACTCTTCCACAACCAACAATTTCCAGAGATGAATCACTTGCTAAATACACCTTTCCACCATTGTATTTTTCATACTTTGTGAACTAGTCTCTATGAGATGTCATGTGGAAAGATGCTCTAGAATCAATCATCTAGACATCATCTGATGCATGAGTTGCCAAGGTTGCAATAAAGGCATCTGCTTCGCTCTGAGAAGAATCATTATCAGAAGAGTTATTCTTCTTCTTTTTCTCCTCTTTGCAATCCTTTCGAACATAACCAGACTTCCCACAGTTCTAGCATTTCACCTTGGACTTCTTTCCAAGAGACTTTTATCTCCCTTCTGATTTTGATTTGGACTTCTTGTCCTTCTTCTTGCCTTTCTCCTTTGATCTTCCATGAACAACAAGAGCCTCCTTCTCCATCTTAGAAGATTTCCTTTTCATTTCTTCTAACAACAAAGAAGCAACCACATCTTCTATCTTGAAAGTGGTTGTCTGCTCCCAATCGCCATCACTAAATGATCCCAAGAATCAAGAAAGAACACAACAAAAGCATACATCGATCTTCATCATCAATTTTCACACTCATAGATGTTAACTGAGCAATCAACGTGTTAAACATATTCAGATGATCAGCCATAGATGCCCCTTCCTCCATCTTCAAAGAGTATAAATTATTCCTTAAGAACAACTTATTCACCAAGGACTTGTCCTAATAAATGTCTCCAAGCTTCTTCCACAAAGAAGATGCATATTTCTCTTCGTGAATGTTTAGGAGAACAAAGTTTGCTAAATAAGGTCTTATCAACCCTTTTTATTTCTTGTCTGTGAGCTCCCAATCTTCTTGCTTCATTCCAGAAGGTTTCTTTCTAGACAGAGCAAGCCAAAGATCATGATCCACCAACAGGTCTTCCATTTTGAGTTTCCACAACTCAAAATTGCTACCATTGAATTTCTCAATTTCAATCTTTCTTGATGTGCTTGCCATCTTAATCTGCAATCTAGATTACCAAACTTCTACAAAAAAATCCCACTCAATAGGATTGACACAAAAAACCCAACCTACCCACAAGGATAACACAATTGGCCAGGCTCTGATACCACTTGTAAGGAAAGCCTAAGGTGCAGAACAAACTCTCCTAATGTCAAACCTCAGAGAAGAATGTAGATATGTCTTTAAATTTTGCAATTACAGTTCATTAAGATGCACATGAAAGGAATAACAAAATAAAGAAATAAACGCATACACAATTGAACACCAAAATTACATGGGAAAACCCTTACGAGAGAAAAACCCACCACACCAAAGAAAAAATATCTTGTATTTTAATGTAATTGAATTACATACAAGTTACAGACTCTCCTTTTAGATAATTAATCTCACAGTAGCAAAATTTCCTTGATCAACCTTGTACATAATTTTTTTTGATCACACTTCATTGTGTCTCAGTGTTACAATGCATATATAGCATACAATGAAGAACACTCTCTGATCATTTGATCATCTAACTCATCACAGTTACAATACACTACAATGTACAACAACCATGATTCAAAAATGTTCTTTGTACAAATGGTTCAGTTCAGTTTCCTCTATTGAGCAACTGTCAAACTTCCCAGACATCAAACGATCATCTCCAAGTCAACAACAACCTCCACTATTCAACGTACACCTCAGCATTCAACCAAGTCCACACTCATTCACCCATGGTCTGCTCACCACACTATCGCTAGACAACTAGGAGGCTCCCGTGGGATGGCAGTATACCACATTACCACTAGATAGCTCAAAGACTCCCACGGTATGGCGGTATACACCACACTACCACTCGTCAGCTTGAAGGCTCTCATGGTATGACAGTATTCAATGCACTACCGCACCTCAACTAGAAGGCTCTCGCAGTATGGCGGTATAAGCATGAAGGTAACACTTATGCAATTCTGAGCTTATTGGTAACAAAACCAGGGTTATACTAGTGAGTTTGAGACACATTTTCTCAACATCTTTATCAAGGGTTTGATTACCAAAGTGTTGTTTGACCAAGGAAAACCCCTATACTCTAACCCTTAACCATTTTCCCCCTCTTTGCATGTGTGTTTGTAGGTCTTGTAGGCAGATTTTTCAAAGAGATAGGTGTTAAAAAGTGGTAAACAAGTCATCAAAGCTATTCAAGTCAACAAAGACCTAATTCAAGCTTGGAGACATCATTCAACCTATTTTCTACAAATTTGAATATGTCAACCTGACAAGAAGACAAGTACAAATTTGGACCCACAAAGTTGACTTCAGAATTTGCATATTTATGTAGGTAGACTACTTCATTTTTTGTGGAAAATCAATCCCACTGCTAGGCTAGAAAAAGTGATTTCTAAGGATTTCAATTCCCGACATCCTCAAACCTATTTCAACAGAATTTACCAGAAGCAAGACTAATTTGCCATCTGTGGCGAATGAGTCCTAGTGGTCATCAACAGTAATCTTTGAAACATTCCAGAAGCTCCTAGCATCAACATTCTACCTCCAGGTGCACTCCATTCAATTTTATTAAGTTATGTTTTCATTTGTTTATGTTTCTAGTTCATTTCTGCATATCACATTGTGTTTTCAAACACTTCATATTTCTTAGGTTTCGCATAAATAATCTATCTATCTTATCATTTTGTTGCATTTAGGCATATTTTCATTGTACTTGCATTAGTTTGAGTGAACCACCTAGATTTTGGGGGTCTATCTCTCTCCTTTAGGTGAAAAACCCTAATTGAGCAAGAGAGTCATAGTACCTACACCTAAAATCTACGGTTCATATTGTTAGTTAGTTATTTAGGTTAGCCTAGGGTGTATATTTTTTTATCTAAGTTGGATTGGGTGATATCCTATGCATAAGTAGGGTATATATAGGAGATAATGAGTCTTATTTCATCATTAGATTGTGAAGTGTGTTCCCATTGGAGATATTTGAAGGTTTCCCCACTCGAAATGGATTTTAATTCTCATCTATTGTCAAGCACTTTCAACATATTTTATATTACATTATTCTCTTGTGCAAGTTATTTCATTAGAAGTGGCATTAGAGCATGATCTTGGCACCATGAAGGCAAGACATTTTCTCAATTTGGAGGTCATTTTGGGAAGCATTTCTCTCATATTTTGGTGATTTTATAAAAGGGTTTTTGAATAATATATTGAAGAAAATACATACTTGATTTCAAAGGAAGTGGAGAAAAATTAAGCGATTTATTCCAAAATTATAGTTTCTACCCAATTTATTTAGGAAGCGCATATCTCCCAAATCTTGGTGAATTTTTTCCTGATTTTTATTTGTATTTATAATAATTAAGTGAGGCACATAGAATCTAAATTGCAAATAAATTGGAGCATAATTAAGTGATTTATTGGAGAATTAGGGTTTCCAACAAATTTTCTTGTAAGGCTAAAAAAGCATAATTTTAAAGATATCTTTTTTGGAAAGTGTGATCTATGCCTTGGTAAGTTATAGTAAATTTTTAAAAGTATTTTGACTTTATTATGCGATTTATAGTAAAATTATTATTTTTCCATCATGATAGGTCTTACAATAAGAGGAAAAAATAATGTTGTCACACCTAGAAAAACCCCTAATAAGGATGTTGTAGAAATTGAAGATATAATTCATAATGAGGAAATAAATTTAATCACTGAAGAAGGAGATGAAAAAGAAAAAAAAATTAATGATGAAGGAAATGCAGAACAAGATGACGAAAGAAATTTTTCCAATAAAAAGGGATATGCAAAATGATATGAGTGAATTAAAATTACTTATTCATGGTATGAAATATAAGGGTAAATAATCAATTCATAAGGTGGAAGATAACACTTGTATTGGACATGAATTTTTTAGGCCTTGACTTAGACCTCAAGAAGGAGCAACTCTCAAAAAATCCTATGCCTAGGTATTTCATGCCAAAGTTGGATATAAGGAAATTTAATGACAATGATCTAACCAATTGGCTTATGGATAAATTCTTTGATCTTCACCATATTCCAAGTAAACATATGGTGGGTATGGCATCATTATACTTGGAAAAAAACCAATTTATTTGGTATCATTGGTTATGTGATGAGAAGAGAAAGAAGGGTTGTGTGGTCACATGTTCAATTTTTCAAGAGGAACTTACTACCTATTATGGAGATAATTTTATGGATAGCTACTTCTGCCAACTCACTAAGTTAAAGAAAATGGGTACGGTCAAAGATTATACTCATCAATTTCAAACCTTGTGTCTAAGAGTGGATAATATTATAGATGAAAATTTGAATGAATTGTTTCTTGGAGGTTTAAAGTACCACCAACCACAATCCTTGTCCCAAGCTATACTTATGGCAAGGAAAGTTGAGGAAATTTTTCTTCTAATAGGTGACAAGGGATTGTAAACATACGAGACAAAATATCTCCTACACATTCATTGCCTCAACCTACCAAGTTGAATTTGCAACAAATAAAGGAGAAGAGAGAAAAGGGATTATGTTTTAATTATGACAACAAGTATAATTGTGGTCATAAATGTCCTGAAAATAAATTATTCTACATTAAAGGTCCAAATAAGGAAGAAAAGGAGGAGGAAGATGAATCTAGAGATACTCTACCAATCATTTCTTGTCATGCTCTTGTTGGATTTAGTGCCCCACAAACTCTTAAAGTAGTGGGTTTTCTTAAGAAAGAGAGAGTAATAATATTGATTGACTCGAGGAGCACTCACAACTTCATTAAGAAGAAGTTAGACACTTGCCTAATTTATTTTGTATACCCTACTCTAGAATTTCAAGTCCAAATTATAGATGGGGGTATTGTTAGTTGTTTAGGAAAATACCATAGCATTAAATTAACCATGGGATATTATCAACTTAATTTCCCAATGTTTTTTATTTCCATGGGTGCAAAAAATATTATTTTGGGAGTCCAGTGGCTTACTACTTCAAGAAAAATTGATACGAACTTCCAAGAACTATTCATGATATTTCAATCAAAAGGAAACACATTGGAACTAAGAGGTTTGCATGCAAAGTCCCCATAGATGGTAATCTCTCATCAAATAAAAAAATTTCTCAAGAAACGAGATGATGGATTTGTGGTACAATTATTTTCACTAGAAGTCAATCAATCAAATGCTCCTACTTATCCAAATTTAATAGAAATTATAGATCATCACTCAGTGGTTTTGGAGATATGCCTGAAGTACTTCCTCCTAAGAGGATCATGATCATGCCATATAACTTGTTTCAATTAGCCACCCACCCAACATGAGGCCTTACAAGTACCCATATATATATATATGTTAGATTAAAAATATCATTGAGGAGATGCTAGAGGCGGGAATTATCAAACATAACCAAAGTGCTTACTCCTTGCTCATGGTGATTGCACATAAAAAGGAGGAAACTTAGTGCATGTGCTTAGACTATGGAGTGCTCAACATGTACACCATCAAAGATAAGTTTCCTATTCCAGTCATCGATTATTTATTAGATGAATTGGATGGATTTATATTTTTTACAAAGTTAGATCTTAGATCAGGTTATCACCAAATTGGAATTCAAAAAGAAGATATTCCCAAGACAAAATTTAGAACTCATGAGGGTCATTATGAGTTTTTTGTGATGTCATTTTTTCTTATTAATGCATCATCTATATTTCAAAGTTTGATGAACTACATCTTTATGAAATTTTTGAGCAAGTTTGTATTAGTATGCTTTGGTGATATATTTATTTATAGAAAGATGTAGGAGGACCATTTTCAACCATGTAGATCAAGAATTACAAGTTCTCCAAGATCACCAACTCTATGTTAAACCTTCATAGTGTTCTTTTGGTCCCAAAGAGGTGGAGTACTTGGGACATATCATTTCACACAAAGGGGTAAAGGTGGTTCCTAATAAAATTAAGGTTGTCATGGAATGGTATGCTCTAAAAACCATTAAGAAATTGAGGGGTTTCTTGGGATTGATTGGATACTATAGAATATTTTTGAAAAATTATGGTTGTATAGAAACAACCCTCACAACTTTATTGAAGAAGTATTATTTTCAATGGAACGAGTTAGATAATGCAACATTTGAGAGATTTTGGAGGCCATGTGTACTAAGTTCCAATTCTTTCTACTCTAGACTTCACCAAGGATTTTATTGTGAAATTTGATGCTTCAACAAATTGTATAAGAATAATTCTCATGCTAGAGGTTTGACCCATTGATTTTGAGATTCGTCAACTAAAGTGTAAGAATCATCTCAAGCCTATTTATGAGAAGGAAATACTAGTTATTCTTCATGTAGTAAAACAATGGAGGCCTTATCTAATGGGTAGAAAATTCAAATATAAGATAGATCATGATATCCCAAAATAATTTTCAAAACAAAAATTATCTTGTAAAGAGAAACAAAAATGGGTCACTAAAATGTTGAGATATGACTTTGAGATTGTATATAAGAAATGGAAGAAAAACATTGTGGTAGATGCACTAGCTAGGAAGGATGAGAAGGATGAAGACTTATTATGTGTCAATGTAATATTACGAGAAAATTCGGTAATAAAAGGCAAAGCAAAGTGAAAAAATGATGTCATGAAAAGTAATCTCATTTAAAAGTTACAAAGAAATCTTAGTATTTTAGATAAGTTTTTTTGGAAGGGAGATGATTTGTGGTATAAAGAGTGATTGTACCTATGCACGTATTCCTGTCTCAACAAAAATATTCTCACAAAGCTTCATGGGTTTCCAATGGGTGGTTATTTAGGATTTTTTGAAAATATATCATCGATTCAAGAAATGATTTTATTGGGAAGGGCTACAAGGGGATGTTAAAAAAATTATGGCTAAATTTTTAGTTTGTCAAATAAATAAAGGGGAGAAAATTATGATGCTTGGTCTCTTGCATCCCTTAGTTATTCCTAGCTAATGTTGGGAAGAGGTCTCCATGGACTTCATCACAAGGCTTCCAAGATATAAAGGTATAATTTCATCATGGAAGTAATGGATCGCCTCACTAAATATGCATATTTCAATGCATTGTCACATCCTTTTAGATCAGGTACAGTGGCAAAGACATTTTTTGAGAATATAAAAAAATATAGTACACCTAAGGTTATTTTCAATGTGTAGATACCCTAAATTGTCCTAATTAGCAAACAATAATCTTTAACTAACTTTCACTCTTCTTCCCTAAATGATTAAATAATACATTATTATTTAATTTTATATGAGTCTATTAATTAAGTGATTTAACATCATTTAATTAATTCATCCTCAATCATCATTTCTGACTAATCAAATAAATCTCACTTATTTAATAAATGTCCTAATTTAACCTTAATCTTCCTGATTAATTAAATAAATGCAATCTATTTAATTATGTCACAAACACTACATATTCATCTAAATTAATTAAATAGTTATCTTTAATTATTTAATTAAGCCACTTTTCCCTTCTCTAAATTTGAATAATTAAATCAATTATTCAAAATCACTCAACATGGTCAACAAATAAATACATATTTATTTGTCAAAGTCAAATGCAACTTGCATGTTCCTCTCAAACATTAATTAATTATCAAATTAGTTAATACATCCTCACATATCTTGATTAAATAAATCATGACCACTAATTTCTCAATCTATTTCCCAATCCCACCAATTATGCTAATCCCACTAAACACTCAAACTAATTTATTCAATCCCACTAATCATTCAATCTAATCCCACTGATTATCCAATTAAATCCCTTAATTGGATCAATCAAAGGAGTTAACTGATCAATCTATTTCCTCTCAACAATTCTCAGCCATTGATCTCGATCTTTCATTGTTGAATCCTGATCGTTCATTTGAAACCTGAAAATCTATAAAACAACCTTATTTCTTCTCAAAAACCATTGGAGAATCTAAATAATTTGTGCAAAGAGGTCATGCTAAATTGACATTTGAATCCTTAAAAGAAAATGCACACATCTTCGATCACCATTAACACACTTTTTGAAGCTTTTGCAACAACAATGGAGGCTTTGTATTGATCCAATGCAATCCAACATCAATACGAATTACACTTTGGCATGGGATGGTAATATTGTAATGCTTGAATTCAGTTTATGTTTTCTTTATGATTGCATTGCTTGATTGATTTCATTGTTTTATAGTTTTATTTCATGAGTAAGTTGGAATTTTCCTTTTCTTTGATCTCTTTTGTTTGATTTCATTGTTGTTTCTTTATGCTTATTTTCCTTATTACATTCTGGCATGCTCTGTTAATCTTTTGAGTGTTTTTTAAGAATTTTGCAAGTTACAATCAATAATTTTATTCAAACCCATCATATTATTTTAATCATAAAAAATGGACGCACCAAATTTTGTAAAACCATTTCTAGGTTTTGTAGATATCACTTTTAAATTTTTTTTAGCTTTTTATAGTTTTTAATTTCATAAAAATAAAAAAATTATTGCAATTTTAGTCTACTATGTTTTTTTTTAATTTATATTGCTAACCTTTAAAATTCATGTGTTTCATTCATCTTTAATAAATTCTACATGTTGAATTTTAGAAAAAGGTTTCTGGGTTTTGCAGATCTCCATTTTATTTTTTTGAAATATTTGATGATAAAAAAATTGATGTAGATTTGAGAAAGTTGTGGCTACTTCAATATGCTGCTATAAAAAAATTTCAATCTTTTTTTTTTCTTTATCTTTTCATTTCTTTCTTTTTCCAGTAGAATAAGGTTTTTTCTTTTTACTAATATCTTCATTTTCAGCTTGTGGTCATTAGAGGATTAGCTTTCACACTTCATTTGGTGTACTTAAAATTAATTTCACATTTCATTTTGGTTTACCTAAAAAGATCCTACAAATCTCACACTTCATTTTGGTGCATTTAAAATTGAACAATCAACTTTCACACTTCATTTGGTGTACTTCAAATTGATTCCACATTTCATTTTGGTTTTCCTAAAAAGAACCTACAAATATCACGTTTCATTTTGGTGCATTTAAAATTGAACAAATCAACTTTTCACACTTCATTTTGGTGTACTTAAAATTGATTTCACAATTTCATTTTTGGCTCTCCTAAAAAGAACCTATAAATCTCACATTTCATTTTGGTGCAATGAAAATGAACAAGACAAATTGAATGTTTTTATTTTGGTGCTATTAAAATGAACTCATTTTCATTCGGTGCTATTAATATGAACTCATTTTCTATTGGTGCAATAAAAATGAACAACACAACTTGAAATGTTTACTTTGGTGCACTAAAACTTGGTTACAATCTTCATGTTTCAATTTGGTGCATAAAATTGAACAAATCATCTTTTTTTATAACAAATGGCATTCCTTGCTTGAAGTCTCAAATTTTTTGAACTTGGTGCATCTAAAAAATGAATTATTATCTCTACACACTTCACTTTTGAGCTCAAAATTAAATTGCTATGAATTGTATGTTGTGTTCACCGTGATTAGCAAGTTGAGTGCATATCCTCTCCCCTTGCGTATTTTGATGATCCTAGGTGACGAGAAACACTTTGAGATCTTTGCACTTTTTTGTGGTCAACCCATTCTTAGGAAAAGGACCTACTAATGAGATACATCTCGCAATGGAGAACTCATATAAGTGACTCTAAATGCACATTTACTAGTGAGCTATATAAAGTTTGCGAAATTGAAAGAAAGTAGCTTATATCTGGGTGGGAATAGCATACTGTGCCTCATCCTTGTCTGAACGTAATGAGTTGGGAAAGATTGTCTAAAGTCTTAAGTGGCTTACGTTTGATATATACATCGGAGTGTTCACAGTTGTCACTAAATACCTTATTTTAGAAGCCTATCAAGTTTCCTAAAATGTCCTTCAAAGTAGTGCATGGGAATAGCACCATTCCCAAAAGTTACTTGCCACATCATATCTATAGTTGAGACATAAAACATTAAGGGAAGGGGCTCTTTTTCTTGGAGTATCAAGATGGTACATTTCCTTGATATATCCTATTTGTTCCCTCTATAGATTTTATTCAATCACTCCTTTGGGGGTGAGGTAAGCCTATAGAGAAGAGTGTACCTTTTATTCCTTAGGATGTGTTGATTGATAAATCTACAAAGCTACATCACTAGATCTCAAATTTTCTATTTTTTCCATCACCTTCCATCAAATTAGATCAAACAAACATCTCAAAATTATAAACTTATCCAACATAACTGTTATCAAGAAATTAGAATTTTTGGAAACAAAGCCGCTACTATCATTTCTACCACTTTTTTTCCATATTATTGTCGTATTCATCCTAATTTTTTTACCACTTCTATCAAATTTTTTGTTATTTTCCTCTCTATTTTACCATTCACAATTCTAAACAAAGACCACTTTTGTTAAAATTGTTGCATTCATTCTGAGAAAGCAACCACTATTGTCCAAAAGATTGTTGCTATTGTCCTAAATAGAAACCACTATTGTCTTGCATTTCTGTTCATATCAAAATTGGTCCAAAAATGGTTATCCATCATCCTTTGAAACATAAACAATCAGACCTGCAACAAACCATATCGACATTTTTTCATATCCGTCAATAAATCAAAACATCAACCTAGTTTTAAGACACAAATCAAACACTGTAACAACTTGGATTATCCCCTTGCTCTCATTTTCTAGGATATTAAAATCAACCTTTGCTTGTAACCTCAAAGCTATTTCAAGCAGAGTATCAACATATCCTCTAAAAACATAGTAAAATATCAATCCAAGTCTTGTACACCTTGTGTCCTAAGATTAGCATCATATCAAAACATCCAACAAAATTACCCATACTCTTATCCTAGGGTCTTGAGCATCAAACACACAATCCATAGAAATCCATCAACAACCTTTGATCAAAATGTTTTCACACATTCCCTTCATATGTCATTTTACCACACAAAATTTCAAATCAAAACATCACCCATGGGGACATCAATCTATTACTCTAATCTAGTTCCACTCCATACACCCATGGGGTCATCATATACTACAAATGTCAATAATATATCAATTTTGGATTCCACTAATGAAGGTTTTAGCACATCTTGTGACATGTTAAATTTCAATCAAAATCCTCATCCATATCAAAATCACTCTTATCAAGGGTTTCAAAATCACCATCAAGGACAAAATATACAACATCAAATTTCCCTAAATTCACTTGAGAAAATAATTGGCACACTTGAACAAAATAAAAACATGACATATCATCAGCAACAATTCCAACATCATCAAAACATTGATTCATATCAGCAACAAAGTCTATTTCTACAACATCAAGTGAATCAACAACATCAATTGTCACAAAATCAAAATCAGATCACCCAACATCAAAATAAAATCCATCAACAATATCAATCCCCAAATCAACAATATCCACATCAAAATCATCAACTACAACATCATCAAAATCATCAATCTCAAAACCAACAAGAAATTTGATCTCAAAAACAACAATCATCTCACCACAACAACCCTTACAAGCCAACCACACTATGAAACGTAAATGAACTCCTTTAGGGGAGTCGATTGATAGGGTGTTAAACACATTATTCAATGCTAAACTTATCACACTTCCAAAATCAATAGGTAATTGCAAACCTATCTTCAAAACCCTAGGGTATAATGACAACACTTATTCTGAATATCATAAAGAAAAAGGTCATGATGCATCAAACTATTTTAAACTCAAAAATCTCATCCAAGACCTAATTGATAAAAAAGAAATAACTATTGAAGACAACATTCAAGGTTCAACTACAAATGATAATAGTGACAATGTCTCAAACTCAAATGTTGAAAATAATGATCAAGATCTATCTACCACTAATCACATGGAAGATGTCTCTACACCACCTAATGAGCAAGAGGACATACACCAAAAATATTTTCCAAAGCATGATCAAAATCAATCACCAAAGTATAACAATGATCCAATTCAAGAAATATTAATGTCATTTGATCTCATGGTTGAAAAAATTAATAATATCTCAAATGTTGAAGACAATGATCAAGAGCCATCTACTGATAATCATGCTAACATTGTCTCTACATCATCCAATGAGAAAAAGGACATGAATCAAGAATTTATTCCCAAGCATGACCAAAATCAATCACCAAAGTATAGCAATGATCTATTTCAAGATATATTGACATCATTCAACCTCATGGTAGCATGTAGTGATGATCGAGAGACTCTTAATCCAATACTTATACCCAGTACAAAAAATCTAATCCAAGAGCTATCACCCATATGCTCTCATTTCAAGGAAATCCAAGGATCCTTTACAAAAAATCTATTTTTTGATTTTGATCCATGTCAAGAATGTGAACCAAAGCATATCAAAGATAACATCCCAAAAATTCAAGATCAAGAATCCCTATCATCAAAATACTATAATGACTTGGCATATGTCTTCTAAGACATCCAATATTTTCCAAAAGAAAAAAAATCCATATACCAAGTGCACATACATCTACCCATCAGATGCTTACCCCTAAAGGAAATGTAGATGATATTCATCCAAACAAGAGTCTTATACTCTTGACATCATTAGAAATGAACAAGAGTCTCCTACTCTTGACATCTCTACACATGATCAAGACAACGAAATCTAGAGACATATCAGAAAAGGATCATGAAGAATACTTCTGCATAAGTTGTGAATCAGAAACATCCTATGAAGGTATATCAAAAATGAATAATGAGGAATACTTTTACATGGGATATGAATCATCAAAACCTCTTGAAGAAGCATTAAAATATGATATTTCATAGGATCAAGCCGAAGATATCAATTAGGAATTTATCCCACATATTGAGGATCCTATCACTTATAAACTTGGATCACTAACCTTTGTCAAAGAAAAATATCTTACCGATGAAGAAAATATCACCTTTGAAGATCCACAGTAGGGAAGAGAAGGATTAGCATCTTGTTTCAAAGATAAATCACATCTTATTGCAAACAATTTTTTTGAACAAATTCATTATCAAGGCAAAGGATTAGGCCTACATGAACAGGGTATCCTAGAACCAATGCAGATTATTAACAATACTAAGCATCAAGGTCTTTGTTATTTAGAAATTAAGGAATCTAAACATATCAATGATACCTCTATAATATCAGGGGAAACTTTATCTAACACAAACATCAACATAAAGAGCACCAAGAGTCCTTATGATGAAACTTATACCAACACTACAACTAGCCATATCATGAATAATTATCTAGGCATATTTCAACCCTATAATTGTGACCAACAACAAGAGAAAAAGTTATATCAAAGAACAGAACACATCATTGAAGAAAAAGAATCAACAATACAAAATGGACAAGAAAAATTCAAATGGATACCAAAGAAAAAGCAAGAAAATCATCCCTATCAAACTCCATTAGTTAGAAATATGGGGCAAAATAAAAAAGGGAAGTTCATCCATCAAAAATGTCCAATAATGCAAAAGAAAGCTTCAAGAGCGACCTACAAAGTATATGAAGAAGTTGGTCCTAATAGAATCTCCATATCCACCCATCATTGCTCATCCTACCAAGTTTGGAAAATCAAAAATTCCAAACTATCAACCAAACCATTTGAATCTTATATCCCTCAACACATTTCACCATCCATTTCGACATCCATGATGTCCAAATCTCGCATTGACCATGTATTGGCAGGAACTCTTTATCATAAGGACTCTAAGGGCACTTTGTCGCAATGTGCACATCTAGGAAAGGTTAACTTTGGTATTGACAAGGTAGACAAGAGAATCTAGGGGTTACATTCAAGCGCCCATACCTTAGCAAAATGACTCCTTCAAGAAGGATATCATTAGCACATCATGACAACAACATCTATATTAGCACCAACAACATCTAAATCAACACAACTAGGTGGTTCAACATGAGCATAAATATTTAAATAAAATAAAATTTAAAATTTAAAAAAAATCAAGAAAGTAGTTAAGAAAAAAATTGTCCTCTAGTGAAAACAACTATGGTGGCTCTTTGGGCAAGTACCATGATGAAAACATAGAAAACAAGCGTCATGTGTAGAATCGACAATCTACGTACGTCATTTTAGGTAGAAGCATCTCATCCTATCCATAATAAATCCAACATTCCATCCATCATCCATCCATCTTATCCATAATAAATCCATGAACCATTCATCCAACCCATTTTTATACTAATCCAACTTATCTTGATCTTGAAAAAGGTTTAGTGTACACTTTACACTTTCTTATGGAATACATCCTAACATGGGTCACTATCATTGATCCTATCCTATCCAACATTATCTGATCCATGAGGAATTGTCCAAAGAGGTGTACTCAATTCGAACATGTTATCCAATCACAAAATAATCCTTTCATTTTTTACATTGCTAGACATTAGGGTCAGGTACTTACATCTTGCTTCAGAATAAATCTTGATCTATGTCTTCTAGCTCACATTATGATCTAGGCATCATCAAAACCATTCAAACAATCCATATCAGTTACATCTTGCTAAAACTTCAACATGGTATCAAAGCATTCAACAATCTTGTTCCTAGCCTGGCTACAAATCTCGATCAATCAAACATCATCTTGGGATGTATCCTTCACAATCCTCATGTCGTTCCTATCTTGAAAACACTATCTTTGCATTATTGTGTATCCTCAATAATGTTATCATTATTGGAAATTGCTCAATTAGATCACTCAATTTTAGCCGACCTATCAACAAGATCGCAAAAGACTATTGATATCCCTACATACTGATATCTCTTTATCATTTATCCATATGATCAACATCAAAACCCAAAAATAGTTATAAAACCATCAAAATACAAAAAAGTGGTAAAACACAAAAAACCCAAAAACATCATAGGTCCTCTCTAGACAGGCCACATTGAGTCAACACAAAGTGAACTATGAGCTTCTACATGTATAACGTAAACAAGACCATCATTGATGATCCCTTGAGTCCCTAGGATAGTCCCCCAAAACAAAAACATTCAAATAACTTATCAAAATCCAAAAACATTCATAAAAATCTTAAAAACTCCAAAAAATGTGTCATTTAATACAAGCGAACTATGAACCTCTACGTGTACAATGTAGGAAATGCCATCACTAATGATTCCCTGAGGCCCTAGGTTAGTCCCCCAAAACAAAAACATTCAAATATCTTATCAAAATCGAAAAATATTTGTAAACAGTCAGAAAACTCCAAAAAATAGCATCAAATAACCTCAAAAAGCACAAAAACATTTAAAAAATCTCAAAAGTCCTATCTCTATTATCACCTATCCACAATAAACTCTCCATCCATAGTAAGCAATCATCACCCTCACCCTTTGACAAAGCAAACAACAAGCAAAAAAAACATCGAAATCTAAAACTTCCAAGCAAAGAATCGAAATGATTGGATCATCATCAGACTAAAACAATGCCTAAGTGTTAACTACCCCACATTTTGAAAATCATCATCAACATCCTGACATATGTCTTAACAGATAAATTGTTCCTACAATAGACATCATCGATAGATAATCCTGAAACATCAAAACAACTAGGGCAAGTGATATAGCAACATTGTTTATCTTTTTATGATCTTATCTTTTTTCTTTATCTTATTGTTACATTCCCAGTATCTCTCGAGGATGTCCATAACGATTTAGAGAGGAAGGAATGGGGCATTGATCATTCATTGATTTTTTATCTGCTCTATTTGATGGATATTTTTGTAATACTACCATGGTGAATACCTGATTTGTTTTGTGTATGGAAGTCATTTTGGGATAATTCATGTAGTGGTTGCATATTAGGTACTCCATACCTTTTTGTGTAACTAATCCGAAATTTTTTCAAACCTCTCACCCATACACTCTAACAGGGTTTTTGTATGTCTGGAATGCGCAATAATACTCCTTATTTGTGGATTCAAAGTCCATGCAATAGATATAAAGCCACCATAGTTCATTAATACCTTGGTGCATCATGTCTATTTGCTACATCAATAAGGATTGCTAAAACTATGAAGTCTCTATGAAAGCAAAAGCAAAATCATCAATGAAAAAACATAAATTTTTTTCTAAAAATCCAACTAACACTTCTTCTATCTTCTAAATCTTACTAACATTTCTTCTAGTCAACATTTCTTCTATCAGTCCTTACACTTAAACACATCACATCATCTTGTCAAAAAATTTGGCTCATTATCTAGAATTTTCACCAAATTTCTCAATGGGACACCATACTACACCATTGTCACTGAGGCATACTAGGGTAACTACTAAGCAAGAATTTTTGAATTTTCTTTGACACAACGTTCAAAATCGCATTGTATCAAAGAGGGGGGAAATGTAGATACCCTAAATTATCCTAACTAACAAACAACACTATTTAACTAACTTTCACCCTTCTTCCCTACATGATTAAATAATTTTATACTCATCTATTAATTAAGTGATTTAACATCATTTAATTAATTCATCCTCAATCATCATTTCTAACTAATTAAATAAATATCATTTATTTAATAAATTTCCTAATCTAACCTTATTCTTCCTAATTAATTAAATAAACAAAATTCATTTAATTATGTCACTAAGACTACTTATTTGTCTAAATTAATTAAATAGTTATATTTAATCATTTAATTAAGCCATTTTTTCGTTCTCTAAATTTGAATAATTAAATCAATTATTCAAAATCACTCAACATGGTCAACAAATAAATATATCTTTATTTGTCAAAATCAAATGCAACTTTCACGTTCCTCTCAAACATTAATTAATTAATACATCCTCACATATCTTGATTGAATAAATCATGGCCATTGATTTCTCAATCTATTTCCCAATCCCACCAATTGTGCTAATCCCACTAAACACTCAAACTAATTTCTTCAATCCCACTAATCATTCAGTCTAATCCCATTGATTATCCAATTAAATCCCTTAATTATATCAATCAAAGGAGTTAACTGGTCAATCTATTTCCTCTCAATGGTTCTCAACCATTGATCTTGATCTTTCATTGTTGAATCCTGAATGTTCGTCTGAAACCTGAAAAAATCTATAAAACAACCTTCTTTCTTCTCAAAAACAATGGGAGAATCTAGAGAATTTGTGCAAAGAGGTCATGTTGAATTGATATTTGAATCCTTAAGAGAAAATACACACACCATTAACACACTTTTTGAAGCTTTTGCAACAACAATGGAGGCTTTATGCAATCCAATATCAATATGAATTACACTTTGACATGGAATGGTAACATTGTAAGGCTTGAATTCAATTTATATTTTCTTTATGATTGCATTGCTTGATTGATTTAATTATTTTATAATTTCATTTCATGAGTAAGTTGGAGTTTTCCTTTTCTTTTATCTCTTTCGTTTGATTTCCTTGTTGTTTCCTTATGCTTATTTTCCCTCTTACACAATGATTGTGATCCTATCTTTACTAGTAACTTTTGGATGAATTTGTTTTCATGTTTAGGTACTCAATTGGCTCATAGTTATTCATACCATCCTCAATCTGATGGGAAAAATAAGGTTGTTAAAAAGTGTTTGAAAGGATATCTACATTGTTTCACTTAATATAAGTAGTCTCAATGGGTAGATTGACTACCACTAGCAAAATGGTGGTATAACACTTCCTTCCATAGTTCTTAAAAATTTCTTCACTTATGACATTATATGGATATCATCCTCCTTCCATCGAACATAATTATTGAGGGTGTCACCAAGATTTCAAGTTGTGGAGGACCACATGCATCATTAGCAAAAATTACTTGTAGGACTCAAGGAGAATCTAGCCATGACACACAATTGAATGAAGCAATTGGTAGACCAAAACCATAGTGAAAGAAGTTTTGAAGTTGAGGATTGTGTTTTCTTGAGATTGCAGGCTTCTAAGAAAATGACATGAAGCAATAGAAAAAGAGCAACAATTTGTCCCCAAAATATTTGGACCATATCAAATCATGTGAAAGATAGGTTGTATTTCGTACAATTTTGAGTTGCCACCAACAACAAAGATACATCCAATTTTTCATGTTTCTAATGTAGTACAACAATTGAGAATCCTATGGGATTGTCAATTGTTGCAGCCAAAATACTCATAGGCAAGATGTCTAGTTTAAATTCATGAAATGAAATTTGGGCTCCCAAATTTCATTTCACGAATTTAATCATCATATGGAATTTCAATAATCTAAAAAAAATCTGATAATTTTTCATTTTTCAAGCTTCCATAGTCTACAAGAACAAGCTATAAAGAGAACTAGACACAACCAAAACATTGTTATAGGCAAGGTTAAACCTTCAACAACTAAAAATCAGATTGAAGAACCTCCAAATCAGCTACCAAGAACAACACATGCAGCTACAAATATTTTGTACTTCACTTTTTGCCATCCCAACCAAGCTTCTCTTGTTATTCCCTTCTTTTAATTCTTAATTTTCAAAAAAATTACTTCTTTCTTTCACCTCCCAACCTAGGCGTTGCCACTCTCCTGCAAAATCAACTACAATAAATTCTCCTTCCCTTTTTCTCGATGTCCAACTCTCTCATTATTCTCCTTCTCCATTTTCCAAGCAAGAATTTTGAATTCTATGCTAAAATTGTCTTTCTCTTCCTCAATCCACCACATCCACTCCTAGGCATCTAGATTCCATTTCTTTATTAATTGATGCAAGATTTAAATTTCTAGAGGAGTTACAAGATGCCAAAAATGGCCTCCTCCATCTTGGGCGTTGGAATTTTTCCTCCTCCAATTTGGTGAAGCAAAATCCATTTTATGAGCCATAAAACACATGAAAATCAAGCATTTGGTGTCACCTATCCAATAGGTATTAGAATTTAACTTTTAATATGCTAGAAATGTGTGAAAAGTTCCCTGAAATCATGCCTACAAGACCAAAATAAAAATTCACAACAAAATCAAATAAAACAAAATGTAATTATTTTTGTGTGGTACAGGTTTGCTTGTACATCCAGATGCTCCTGTATCAATTTCCTATTTGAAGAAGGTAATTGGGCATAATACCCCTACATAGGCAATACTACTAGAGCTAGATGAAGAAGAAAAAATCATACTGGAACTAGAGTTTTTTCATCACACATGCACAAAAAAGATGAGGACTAGAACAATCACCAAGTATCTCATCCAATGGAAGAATTTGCCAATTGAAAATAACATATGAGAGGAGGAAGAGTTCATTTAGAAGCATCCACACTTGAATAACATTGAAGACAATGTTTCTCTAAAGAGGGAGTACATGCTACACCCTTAATCTTAGAGTATACATTGGGTTATGCGTAGTTGGCTTGTGGCTACCTTAACTCCTTATCAAGTCATATTATCATTATTATATTGTTATTTAGTTATTCGATTGGCCTAGGGCCTATATTTTGTTATCTAAGTAGGCTTGAGTGATATCCTAGGCATAAGTAGGGTATATATAGGAGATAGTGAGTCTTATTTCATCACCAAATTATGAATTGTGTTTTCATTGGAGATATTTGGAGGTTTTCCCACTTGAAGTGGCTTGTTATTCTTAGCTATTAGCAAATGATATTTTACATTTTTTAAAGTTAGTTTTAACACTTTGATTTTAATTTTAAAATGGTCAAATCCCCTTTTAAAACTTTATAGTTTACTATGTGGGAATATAATAAAGGGAGGCATTTTAAATGTTCATGATAATATGATAAAGGGAAGTCAAAAAGTGCAAGTTAAAGGTGTAGTTGGAAGGTGCACTTGGAAGTGTCTTGTTAGAAATTCATGGAATTTTGGGCTCCAATTGGACTTGCAAGAAATCAGGTTCCAATTGGACTTGTGGGAAATTGGGTTCCAACTCGACCTATGGGAAATTAGGTTCCAATTGGTATTATGGGAAATTGTGTTTCAACTAGTCCTATGCAAAATTGAGTTCCAATTAGAGTTGAGAAAATTTTTATTTGAACTGAACCTTTCAAGTGGACATTGTAAGGTGTAGTTTCACTTAGAATTTCCTCAAATACCTAAACCTAGAATTAAGTTTTTTGAGTGAAGTTTTCATGTTTGGAGGAACCCTCAAAGACACATGAAATTGATTTTTAAAATACTAGAACATTTAAGTACAAGATTGCACATTGAAAGAAAATCTGACCAAACCTTTTAGGACATCAAATCAATCCTTAGTGACAAACAATGGGACCATAAAATCTTTAAGCCAAAATAATATCATTTTACAAAAAAATGTGGACAACTAGACAAATAACACCAATAGGACTATTTTCCAAATGCTAATGCTTGATATATCAAAATTTGGGAATGTGGACCTCCACTCAAAATTGATTTGAAACTAACCTTATATAACAATAGACGCTTACTAAAGATGAGGAGTAAAATATCGATGCTAAAAGCAACACCTTAATCTAAACACATGCCAAAATATGACAAGGGTCTTCATTTTTCCAAAAGAAAAATGGAACATGTTATGAAAATACACATCAAAAAAGTAAAACCTACAAACCAAATGGCTTTAGGAAAATTCACTACCAACAATTCACCACCAACAAATTCACCTCCAACAATTCATCGCAATGATAATTTCATCTCGTGGAAAATTCACTGCCATCAGTATGTATGAAATGTTGGTGATGAATTTTCCACGAGATGAATTTGTCATGGCGATGAATTGTTGGAGGTGAATTTATTAATAGTTATTTTTTCTAGAACCAAACCAAACATCTATGTTGATAAAATCTTCATTTTCAAGAACATTCTAACCACAAACCACCATAGGGAAGGTCTAAGCACATGGAAAGGGGCACCATTTAGAAAATTGAGGATGCAAAATAACCCCAAAAGAAAAAAAAATAGCATGAGTGATGGCCACCAAACCTTGAAGCAACAATCTTCTCACCAACAAAAACATGACAACCAAGAGAATTAGCCATATTTGAAGTGGACACCAGTACAACCACGACAATGTTTGAATCATAGCCAACATTGTTATGTGGATCAAAGAAACCAATGAAGGCATGTTGGACACCCACTAGTTTAGAACCAAGAGGAACAAACACATGCACTGTAGAGAGACCACCATTTGACCCAAGCAACAGACTTTGTAAAACATCAAAAATTTCTACAACCCACCTCCATGTGAGATAGTTGCAAACATTCCCAGATCCATAAGCAAGACAAGGGATTCAAGGATGAGTAGAATCCCCTCATTCAAAAAAATTAGAATGGACAAGAGTGTAGAACATGACATTGGGTAGCAAGATGAGGGGTTGTTATGTTAGATTGACAAACAAGGAATCAAGCTTGATGTTAAACTTAGAAAAACCAGTTCTATTTAATCCTATTATCGATAACCAAAATTACTTCAATCCAAAGTAACTAAATTTCTACTGATTGCTTTATTGGGCACCATTCTCAGATTTATTTTTTGACTTCCAAGTTAAGTGATAAAATTGAAGTAAGAACTCAAGCAAGTTTAAAATGTAGATTGATTTCATGGTCACACATATTAACAATAAAATTGTTCATGGGATGAAAATTGGGCATATGATGAACATTTTCAACATGATATTTTCTTAATTTTTTTCAAGGCTAAAGAAATCTAGTTACATTTCCCCTTGGAAATATGGTTATTGGTTGTATCTTATTCTAGCATGGCTACTGGCTGATGTAATGGGGAATTCTTAGTCCCTGCCAACACAAGGAAACTATTGTTTTGGCATGCATTCCTTAAAATATGAGTAAATGTTAGAAAATTAAGGCTTGCTCTAATGTGAGTTGATTTAGCAACATATTTTCCTTGATATATTTTTGAAAGCCTAATTGGTTGGTGCTTTTTTGGGATATTAATTTGTTCTTTCCTAAAAAGTTTAAAAGATCTACTTAATGGGTGAAATTCAACAATTAAAATGGATTTTCTTGTGGGTGTGAGAGATAATACAAAAGGTAAATAAGAGCTGAAATATTTTCAATTTCAAAGGTTAGTAATGTGGTTTACATTGAGAGTGTTGGGAAGAATGCAAAATCTAGGCTTGGAGGAGTACAAAGTGTTAACTATTTATTATTGTTCTTGTTATGATCTTAGGAAAAATTGACATGGAATATAGACAATTGCCTTTCAGTTAGGACTTGTAGCAACGATGTGGTGGTCTATCTTTCCATTAACTAGTGATTTTAAAAAATTCTATGGATTTTAAATATCACTCAAAGTAATAAGTCGTCACATTTTTTTTTTTGGTTTTACATATCCATGCTTCTTCAATTAATATCTATGATGTGTGGCTTAATGTTCTCATATATTGGTTTGTTATTATTAAGATTTTAATGTTTATATGATTTTTATGGTGTTGCAAGAAATGATAATCATTTTTATCTATGTTATTTCAATTTTATGTTATCTCAAATTTATAACCA